>OU343160.1:185322505-185880174 GCA_910595825.1 Philhelius pedissequus
GACTGACAGACTGACAGACTGACAGACTGACAGACTGACAGACTGACAGACTGACAGACTGACAGACTGACAGACTGACAGACTGACAGACTGACAGACTGACAGACTGACAGACTGACAGACTGACAGACTGACAGACTGACAGACTGACAGACTGACAGACTGACAGACTGACAGACTGACAGACTGACTGACAGACTGACAGACTGACAGACTGACAGACTGACAGACTGACAGACTGACGACTGACAGACTGACAGACTGACAGACTGACAGACTGACAGACTGACAGACTGACAGACTGACAGACTGACAGACTGACAGACTGACAGACTGACAGACTGACAGACTGACAGACTGACAGACTGACAGACTGACAGACTGACAGACTGACAGACTGACAGACTGACAGACTGACAGACTGACAAGACTGACAGACTGACAGACTGACAGACTGACAGACTGACAGACTGACAGACTGACAGACTGACAGACTGACAGACTGACAGACTGACAGACTGACAGACTGACAGACTGACAGACTGACAGACTGACAGACTGACAGACTGACAGACTGACAGACTGACAGACTGACAGACTGACAGACTGACAGACTGACAGACTGACAGACTGACAGACTGACAGACTGACAGACTGACAGACTGACAGACTGACAGACTGACAGACTGACAGACTGACAGACTGACAGACTGACTGACAGACTGACAGACTGACAGACTGACAGACTGACAGACTGACAGACTGACAGACTGACAGACTGACAGACTGACAGACTGACAGACTGACAGACTGGACAGACTGACAGACTGACAGACAGACTGACAGACTGACAGACTGACAGACTGACAGACTGACAGACTGACAGACTGACAGACTGACAGACTGACAGACTGACAGACTGACAGACGACAGACTGACAGACTGACAGACTGACAGACTGACAGACTGACAGACTGACAGACTGACAGACTGACAGACTGACAGACTGACAGACTGACAGACTGACAGACTGACAGACTGACAGACTGACAGACTGACAGACTGACAGACTGACAGACTGACAGACTGACAGACTGACAGACTGACAGACTGACAGACTGACAGACTGACAGACTGACAGACTGACAGACTGACAGACTGACAGACTGACAGACTGACAGACTGACAGACTGACAGACTGACAGACTGACAGACTGACAGACTGACAGACTGACAGACTGACAGACTGACAGACTGACAGACTGACAGACTGACAGACTGACAGACTGACAGACTGACAGACTGACAGACTGACAGACTGACAGACTGACAGACTGACAGACTGACAGACTGACAGACTGACAGACTGACAGACTGACAGACTGACAGACTGACAGACTGACAGACTGACAGACTGACAGACTGACAGACTGACAGACTGACAGACTGACAGACTGACAGACTGACAGACTGACAGACTGACAGACAGACTGACAGACTGACAGACTGACAGACTGACAGACTGACAGACTGACAGACTGACAGACTGACAGACTGACAGACTGACAGACTGACAGACTGACAGACTGACAGACTGACAGACTGACAGACTGACAGACTGACAGACTGACAGACTGACAGACTGACAGACTGACAGACTGACAGACTGACAGACTGACAGACTGACAGACTGACAGACTGACAGACTGACAGACTGACAGACTGACAGACTGACAGACTGACAGACTGACAGACTGACAGACTGACAGACTGACAGACTGACAGACTGACAGACTGACAGACTGACAGACTGACAGACTGACAGACTGACAGACTGACAGACTGACTGACAGACTGACAGACTGACAGACTGACAGACTGACAGACTGACAGACTGACAGACTGACAGACTGACAGACTGACAGACTGACAGACTGACAGACTGACAGACTGACAGACTGACAGACTGACAGACTGACAGACTGACAGACTGACAGACTGACAGACTGACAGACTGACAGACTGACAGACTGACAGACTGACAGACTGACAGACTGACAGACTGACAGACTGACAGACTGACAGACTGACAGACTGACAGACTGACAGACTGACAGACTGACAGACTGACAGACTGACAGACTGACAGACTGACAGACTGACAGACTGACAGACTGACAGACTGACAGACTGACAGACTGACAGACTGACAGACTGACAGACTGACAGACTGACAGACTGACAGACTGACAGGACTGACAGACTGACAGACTGACAGACTGACAGACTGACAGACTGACAGACTGACAGACTGACAGACTGACAGACTGACAGACTGACAGACTGACAGACTGACAGACTGACAGACTGACAGACTGACAGACTGACAGACTGACAGACTGACAGACTGACAGACTGACAGACTGACAGACTGACAGACTGACAGAAGACAGACTGACAGACTGACAGACTGACAGACTGACAGACTGACAGACTGACAGACTGACAGACTGACAGACTGACAGACTGACAGACTGACAGACTGACAGACTGACAGACTGACAGACTGACAGACTGACAGACTGACAGACTGACAGACTGACAGACTGACAGACTGACAGACTGACAGACTGACAGACTGACAGACTGACAGACTGACAGACTGACAGACTGACAGACTGACAGACTGACAGACTGACAGACTGACAGACTGACAGACTGACAGACTGACAGACTGACAGACTGACAGACTGACAGACTGACAGACTGACAGACTGACAGACTGACAGACTGACAGACTGACAGACTGACAGACTGACAGACTGACAGACTGACAGACTGACAGACTGACAGACTGACAGACTGACAGACTGACAGACTGACAGACTGACAGACTGACAGACTGACAGACTGACAGACTGACAGACTGACAGACTGACAGACTGACAGACTGACAGACTGACAGACTGACAGACTGACAGACTGACAGACTGTGACAGACTGACAGACTGACAGACTGACAGACTGACAGACTGACAGACTGACAGACTGACAGACTGACAGACTGACAGACCTGACAGACTGACAGACTGACAGACTGACAGACTGACAGACTGACAGACTGACAGACTGACAGACTGACAGACTGACAGACTGACAGACTGACAGACTGACAGACTGACAGACTGACAGACTGACAGACTGACAGACTGACAGACTGACAGACTGACAGACTGACAGACTGACAGACTGACAGACTGACAGACTGACAGACTGACAGACTGACAGACTGACAGACTGACAGACTGACAGACTGACAGACTGACAGACTGACAGACTGACAGACTGACAGACTGACAGACTGACAGACTGACAGACTGACAGACTGACAGACTGACAGACTGACAGACTGACAGACTGACAGACTGACAGACTGACAGACTGACAGACTGACAGACTGACAGACTGACAGACTGACAGACTGACAGACTGACAGACTGACAGACTGACAGACTGACAGACTGACAGACTGACAGACTGACAGACTGACAGACTGACAGACTGACAGACTGACAGACTGACAGACTGACAGACTGACAGACTGACAGACTGACAGACTGACAGACTGACAGACTGACAGACTGACAGACTGACAGACTGACAGACTGACAGACTGACAGACTGACAGACTGACAGACTGACAGACTGACAGACTGACAGACTGACAGACTGACAGACTGACAGACTGACAGACTGACAGACTGACAGACTGACAGACTGACAGACTGACAGACTGACAGACTGACAGACTGACAGACTGACAGACTGACAGACTGACAGACTGACAGACTGACAGACTGACAGACTGACAGACTGACAGACTGACAGACTGACAGACTGACAGACTGACAGACTGACAGACTGACAGACTGACAGACTGACAGACTGACAGACTGACAGACTGACAGACTGACAGACTGACAGACTGACAGACTGACAGACTGACAGACTGACAGACTGACAGACTGACAGACTGACAGACTGACAGACTGACAGACTGACAGACTGACAGACTGACAGACTGACAGACTGACAGACTGACAGACTGACAGACTGACAGACTGACAGACTGACAGACTGACAGACTGACAGACTGACAGACTGACAGACTGACAGACTGACAGACTGACAGACTGACAGACTGACAGACTGACAGACTGACAGACTGACAGACTGACAGACTGACAGACTGACAGACTGACAGACTGACAGACTGACAGACTGACAGACTGACAGACTGACAGACTGACAGACTGACAGACTGACAGACTGACAGACTGACAGACTGACAGACTGACAGACTGACAGACTGACAGACTGACAGACTGACAGACTGACAGACTGACAGACTGACAGACTGACAGACTGACAGACTGACAGACTGACAGACTGACAGACTGACAGACTGACAGACTGACAGACTGACAGACTGACAGACTGACAGACTGACAGACTGACAGACTGACAGACTGACAGACTGACAGACTGACAGACTGACAGACTGACAGACTGACAGACTGACAGACTGACAGACTGACAGACTGACAGACTGACAGACTGACAGACTGACAGACTGACAGACTGACAGACTGACAGACTGACAGACTGACAGACTGACAGACTGACAGACTGACAGACTGACAGACTGACAGACTGACAGACTGACAGACTGACAGACTGACAGACTGACAGACTGACAGACTGACAGACGACAGACTGACAGACTGACAGACTGACAGACTGACAGACTGACAGACTGACAGACTGACAGACTGACAGACTGACAGACTGACAGACTGACAGACTGACAGACTGACAGACTGACAGACTGACAGACTGACAGACTGACAGACTGACAGACTGACAGACTGACAGACTGACAGACTGACAGACTGACAGACTGACAGACTGACAGACTGACAGACTGACAGACTGACAGACTGACAGACTGACAGACTGACAGACTGACAGACTGACAGACTGACAGACTGACAGACTGACAGACTGACAGACTGACAGACTGACAGACTGACAGACTGACAGACTGACAGACTGACAGACTGACAGACTGACAGACTGACAGACTGACAGACTGACAGACTGACAGACTGACAGACTGACAGACTGACAGACTGACAGACTGACAGACTGACAGACTGACAGACTGACAGACTGACAGACTGACAGACTGACAGACTGACAGACTGACAGACTGACAGACTGACAGACTGACAGACTGACAGACTGACAGACTGACAGACTGACAGACTGACAGACTGACAGACTGACAGACTGACAGACTGACAGACTGACAGACTGACAGACTGACAGACTGACAGACTGAGACTGACAGACTGACAGACTGACAGACTGACAGACTGACAGACTGACAGACTGACAGACTGACAGACTGACAGACTGACAGACTGACAGACTGACAGACTGACAGACTGACAGACTGACAGACTGACAGACTGACAGACTGACAGACTGACAGACTGACAGACTGACAGACTGACAGACTGACAGACTGACAGACTGACAGACTGACAGACTGACAGACTGACAGACTGACAGACTGACAGACTGACAGACTGACAGACTGACAGACTGACAGACTGACAGACTGACAGACTGACTGACAGACTGACAGACTGACAGACTGACAGACTGACAGACTGACAGACTGACAGACTGACAGACTGACAGACTGACAGACTGACAGACTGACAGACTGACAGACTGACAGACTGACAGACTGACAGACTGACAGACTGACAGACTGACAGACTGACAGACTGACAGACTGACAGACTGACAGACTGACAGACTGACAGACTGACAGACTGACAGACTGACAGACTGACAGACTGACAGACTGACAGACTGACAGACTGACAGACTGACAGACTGACAGACTGACAGACTGACAGACTGACAGACTGACAGACTGACAGACTGACAGACAGACTGACAGACTGACAGACTGACAGACTGACAGACTGACAGACTGACAGACTGACAGACTGACAGACTGACAGACTGACAGACTGACAGACTGACAGACTGACAGACTGACAGACTGACAGACTGACAGACTGACAGACTGACAGACTGACAGACTGACAGACTGACAGACTGACAGACTGACAGACTGACAGACTGACAGACTGACAGACTGACAGACTGACAGACTGACAGACTGACAGACTGACAGACTGACAGACTGACAGACTGACAGACTGACAGACTGACAGACTGACAGACTGACAGACTGACAGACTGACAGACTGACAGACTGACAGACTGACAGACTGACAGACTGACAGACTGACAGACTGACAGACTGACAGACTGACAGACTGACAGACTGACAGACTGACAGACTGACAGACTGACAGACTGACAGACTGACAGACTGACAGACTGACAGACTGACAGACTGACAGACTGACAGACTGACAGACTGACAGACTGACAGACTGACAGACTGACAGACTGACAGACTGACAGACTGACAGACTGACAGACTGACAGACTGACAGACTGACAGACTGACAGACTGACAGACTGACAGACTGACAGACTGACAGACTGACAGACTGACAGACTGACAGACTGACAGACTGACAGACTGACAGACTGACAGACTGACAGACTGACAGACTGACAGACTGACAGACTGACAGACTGACAGACTGACAGACTGACAGACAGACGACAGACAGACGGACAGACTGACAGACTGACAGACTGACAGACTGACAGACTGACAGACTGACAGACTGACAGACTGACAGACTGACAGACTGACAGACTGACAGACTGACAGACTGACAGACTGACAGACTGACAGACTGACAGACTGACAGACTGACAGACTGACAGACTGACAGACTGACAGACTGACAGACTGACAGACTGACAGACTGACAGACTGACAGACTGACAGACTGACAGACTGACAGACTGACAGACTGACAGACTGACAGACTGACAGACTGACAGACTGACAGACTGACAGACTGACAGGACTGACAGACTGACAGACTGACAGACTGACAGACTGACAGACTGACAGACTGACAGACTGACAGACTGACAGACTGACAGACTGACAGACTGACAGACTGACAGACTGACAGACTGACAGACTGACAGACTGACAGACTGACAGACTGACAGACTGACAGACTGACAGACTGACAGACTGACAGACTGACAGACTGACAGACTGACAGACTGACAGACTGACAGACTGACAGACTGACAGACTGACAGACTGACAGACTGACAGACTGACAGACTGACAGACTGACAGACTGACAGACTGACAGACTGACAGACTGACAGACTGACAGACTGACAGACTGACAGACTGACAGACTGACAGACTGACAGACTGACAGACTGACAGACTGACAGACTGACAGACTGACAGACTGACAGACTGACAGACTGACAGACTGACAGACTGACAGACTGACAGACTGACAGACTGACAGACTGACAGACTGACAGACTGACAGACTGACAGACTGACAGACTGACAGACTGACAGACTGACAGACTGACAGACTGACAGACTGACAGACTGACAGACTGACAGACTGACAGACTGACAGACTGACAGACTGACAGACTGACAGACTGACAGACTGACAGACTGACAGACTGACAGACTGACAGACTGACAGACTGACAGACTGACAGACTGACAGACTGACAGACTGACAGACTGACAGACTGACAGACTGACAGACTGACAGACTGACAGACTGACAGACTGACAGACTGACAGACTGACAGACTGACAGACTGACAGACTGACAGACTGACAGACTGACAGACTGACAGACTGACAGACTGACAGACTGACAGACTGACAGACTGACAGACTGACAGACTGACAGACTGACAGACTGACAGACTGACAGACTGACAGACTGACAGACTGACAGACTGACAGACTGACAGACTGACAGACTGACAGACTGACAGACTGACAGACTGACAGACTGACAGACTGACAGACTGACAGACTGACAGACTGACAGACTGACAGACTGACAGACTGACAGACTGACAGACTGACAGACTGACAGACTGACAGACTGACAGACTGACAGACTGACAGACTGACAGACTGACAGACTGACAGACTGACAGACTGACAGACTGACAGACTGACAGACTGACAGACTGACAGACTGACAGACTGACAGACTGACAGACTGACAGACTGACAGACTGACAGACTGACAGACTGACAGACTGACAGACTGACAGACTGACAGACTGACAGACTGACAGACTGACAGACTGACAGACTGACAGACTGACAGACTGACAGACTGACAGACTGACAGACTGACAGACTGACAGACTGACAGACTGACAGACTGACAGACTGACAGACTGACAGACTGACAGACTGACAGACTGACAGACTGACAGACTGACAGACTGACAGACTGACAGACTGACAGACTGACAGACTGACAGACTGACAGACTGACAGACTGACAGACTGACAGACTGACAGACTGACAGACTGACAGACTGACAGACTGACAGACTGACAGACTGACAGACTGACAGACTGACAGACTGACAGACTGACAGACTGACAGACTGACAGACTGACAGACTGACAGACTGACAGACTGACAGACTGACAGACTGACAGACTGACAGACTGACAGACTGACAGACTGACAGACTGACAGACTGACAGACTGACAGACTGACAGACTGACAGACTGACAGACTGACAGACTGACAGACTGACAGACTGACAGACTGACAGACTGACAGACTGACAGACTGACAGACTGACAGACTGACAGACTGACAGACTGACAGACTGACAGACTGACAGACTGACAGACTGACAGACTGACAGACTGACAGACTGACAGACTGACAGACTGACAGACTGACAGACTGACAGACTGACAGACTGACAGACTGACAGACTGACAGACTGACAGACTGACAGACTGACAGACTGACAGACTGACAGACTGACAGACTGACAGACTGACAGACTGACAGACTGACAGACTGACAGACTGACAGACTGACAGACTGACAGACTGACAGACTGACAGACTGACAGACTGACAGACAGACTGACAGACTGACAGACTGACAGACTGACAGACTGACAGACAGACTGACAGACTGACAGACTGACAGACTGACAGACTGACAGACTGACAGACTGACAGACTGACAGACTGACAGACTGACAGACTGACAGACTGACAGACTGACAGACTGACAGACTGACAGACTGACAGACTGACAGACTGACAGACTGACAGACTGACAGACTGACAGACTGACAGACTGACAGACTGACAGACTGACAGACTGACAGACTGACAGACTGACAGACTGACAGACTGACAGACTGACAGACTGACAGACTGACAGACTGACAGACTGACAGACAGACTGACAGACTGACAGACTGACAGACTGACAGACGACTGACACTGACAGACTGACAGACTGACAGACTGACAGACTGACAGACTGACAGACTGACAGACTGACAGACTGACAGACTGACAGACAGACTGACAGACTGACAGACTGACAGACAGACTGACAGACTGACAGACTGACAGACTGACAGACTGACAGACTGACAGACTGACAGACTGACAGACTGACAGACTGACAGACTGACAGACTGACAGACTGACAGACTGACAGACTGACAGACTGACAGACTGACAGACTGACAGACTGACAGACTGACAGACTGACAGACTGACAGACTGACAGACTGACAGACTGACAGACTGACAGAACTGACAGACTGACAGACTGACAGACTGACAGACTGACAGACTGACTGACAGACTGACAGACTGACAGACTGACAGACTGACAGACTGACAGACTGACAGACTGACAGACTGACAGACTGACAGACTGACAGACTGACAGACTGACAGACTGACAGACTGACAGACTGACAGACTGACAGACTGACAGACTGACAGACTGACAGACTGACAGACTGACAGACTGACAGACTGACAGACTGACAGACTGACAGACTGACAGACTGACAGACTGACAGACTGACAGACTGACAGACTGACAGACTGACAGACTGACAGACTGACAGACTGACAGACTGACAGACTGACAGACTGACAGACTGACAGACTGACAGACTGACAGACTGACAGACTGACAGACTGACAGACTGACAGACTGACAGACTGACAGACTGACTGACAGACTGACAGACTGACAGACTGACAGACTGACAGACTGACAGACTGACAGACTGACAGACTGACAGACTGACAGACTGACAGACTGACAGACTGACAGACTGACAGACTGACAGACTGACAGACTGACAGACTGACAGACTGACAGACTGACAGACTGACAGACTGACAGACTGACACTGACAGACTGACAGACTGACAGACGACTGACAGACTGACAGACTGACAGACTGACAGACTGACAGACTGACAGACTGACAGACTGACAGACTGACAGACTGACAGACTGACAGACTGACAGACTGACAGACTGACAGACTGACAGACTGACAGACTGACAGACTGACAGACTGACAGACTGACAGACTGACAGACTGACAGACTGACAGACTGACAGACTGACAGACTGACAGACTGACAGACTGACAGACTGACAGACTGACAGACTGACAGACTGACAGACTGACAGACTGACAGACTGACAGACTGACAGACTGACAGACTGACAGACTGACAGACTGACAGACTGACAGACTGACAGACTGACAGACTGACAGACTGACAGACTGACAGACTGACAGACTGACAGACTGACAGACTGACAGACTGACAGACTGACAGACTGACAGACTGACAATGACAGACTGACAGACTGACAGACTGACAGACTGACAGACTGACAGACTGACAGACTGACAGACTGACAGACTGACAGACTGACAGACTGACAGACTGACAGACAGACTGACAGACTGACAGACTGACAGACTGACAGACTGACAGACTGACAGACTGACAGACTGACAGACTGACAGACTGACAGACTGACAGACTGACAGACTGACAGACTGACAGACTGACAGACTGACAGACTGACAGACTGACAGACTGACAGACTGACAGACTGACAGACTGACAGACTGACAGACTGACAGACTGACAGACTGACAGACTGACAGACTGACAGACTGACAGACTGACAGACTGACAGACTGACAGACTGACAGACTGACAGACTGACAGACTGACAGACTGACAGACTGACAGACTGACAGACTGACAGACTGACAGACTGACAGACTGACAGACTGACAGACTGACAGACTGACAGACTGACAGACTGACAGACTGACAGACTGACAGACTGACAGACTGACAGACTGACAGACTGACAGACTGACAGACTGACAGACTGACAGACTGACAGACTGACAGACTGACAGACTGACAGACTGACAGACTGACAGACTGACAGACTGACAGACTGACAGACTGACAGACTGACAGACTGACAGACTGACAGACTGACAGACTGACAGACTGACAGACTGACAGACTGACAGACTGACAGACTGACAGACTGACAGACTGACAGACTGACAGACTGACAGACTGACAGACTGACAGACTGACAGACTGACAGACTGACAGACTGACAGACTGACAGACTGACAGACTGACAGACTGACAGACTGACAGACTGACTGACAGACTGACAGACTGACAGACTGACAGACTGACAGACTGACAGACTGACAGACTGACAGACTGACAGACTGACAGACTGACAGACTGACAGACTGACAGACTGACAGACTGACAGACTGACAGACTGACAGACTGACAGACTGACAGACTGACAGACTGACAGACTGACAGACTGACAGACTGACAGACTGACAGACTGACAGACTGACAGACTGACAGACTGACAGACTGACAGACTGACAGACTGACAGACTGACAGACTGACAGACTGACAGACTGACAGACTGACAGACTGACAGACTGACAGACTGACAGACTGACAGACTGACAGACTGACAGACTGACAGACTGACAGACTGACAGACTGACAGACTGACAGACTGACAGACTGACAGACTGACAGACTGACAGACTGACAGACTGACAGACTGACAGACTGACAGACTGACAGACTGACAGACTGACAGACTGACAGACTGACAGACTGACAGACTGACAGACTGACAGACTGACAGACTGACAGACTGACAGACTGACAGACTGACAGACTGACAGACTGACAGACTGACAGACTGACAGACTGACAGACGACAGACTGACAGACTGACAGACTGACAGACTGACAGACTGACAGACTGACAGACTGACAGACTGACAGACTGACAGACTGACAGACTGACAGACTGACAGACTGACAGACTGACAGACTGACAGACTGACAGACTGACAGACTGACAGACTGACAGACTGACAGACTGACAGACTGACAGACTGACAGACTGACAGACTGACAGACTGACAGACTGACAGACTGACAGACTGACAGACTGACAGACTGACAGGACTGACAGACTGACAGACTGACAGACTGACAGACTGACAGACTGACAGACTGACAGACTGACAGACTGACAGACTGACAGACTGACAGACTGACAGACTGACAGACTGACAGACTGACAGACTGACAGACTGACAGACTGACAGACTGACAGACTGACAGACTGACAGACTGACAGACTGACAGACTGACAGACTGACAGACTGACAGACTGACAGACTGACAGACTGACAGACTGACAGACTGACAGACTGACAGACTGACAGACTGACAGACTGACAGACTGACAGACTGACAGACTGACAGACTGACAGACTGACAGACTGACAGACTGACAGACTGACAGACTGACAGACTGACAGACTGACAGACTGACAGACTGACAGACTGACAGACTGACAGACTGACAGACTGACAGACTGACAGACTGACAGACTGACAGACTGACAGACTGACAGACTGACAGACTGACAGACTGACAGACTGACAGACTGACAGACTGACAGACTGACAGACTGACAGACTGACAGACTGACAGACTGACAGACTGACAGACTGACAGACTGACAGACTGACAGACTGACAGACTGACAGACTGACAGACTGACAGACTGACAGACTGACAGACTGACAGACTGACAGACTGACAGACTGACAGACTGACAGACTGACAGACTGACAGACTGACAGACTGACAGACTGACAGACTGACAGACTGACAGACTGACAGACTGACAGACTGACAGACTGACAGACTGACAGACTGACAGACTGACAGACTGACAGACTGACAGACTGACAGACTGACAGACTGACAGACTGACAGACTGACAGACTGACAGACTGACAGACTGACAGACTGACAGACTGACAGACTGACAGACTGACAGACTGACAGACTGACAGACTGACAGACTGACAGACTGACAGACTGACAGACTGACAGACTGACAGACTGACAGACTGACAGACTGACAGACTGACAGACTGACAGACTGACAGACTGACAGACTGACAGACTGACAGACTGACAGACTGACAGACTGACAGACTGACAGACTGACAGACTGACAGACTGACAGACTGACAGACTGACAGACTGACAGACTGACAGGACTGACAGACTGACAGACTGACAGACTGACAGACTGACAGACTGACAGACTGACAGACTGACAGACTGACAGACTGACAGACTGACAGACTGACAGACTGACAGACTGACAGACTGACAGACTGACAGACTGACAGACTGACAGACTGACAGACAGACTGACAGACTGACAGACTGACAGACTGACAGACTGACAGACTGACAGACTGACAGACTGACAGACTGACAGACTGACAGACTGACAGACTGACAGACTGACAGACTGACAGACTGACAGACTGACAGACTGACAGACTGACAGACTGACAGACTGACAGACTGACAGACTGACAGACTGACAGACTGACAGACTGACAGACTGACAGACTGACAGACTGACAGACTGACAGACTGACAGACTGACAGACTGACAGACTGACAGACTGACAGACTGACAGACTGACAGACTGACAGACTGACAGACTGACAGACTGACAGATGACAGACTGACAGACTGACAGACTGACAGACTGACAGACTGACAGACTGACAGACTGACAGACTGACAGACTGACAGACTGACAGACTGACAGACTGACAGACTGACAGACTGACAGACTGACAGACTGACAGACTGACAGACTGAGACAGACTGACAGACTGACAGACTGACAGACTGACAGACTGACAGACTGACAGACTGACAGACTGACAGACTGACAGACTGACAGACTGACAGACTGACAGACTGACAGACTGACAGACTGACAGACTGACAGACTGACAGACTGACAGACTGACAGACTGACAGACTGACAGACTGACAGACTGACAGACTGACAGACTGACAGACTGACAGACTGACAGACTGACAGACTGACAGACTGACAGACTGACAGACTGACAGACTGACAGACTGACAGACTGACAGACTGACAGACTGACAGACTGACAGACTGACAGACTGACAGACTGACAGACTGACAGACTGACAGACTGACAGACTGACAGACTGACAGACTGACAGACTGACAGACTGACAGACTGACAGACTGACAGACTGACAGACTGACAGACTGACAGACTGACAGACTGACAGACTGACAGACTGACAGACTGACAGACTGACAGACTGACAGACTGACAGACTGACAGACTGACAGACTGACAGACTGACAGACTGACAGACTGACAGACTGACAGACTGACAGACTGACAGACTGACAGACTGACAGACTGACAGACTGACAGACTGACAGACTGACAGACTGACAGACTGACAGACTGACAGACTGACAGACTGACAGACTGACAGACTGACAGACTGACAGACTGACAGACTGACAGACTGACAGACTGACAGACTGACAGACTGACAGACTGACAGACTGACAGACTGACAGACTGACAGACTGACAGACTGACAGACTGACAGACTGACAGACTGACAGACTGACAGACTGACAGACTGACAGACATGTATTAATTTATATTATGAGTTAACTGTTACATGTTATTACAATGCTCTGGATTTTGGCTCACTCGAATATTGTCAGTCAAACGAACAACACCTCTACATATTATAATTAAGAACTTAACTATGAAATAAATATATTTGTATAATAAAGTTAAAGAGCTTTTTCTGCTTTAGATCACAACAAAAGGTTAAGACAATTCTTATCGTACATTGATAGATTTGGAGAAAAATGGTGGAAAAAATTTTGGTGTAGAACATTTGTTTCAAAAAAATGTAATAAATGTATGTTTTTAAGTTGCGAATTTTTTTGTTTTTAGTTATATTTGGAAAAACGCGTTCTATTAAAAAAAAAAAACAAGTCTTAAGTGTGGAACCGGAAGGTAAATGCTGCTAACAATAACTCCCAAAACCTTTATTTTTTTCAAAGGTTTGTACAATTGTCTACAACATGGCATATTAATGGATTCCGTGTGTCAATTCGTTGTAAGGTTTTAGCGTTCCAAAGCTATATTGTTCGTCAAAACGGATATATAGATTAAATTGAATCGTTTTAGAAACCAGACTTGAGTTAATATAGCACCCATTTGTGTAGAAATGACATGATCTACACTGTGTACCAACAACTTTTTTCATAAAGAATCTATGGCTTTCGAGTAATTTGAAAAAAATCTGAATTTTACCCCCTTTCCTCAGTATAAATTGTATTGCTTTAAAAAAAAAGGTGTTACTATAAACTTAAAAGAGATTTTTTGTTGGGACTCATTTATTTTCAAAATGGCTCATTTTTCCAGCCTCTGGGACTCATTTAAAATTAAACAGGTGGTAACACTTAACACATTATTCATTGTTACAATTTCTTTAATTATTTCTTCATAGTACAGTTGAAAGGTATAATTTGTTTCTTTATTTTACAGAATAGCATCATTTATTTTAATATTACAATTTTGATATTCACAATATAATTTTCAGTTAAAGCTAATTCTCTGGCATCGCAATTATTTTGTACAGTTGTATTTTCAGAATTTTTAACAATAAAAGTTCTCTGATTAAGGTTAATGATTTCAAAATGTTTGTTTATTTTTATTAGACAATTCTTTTTAATAATATAATCGTTTCTTTCTCTTAAATCATTGACATTATGTACTTTCATTATTAAAGTATTATATTATACTCTTTTCCTTTATATGCAATTACAAAAAATGGTTCTAAATCGATTTCCTCTTTTTCTTGGTTTATTACAGGTAAGATAATTTTAATTGGAAGTTTTATTAGGTATTTATTCGGGTATTGTCAAGGCTATAATAATGGCTCCACTTGTATATTTCCTCCTGTTTTAATATTTTTTTAGTTTGCTGAAGTTCATGCCTGGCATAACTAATTTATCTTTAGTCAATAAGCCAGGATATGTTGTCCCCATTTTGGAAGGAGCTATAGTATCTAGTAGGTTGTCCATTAACTTTTCAAACATCATTAATCTAGTTAATACTTCGGTTCGCTGTAATCTATTAAGTATTGATTTTTGTACCTTTTGACTTTCATTTTGATACATTTCTATTTCTTGTCTATCCTTTAAAACTAAGTCCCTAATCTTTTTCATAATTTCTTCTAGTTGTGTATTAATTTTAATCTGTTTATTAAGTTCCTGATTAGCATTTTTGTCGCTAGACAATATTACTTTGAAATATTTGTATATTTCTTCCCTATCTGCGTCGTCCATGGTACCAAATAACCTTTTCTGACCAGTACTTATTATATTTATGAGTACTCGTCTTGCACGTGTATTTGGGGGCATGATACTTAATAGTTGAGTAAATATTGTAGAACATTCTCTTTTTAATTCCTTATCTTGATTTACAATTTGATAATTTTTTATTACCTGAAGTGTGTCTATTAAATTATTTGTGTAGACGATGTGGATATCAGTCTGGGTTTGGTTGATTATTTCTCCTTCTCCCATTTTTATTACTGTAAACCTATTCTTATTTTCGATTGGCGATATTACTAATGTGGCTTGTACCAGGTTGGTCATCAGCATCATAGGTAGCAGTAGGAGCATCAACGGGAATACCCGCTAATTTTCTTGGTCGTTTAATGTTCGTAGTATGCACTCTATTAAGATTCTTATATCTAAAGTTTGTCTCGTTTTTTTTTTTTTTTTTTTTTTTTAATTCATTTTTATTTCATTTTAACTTATAACTATCTTAAAGCTAGACAAAAATGTTTAAAACTAGCCTAATTATCAATAACTTACAACTAATTTACTGGCCCTTTACGGGCGCTCAAAATTAAACAATAACTCTTAAAACTAATGTCTTTCAACCTAAAAACTATTTTAATTAAATCTAATTATTTTATTTTTTTTTTAAACCAAGAAAACTTTTTTTAAAAAACTCGGTCTCGTATCATTTTTCATTTTTTACTTATAAACTACCTAACTCTAGGCTAAAAATAATTAAAACTAGATACAATTAACTTATATACTAACTAAAACTAACTTAAACTTCTTAAGATACCTAAAAATACCCAAAACTACTTAAAACTACTTAAAAACTAGAACGGCCACAGCATGCAACCCACCCATACATGTACATACGCACATACATATACGTACGAACATACATGTACAGACACGCAGTTACATGCATGTATGCCCCGCATACATACATATTTTAAATTTTTTTTTGGTGCCACCCTGACTGTTCCCTATACATAATTGCCCTAAATCTATTTAAGTCGGCCAAGATATAATATCTTCATCGACTTTAAATATCACGATGCTGTTCAGAGAGCCACCAGAACTGGTTCTCCTGTTTCGCCCTATCCCTCCGGTCCCGATCGGACACAGTCCTACTGAACCGAAGGCGCTCTTCTCCACCTTGAGCGATGACGTCTCGACCATAAAGGAGTCGCCTATCTACAGTTTTACGGCTGGCGTTGTAGATAAGCGGACCCGCCATTCTATCCTGTATCAGCCCTCGACTATCTAAATAGAGGGATGCCTCGGGAGGGATGTAACCACTTAACCGCGCACTCTCAAATATTCGTTATTGGGGTAATAATCCCAAAATCCAAAAAATTAAGCTGTTAGTTGAGGACATCGCTCTTGCAACGTGACCCCGAATCAGCTTAAACAAGAAATTATCTATTCTGCTTATGTTGGCTCCGTTGAGATGGGGCAGCGTTGAACCACACCGGGCATCCGTAGGCAATCATCGGCCTGATGAGGGCCATGTAGCAAATCACCTTTACCCTGCTGTCAAGACGGCTGCTATAAAACAGTCGTTTTGTCAAGGCAAAGGCTCCCCTAGCCCTGACCAAAGCAGCACCTATATGTCTGACGAAATACATGTACTGATCCAACCAGATGCCAAGGTACTTTACTACACTCTTACTCGCCAGTGGATGTCCATGTGGCCCTACGATTACCAGCTTGCGCCAGTTCTTTCTCGTATCCCTTGAGGGGCTAGACAACGGAGTCCTAAACAAAATAGTTTCTGATTTCTAAAAGTTGATTTTCAAATTCCAGTCATCACAATATCGCTGAATCTTGTCGAAGTCACTCTGCAAGAGACTTTTTATGACCTCAACTGTATTAGCTATTCTGTGCGCAATTAGATCGTCGGCGTACGCAATTGCCTGAGTTAGACTACCTATCAGATCGCTTGTGTAAATGCTGAATAGAATCGGCGAGTTAACCGCTCCCTGCTGAAGACCATTATTAATATTAAAAATTGCGGTAGAAGTTATATTGCCACTCTTGACAACAAACTTTCTACCATTTAGTATGTCATAAAGCATATACAATAGAGGTTTACTTATACCTAGCCTGGTTAGGTTTAGATAGAGACCTTCTAACCGTACGGTGTCGAAGGCCTTCTCCAAATCAACCAGACAGGCACCCGTACACTGCTTTTTAGTTTTGTTCCATTGGATATCAGAAACTAGTTTAGACGCGGCATGAATTGTGTCATGTCCCGCCTTAAAACCGAACTGATTATCCGGGATGATATTTTTGTCCTCCGCCCACTTGAACAGGGCTCTATTAATAACCTTTTCAAATACTTTGCTGATACTCGGAAGAAAACTTATCGACCGGAGATTCGCCGTATTGGAGTTGTCCTTTCCCTTTTTTGGGAGAGGGTGCACCACAGCTGTCTTCCACCGCACTGGATAATATGCATTATTCAGCGCGTTGTTAAACAGTGTGGTATAAATGTCAATTGCTTCTTGAGGCAAATGTCGTTGTACAACGTTGGATATACCATCGACTCCTGCTGACTTCTTTTTCTTTAATGAATCGAAGATGAGCTGGAGCTCATTTTTCGAAATTAACAAGGGACTGGGCCCATTTCGGTCGGTGATTATGGCGTTTGCCAAATCTTCATCATTAAGCCCGGTAAAACCAAGGTTCTCAGATCGCCATTCGGTTATATCGTTCCCGAGCCATAAGTGATGAAGCAGAGCTCTGTTCTCCAGGTCATGATTCGGGCGAATGCCCTTGTACACTTGCTGGAAAGCAGCCCCAACAGCTTCCACTCTCTCCTGCGGATCTTCGACTATATAGAGGTCATCGTCCAATACGGTATCCTCTGGGTCTATGCCTGCTGTCAGAAGTACGTCTCTGTTCTCTGTCGTCCTCTGGAGCTTAAGACACGGATGAATCGTTTTGATCCTTTCTTCTAAAAATCTTATTAATTTTTGGGAACATACTTGGGTTGCCAGAGTTAACGGCAAGAATTTTAGTGTCCCAGAACAAATTAATAGCCAACCTATAATTTTCTTTGATCAATTGGTTGATGTTTTTGATGGACGACTTTAGTGTCCTAATCTCCAGATCTCGTAGTTTGTCTCGTTCTTGTGTCTAACATGTTTATAATTTTTTATATATCCTTCCTGTCTTGTTTCTATATAATCCTCCGTTGTCTGGCTTTTCTTACTGATAATCTTTTCTTTTTTATTCTTAAGTTCTCGTACTAGTGTTTCTATATCTGCATTTTGTGCTTGTTCTGGAGACATGTTAGTTGTTGAATGATGTCTTTTGTTATAAATTTGGAAAGCCTTAAACATTTTCACGTTAACTGACTCCACCTGTTTCATAGAAAGTAGAAATTCTGCCATTGTACTGTGCAATATTTCTATATCTATATTCCCTGTATGTTAATTAGGTTTTGTAAAGTGTACTTGTACCTGACGTTCCCTGCGAAAATCCTTAATATATATTGTATTAAGCTCATTGTCTGTAAAAATTTTTGTGAGTGTCCCTTCTCTAGTAAAGTGTTCTGTGATAGCATCTGTTCTATGTATATGATTTTTGCTTTCTAATCTATAGACATATCCTTTTTTAGTGAGTTTGTCAATCACGGTTAGAAATATGTGTTTGTGAAAGTGATAGATGTCTATGTGGATTATTTCATTAGGTTTAGTGGGTGTTTCTATTATTTTAAATTTGTTGTTAATAGTTATCCGTTCATACTTGCCCGTTTGACATGTATCACAGTTTTTAATAATTTGTGTAATTATTCGTGTTAAGTTGGGAAAATAATTTTTAACAATAATTTGTTGTTTCAGAGTCTTATAAGTTTCAATTATACCTGAGTGTTGACTTTCTTTTATATGATACATGGAAATCTGTTTTCTAGCTTTATCCTCCATTCTTAAGTTTCTTACTCTTCGTGTTAGTTCAACGAATTTAATTTTAGTATTTTCTAAATATAAATTTATGATTACCTGTTGAATCTTATTATAGTCTGACTCTCTAACTTCAGAATATATGCCAATTATTCCCTGAGCAATTTCTTTCAACTAGTCTGTTATCAACTATATAGGGTCGGATGCTCTAATATACACAATTCTTTTTCCATGAAATGTTTCTATTTTCGATTCTTTGTCATAAGATAAAATAATTTGTTGCGTATATATATTAACAATGCCTTCCGTGATGGGTGCGTTATCTAATTCTTCTTCAATTCCAGAATGAATTGTTGCTCTGTCTGAAATTGGGTTTGTGGCAATATTTTGACCTTCGATTCTACTAAGAAAATCTGCTACTTTATTTTCTGGACCTGATATTCAATGTCATAGTCGAACTCTTGTAGTTTGAGTAACCACCGTTGATTACGCTGAGAAAACTCTGCACCATTATATTTTTTGTTCAGATATTTAATAGGGAAGTGATCACTAGTAATTTGAATTTTTTTCCCCACAAATAGGGTATTTACCTACTTGTAATTTTAAATTACTGTTCCTTAAGATTTTGAAAATGTCTTTTAGATTCTTCATTCAAAATAGCTTTTAACGGCCTTTAGTCCAACAAAAATTGGCGTTTCGTCCCGGTGATCTCACATGGACTCATCAGTTGACTAGTGAGGACCTTTGTCAATACGCAATTTTTGCCAAGTTCAGTTCATCTAACATAGATTTCGTGAAGAACATCTAGTGTGAACTATATCCAACAAGACTAGAATTCCTAATCATTAAATTGGAAATTTTTGTTTTTGCCCATGGCCTGGCATTATTTATATAAGAAGTTTTTTTTTTTTAATAATACAAATTCTATATACTACTGAAATACATCAGCCAAGTAGAAGACTTAGCACTATAATATTTGGACTTGTTGAATTATTGATTCAAAATAGCTTTTAACGGCCTTTAGTCCAACAAAAATTGGCGTTTCGTCCCGGTGATCTCACATGGACTCATCAGTTGACTAGTGAGGACCTTTGTCAATACGCAATTTTTGCCAAGTTCAATTCATCTAACATAGATTTCGTGAAGAACATCTAGTGTGAACTATATCCAACAAGACTAGAATTCCTAATCATTAAATTGGAAATTTTTGTTTTTGCCCATGGCCTGGCATTATTTATATAAGAAGTTTTTTTTTTTTAATAATACAAATTCTATATACTACTGAAATACATCAGCCAAGTAGAAGACTTAGCACTATAATATTTGGACTTGTTGAATTATTGATTCAAAATAGCTTTTAACGGCCTTTAGTCCAACAAAAATTGGCGTTTCGTCCCGGTGATCTCACATGGACTCATCAGTTGACTAGTGAGGACCCTTGTCAATACGCAATTTTTGCCAAGTTCAGTTCATCTAACATAGATTTCGTGAAGAACATCTAGTGTGAACTATATCCAACAAGACTAGAATTCCTAATCATTAAATTGGAAATTTTTGTTTTTGCCCATGGCCTGGCATTATTTATATAAGAAGTTTTTTTTTTTTAATAATACAAATTCTATATACTACTGAAATACATCAGCCAAGTAGAAGACTTAGCACTATAATATATACTATGTATTTCAGTAGTATATAGAATTTGTATTATTAAAAAAAAAAAACTTCTTATATAAATAATGCCAGGCCATGGGCAAAAACAAAAATTTCCAATTTAATGATTAGGAATTCTAGTCTTGTTGGATATAGTTCACACTAGATGTTCTTCACGAAATCTATGTTAGATGAACTGAACTTGGCAAAAATTGCGTATTGACAAAGGTCCTCACTAGTCAACTGATGAGTCCATGTGAGATCACCGGGACGAAACGCTAATTTTTGTTGGACTAAAGGCCGTTAAAAGCTATTTTGAATCAATAATTCAACAAGTCCAAATATTATAGTGCTAAGTCTTCTACTTGGCTGATGTATTTCAGTAGTATATAGAATTTGTATTATTAAAAAAAAAAAACTTCTTATATAAATAATGCCAGGCCATGGGCAAAAACAAAAATTTCCAATTTAATGATTAGGAATTCTAGTCTTGTTGGATATAGTTCACACTAGATGTTCTTCACGAAATCTATGTTAGATGAACTGAACTTGGCAAAAATTGCGTATTGACAAAGGTCCTCACTAGTCAACTGATGAGTCCATGTGAGATCACCGGGACGAAACGCCAATTTTTGTTGGACTAAAGGCCGTTAAAAGCTATTTTGAATCAATAATTCAACAAGTCCAAATATTATAGTGCTAAGTCTTCTACTTGGCTGATGTATTTCAGTAGTATATAGAATTTGTATTATTAAAAAAAAAAAACTTCTTATATAAATAATGCCAGGCCATGGGCAAAAACAAAAATTTCCAATTTAATGATTAGGAATTCTAGTCTTGTTGGATATAGTTCACACTAGATGTTCTTCACGAAATCTATGTTAGATGAACTGAACTTGGCAAAAATTGCGTATTGACAAAGGTCCTCACTAGTCAACTGATGAGTCCATGTGAGATCACCGGGACGAAACGCCAATTTTGTTGGACTTAAGGCCGTTAAAAGCTATTTTGAATCAATAATTCAACAAGTCCAAATATTATAGTGCTAAGTCTTCTACTTGGCTGATGTATTTCAGTAGTATATAGAATTTGTATTATTAAAAAAAAAAAACTTCTTATATAAATAATGTCAGGCCATGGGCAAAAACAAAAATTTCCAATTTAATGATTAGGAATTCTAGTCTTGTTGGATATAGTTCACACTAGATGTTCTTCACGAAATCTATGTTAGATGAACTGAACTTGGCAAAAATTGCGTATTGACAAAGGTCCTCACTAGTCAACTGATGAGTCCATGTGAGATCACCGGGACGAAACGCCAATTTTGTTGGACTTAAGGCCGTTAAAAGCTATTTTGAATCAATAATTCAACAAGTCCAAATATTATAGTGCTAAGTCTTCTACTTGGCTGATGTATTTCAGTAGTATATAGAATTTGTATTATTAAAAAAAAAAAAACTTCTTATATAAATAATGTCAGGCCATGGGCAAAAACAAAAATTTCCAATTTAATGATTAGGAATTCTAGTCTTGTTGGATATAGTTCACACTAGATGTTCTTCACGAAATCTATGTTAGATGAACTGAACTTGGCAAAAATTGCGTATTGACAAAGGTCCTCACTAGTCAACTGATGAGTCCATGTGAGATCACCGGGACGAAACGCCAATTTTTGTTGGACTAAAGGCCGTTAAAAGCTATTTTGAATCAATAATTCAACAAGTCCAAATATTATAGTGCTAAGTCTTCTACTTGGCTGATGTATTTCAGTAGTATATAGAATTTGTATTATTAAAAAAAAAAAACTTCTTATATAAATAATGCCAGGCCATGGGCAAAAACAAAAATTTCCAATTTAATGATTAGGAATTCTAGTCTTGTTGGATATAGTTCACACTAGATGTTCTTCACGAAATCTATGTTAGATGAACTGAACTTGGCAAAAATTGCGTATTGACAAAGGTCCTCACTAGTCAACTGATGAGTCCATGTGAGATCACCGGGACGAAACGCCAATTTTGTTGGACTTAAGGCCGTTAAAAGCTATTTTGAATCAATAATTCAACAAGTCCAAATATTATAGTGCTAAGTCTTCTACTTGGCTGATGTATTTCAGTAGTATATAGAATTTGTATTATTAAAAAAAAAAACTTCTTATATAAATAATGTCAGGCCATGGGCAAAAACAAAAATTTCCAATTTAATGATTAGGAATTCTAGTCTTGTTGGATATAGTTCACACTAGATGTTCTTCACGAAATCTATGTTAGATGAACTGAACTTGGCAAAAATTGCGTATTGACAAAGGTCCTCACTAGTCAACTGATGAGTCCATGTGAGATCACCGGGACGAAACGCCAATTTTTGTTGGACTAAAGGCCGTTAAAAGCTATTTTGAATCAATAATTCAACAAGTCCAAATATTATAGTGCTAAGTCTTCTACTTGGCTGATGTATTTCAGTAGTATATAGAATTTGTATTATTAAAAAAAAAAAACTTCTTATATAAATAATGCCAGGCCATGGGCAAAAACAAAAATTTCCAATTTAATGATTAGGAATTCTAGTCTTGTTGGATATAGTTCACACTAGATGTTCTTCACGAAATCTATGTTAGATGAACTGAACTTGGCAAAAATTGCGTATTGACAAAGGTCCTCACTAGTCAACTGATGAGTCCATGTGAGATCACCGGGACGAAACGCCAATTTTGTTGGACTTAAGGCCGTTAAAAGCTATTTTGAATCAATAATTCAACAAGTCCAAATATTATAGTGCTAAGTCTTCTACTTGGCTGATGTATTTCAGTAGTATATAGAATTTGTATTATTAAAAAAAAAAAAACTTCTTATATAAATAATGTCAGGCCATGGGCAAAAACAAAAATTTCCAATTTAATGATTAGGAATTCTAGTCTTGTTGGATATAGTTCACACTAGATGTTCTTCACGAAATCTATGTTAGATGAACTGAACTTGGCAAAAATTGCGTATTGACAAAGGTCCTCACTAGTCAACTGATGAGTCCATGTGAGATCACCGGGACGAAACGCCAATTTTTGTTGGACTAAAGGCCGTTAAAAGCTATTTTGAATCAATAATTCAACAAGTCCAAATATTATAGTGCTAAGTCTTCTACTTGGCTGATGTATTTCAGTAGTATATAGAATTTGTATTATTAAAAAAAAAAAACTTCTTATATAAATAATGCCAGGCCATGGGCAAAAACAAAAATTTCCAATTTAATGATTAGGAATTCTAGTCTTGTTGGATATAGTTCACACTAGATGTTCTTCACGAAATCTATGTTAGATGAACTGAACTTGGCAAAAATTGCGTATTGACAAAGGTCCTCACTAGTCAACTGATGAGTCCATGTGAGATCACCGGGACGAAACGCCAATTTTGTTGGACTTAAGGCCGTTAAAAGCTATTTTGAATCAATAATTCAACAAGTCCAAATATTATAGTGCTAAGTCTTCTACTTGGCTGATGTATTTCAGTAGTATATAGAATTTGTATTATTAAAAAAAAAAAACTTCTTATATAAATAATGTCAGGCCATGGGCAAAAACAAAAATTTCCAATTTAATGATTAGGAATTCTAGTCTTGTTGGATATAGTTCACACTAGATGTTCTTCACGAAATCTATGTTAGATGAACTGAACTTGGCAAAAATTGCGTATTGACAAAGGTCCTCACTAGTCAACTGATGAGTCCATGTGAGATCACCGGGACGAAACGCCAATTTTTGTTGGACTAAAGGCCGTTAAAAGCTATTTTGAATCAATAATTCAACAAGTCCAAATATTATAGTGCTAAGTCTTCTACTTGGCTGATGTATTTCAGTAGTATATAGAATTTGTATTATTAAAAAAAAAAAACTTCTTATATAAATAATGCCAGGCCATGGGCAAAAACAAAAATTTCCAATTTAATGATTAGGAATTCTAGTCTTGTGGGATATAGTTCACACTAGATGTTCTTCACGAAATCTATGTTAGATGAACTGAACTTGGCAAAAATTGCGTATTGACAAAGGTCCTCACTAGTCAACTGATGAGTCCATGTGAGATCACCGGGACGAAACGCCAATTTTTGTTGGACTAAAGGCCGTTAAAAGCTATTTTGAATCAATAATTCAACAAGTCCAAATATTATAGTGCTAAGTCTTCTACTTGGCTGATGTATTTCAGTAGTATATAGAATTTGTATTATTAAAAAAAAAAAACTTCTTATATAAATAATGCCAGGCCATGGGCAAAAACAAAAATTTCCAATTTAATGATTAGGAATTCTAGTCTTGTTGGATATAGTTCACACTAGATGTTCTTCACGAAATCTATGTTAGATGAACTGAACTTGGCAAAAATTGCGTATTGACAAAGGTCCTCACTAGTCAACTGATGAGTCCATGTGAGATCACCGGGACGAAACGCCAATTTTGTTGGACTTAAGGCCGTTAAAAGCTATTTTGAATCAATAATTCAACAAGTCCAAATATTATAGTGCTAAGTCTTCTACTTGGCTGATGTATTTCAGTAGTATATAGAATTTGTATTATTAAAAAAAAAAAACTTCTTATATAAATAATGTCAGGCCATGGGCAAAAACAAAAATTTCCAATTTAATGATTAGGAATTCTAGTCTTGTTGGATATAGTTCACACTAGATGTTCTTCACGAAATCTATGTTAGATGAACTGAACTTGGCAAAAATTGCGTATTGACAAAGGTCCTCACTAGTCAACTGATGAGTCCATGTGAGATCACCGGGACGAAACGCCAATTTTTGTTGGACTAAAGGCCGTTAAAAGCTATTTTGAATCAATAATTCAACAAGTCCAAATATTATAGTGCTAAGTCTTCTACTTGGCTGATGTATTTCAGTAGTATATAGAATTTGTATTATTAAAAAAAAAAAACTTCTTATATAAATAATGCCAGGCCATGGGCAAAAACAAAAATTTCCAATTTAATGATTAGGAATTCTAGTCTTGTTGGATATAGTTCACACTAGATGTTCTTCACGAAATCTATGTTAGATGAACTGAACTTGGCAAAAATTGCGTATTGACAAAGGTCCTCACTAGTCAACTGATGAGTCCATGTGAGATCACCGGGACGAAACGCCAATTTTTGTTGGACTAAAGGCCGTTAAAAGCTATTTTGAATCAATAATTCAACAAGTCCAAATATTATAGTGCTAAGTCTTCTACTTGGCTGATGTATTTCAGTAGTATATAGAATTTGTATTATTAAAAAAAAAACTTCTTATATAAATAATGCCAGGCCATGGGCAACAACAAAAATTTCCAATTTAATGATTAGGAATTCTAGTCTTGTTGGATATAGTTCACACTAGATGTTCTTCACGAAATCTATGTTAGATGAACTGAACTTGGCAAAAATTGCGTATTGACAAAGGTCCTCACTAGTCAACTGATGAGTCCATGTGAGATCACCGGGACGAAACGCCAATTTTTGTTGGACTAAAGGCCGTTAAAAGCTATTTTGAATCAATAATTCAACAAGTCCAAATATTATAGTGCTAAGTCTTCTAATTGGCTGATGTATTTCAGTAGTATATAGAATTTGTATTATTAAAAAAAAAAAAACTTCTTTTAGATTCTTCATTATGTTCTTTCAGTGATGCAGCAAATATCAAAATGTCGTCTAAATATACAACGCAAGTTTTATTAACGAGTATATAATCTCTGAGTATTTGGTTCATTAACCGTTGGAACGTTGCTGGTGCATTTTTAATTCCAAAAGGCATACGAACATATTCGTAAGCTCCTTGTGGAGCTCTGAATGCAGTTTTCGCAATTTCATTCGGATGCATCATAATTTGGTGGTATCCCTTAGCTAGATCAAGCGTCGAAAAATCTACTGCTTTCCCTATTTTACTAAACAAGGTTTCGATATTTGGTAACGGCAACCTATCATCCTCAGTTATTTCATTTAAAGCCCTATCAACATATATGCGGTACTGTACTTGCCCATCCTCATCGGGTTTCTTGGGCTCTACAACTATGGGTGAACATATCTACTCCTACTTCTCCTAATTATCCCTTGTCTTTCCATCTATTTAACCTGTCATGCTACCTCTTCTTCGTGTTTTTTTGGTAATCTAAATGTATAATTTAGCACTGAATTGCCGTAAATTCGTCTCGTAAGGAGGTCAGTGCTGTCTGTTCTTCGCAATTAAGTCTGCCGAAGTCAGGACTGTTCTATTCTAAGTATTTACAAGAATGTTCCACAGATTTTTCGATTTTTACAATCGTTTGATTTTTCAGAGTTATATTTTTTTATTCTATATCAATTGTCTTAATAATTTTTTTCTAAACCATCCATGCCAAATAACATGGTATAATTTTTGTTTTCTAATTTATGACCATATGCTTTGATATAGGTATTATTTGCATATCCAAATTCTTTTCGAAAAGGCATCTGGTATATATTTGTGTTCTGTGTTGGACTACTATTGATAGTTTTTTTTTTTTTCTTTTTTTTTTATAATCTACACGCGCTCAAGGGATTATGAATACCCTTTAAATGTTTCAACACAGCGCGGGCGTGAGGGTGAGGTTAAGGAAGAGAAAGAATGATAGGAAAGATGTGTGTGAAGACATAGACTACGGCAGGGATCGAACCTGTGACCATGAGGTTGACAGGCGAACACACAACTATCGCGCCACGGCGATAGTTTGTTCGTAATTGAATCGGTGATTGTTAAAACAACATAAGTTTTTTTTTTTTTAAATGAGCAGAATTCCAATAAGAGGACGTTCGTTTCTGCCATCTGACCGAGCATTTGGGTGGATCAAAAGAAATTTAAAATAAAATGCACTACTGGATCGCACGTACTTGAGGCCTGTTTGCTGAAACACAACTTAACCATTTAAGTTCTACTTAAGCGCTTATGTGACAATTTACACAAAGGAAACAGTAGCTGATAAGCATTTTAAGTTGAACTTAAATATTCATAATTAGTATCAGCAAACGGGCCTTAATGTTCTGTCTTATCGAAACCATAAGATTTTTACTAGAAACGGCTAATTTTATTTTAAGGTCGTTCTTAACCTAATTTTTTGTATTTTGTGTTGGAAATTTGTTTCTAAAAAAATATTGCTGTCAGGAGTTTAGATACTTAACAATATAAATTTAAGAACTGAATTAAAAAATCGTTTTCGAAGCTGAAACAGAATTAAACAAAAATATTTTGTTTTTCAAAAATTCAAAAATGAATATTTCGAAAGATATGGTATGCAGTATTATTAAAAATTCAAGGACCTCCAACATAAAAAAAAAATTCGAAATCCGTGAAGCCACTTATGAAAAAGTCGAAATCAAAAAAAATGGTAGCATCCCAACTAACAAACTCTCCAGAGATATGCTCTTGTATATATCCCATTTCCATAATTATAAATTAGAGTTAAACACTTTTGCAGCTTAGAAGTACTTAAATCCTATAGCTAAATCAATTTTCCTCCTTGGAATAGGATTATATGAGCTTATAGCCTTATACAAATCCTTTTGTCAGAATTCAGCTCTAAACATTATTTCGTGGTCTTAATAATCCCGTAACAATGCATATTTAAGAGTTTTAGTCATTCTATTCTTCTATGGAAACCCTTACAAGATCTGATTTTAATACCTCTTATATCAAGAACCTGTCTTGAGTTTGAATAACAAAAGGTTTGCAATAGGATACTAATGATATCCTAAATGTTTGAAATCATATAGAATCTACATAAATAAAAAAAAAAAAAACATTTCATATTTGCTATAAGAAGCTCATACACGAAATTTTTTGGCCGGTTTCAAGTGAAGTGCATAAAAATTGAAAATTTTAACTGGAAAAAATTAAAACCTTCAACATCATTTAAAAGAAAAGTACAGAAAGCGTATGCAAAGATATTAAGTGCCGAAAAAAGCGAAAAGGAATAGAAAAAGTGCACGCAGTTCCATTGAATAATGACATCCTACAATCCAAATTATCAACTTTTTTCGATTTAAGTGATTCTGTTCCAAATACCCCAATCAGAAATCTAGACGGGTTTCAAGCTTTAAGTGAAGCTGTTCCGCGGACCCAAAATGATGTGTGATTGTATTTAACTCACCAGCTCAAGTTTCTGAGATCTTAAAAATTTTCCGCCAACGAATCCAAAATTTCAATTAAATATAATTTCCAAAATTTTGTTGGTCTTGCGTAAATCCAAAAAAACATTTGGGAAATGATAAATCTATGTTGCGCAAATCACTTGCATTGCGTAAAACAAGAATTTTGGCCAATATTATTCAATATTTTCGAAAAACCACTTTTCGACCAATGGTCATATGAATTTACAGTGGCAAAGGAAAACCTTCTTGCTTAGAATCGTATATAAGACCTTTTGTAAGTGAATCAAATGAAATTCTGACCAATGGTGTTGCTGTTAACGACCACGTCAAAATAAAAGTTACAATTCGCTCTTTTATTTGTGACTCCCAAGCTCGGGCTTTTATCAGAGGTAAAGAAATCAGAAACATTGCAAACTAGCCAATTACCAATTAAATTTTAAATAGGTTTTACTAACTTTAATGGCCAACATGGTTGCCAAAAGTGTACAACAGTTGGAGAATATTCATATGCAGGGTGGCACACGAATCGTGCTACAAAAATAAAACTTAATAACTTTCAGTGTGAGTAATCGGCTTATTTTTTTCTATTTTATAGGCTACTATTTAGATTTATCAAAACGATACTGAAAAAAGGATTTGGATAGTGCAGCGATACCATTCTTTGCAGTCAGTCATTTCCGTCCAAAGGGAATTTAGGCTGGAATTTGGCGGTACCATTATCAGACTGGTGAAAATGATTGCCGAATCTGGAAGCATCGAACGAAGACCATATCACCGAGATCCCAATGTTCGGGTCCAGGATACAATCATGGCTGTTCCAAGTGCTTCGCCTCGAAACTTATCGAGCCGAATTGGAGTTGGCAGACGGTCATTACAACGGATAATTCAGGATGACTTAAGCTTGTTTCCGTACAAAGTCCAAATTACAAGCAAGTTAAACACTCAGGATTTGCATGTTCGCCTGGAATTTTTCCGAAAAATAATTGCAATGTCCGAAGAAGACAACACATTGATAAATTGTTTGGTTATGTTTGATGAGGCCCATTTTGACTTAGACGGCAATTATAACAAGCAAAATTGCCGAATATGGAGTGAATCTAATCCAGAAATGCTCCATGAGACGGAACTGCACTCAGACCGAGTCACTGTGTGGTACGCAGTGTCATCAATGTTTATCGTCGGGCCATACTTCTTTGAAGAAAACGGTGTAACACAAACTGTCAATGTGGACCGTTATTAAAAATGTTGAAGGAGATTTCTTTACCTGAACTTTGGCGAAGACTAATCCCTTTCAGCAGATTTGGTTTCAACAAGATGGAGCAAGTGCACACGTAGCCACACAAGTTATCCCGGAACTCCAACGAAAGTTCCCAAACAAATTGATATCCAGAAACTGCACCTTCCGCTGGCCCCCAAGATCACCTGACCTGACTTCATCAGACTTTTTTATGGCGTTATGTCAAGCAGGAAGTGTACAAACCGAAACCCAGGAATTTGACTGAATTGAAGCAGTTAAATAAGACAATGATTGAGGCGATCCGAATTTCAATCCTTCAGGCCGCAATGAACAATTTTCTGATCAGGTGCCGCATATGCGTGGATGAGCGTGGAGGTCATTTGCGGTCTATCATCTTTAAAAATCACTAGTTATTTAAAATAAAATTTAATTTTTAATCCAATAAAAAAAATTGATGAAATACATCGATTAAAATAAAAGTTATTTAAATTTCTTATTGTAGAACGATTCGTGCGCCACCCTGTATGTCTCATTGCAATGTATTTCCGAGAACCGAATGCAGTTAAAGATCTGATCATTTCGACAGAGAACCTGTGACTCGCACCACAAAATGTATACAACCCTTAAAGAACTTCACGGCCTTGACATGATTATTGATTTCCCAGTTGCAGATTCCTTACTTTTGATTGATTTAGGTATTATGAAAAGGCTTCTTTTTGGGTGGAGAGATGGCAAGTTCAACAATTTTCGAACAAAATGGAGTGCTCGGGAGAGTTTTTGCATTTCACAAAGCTTAACAAATCTGAAGATGCCATCAGAACTTCATAGAGCTGTAAGAGTTTTAGATAGCCTGGCGCATTGAAAAGCTTTAGAATTTCGAACGTTTTTATATTATATTCCAATTATAATTTTGAAAGGCCATCTGACACAGGAAGTGTACCAGCACTTTCTTGTATATTTTCGTGCTGTCACAATATGTTCTTCAAATGCATAAAATATACATCTAAATATGGCTCACGAATTGTTTCTGCATTTCATTGAATTCTACAGAAATATATATGGCGAAAAGCATATAACAATTAACTTTCCTAATCTTTCACATAGTAGATGGCGTCAGATATTTGGGAATCCTGTCAACATTCACTGCTCATCCATTTGAAAGTAAGCTGAATCAAATAAAATATATATTAAGAAATGGAAATAATGCTTTGGCCCAGGTCGCTACACGATTGACCGAATCCAGCTATGTACCAATGAATAGTAGCATGAGTCAGGAACCCAATGCTAACGAATTAACAAATAACATGTTCCATCTCTCAATTTGTTATATACTTAATTCTGAAAATAAAAACAAATGGTTTCTTACTTGTTTCAATAAAGCCATATTTGGAAAAAATAACCAAATATGTGTTAGTTTTAGCAGTTTATAAAGCCAAGAAAATTTTTTTGAATCGCCAATTGGGTCTTAAATATATATTCTTCAGATGGAAAAGAAAGTGACCAACAGCTTAAATGATATAAAATACAAAATGGTTTCTTTAAAATACGAGGACAAACTTGTTTTTATACCACTGGTTCACACCACAAATAAAAAAAAATAATAAGGTTTATTTTTAACAAATTTGTATACCTACATACATAAAAGTAAGTTATTATATATTTATATAGAGCTTACAGTTTGCTTACCTCTCAATTCATTTCAAATAATTAAAATAAAGTTGGAATGTAATACCTACTTTCTGTTTTTTTCTATAGATTACTCATTTTAATTTTAAAGCATTTTAAATTGCTACAAATTCGAACTTCTTACTAGGGCAACATCATTGTTTAGAATTTCAAAAACAAGTGTCATAAATATCAAAAATGCGTTTCACAAATGTTGTTAAATCAATTCCTTGCAAACACAAATATGTGGCAATTTTAAATTCAATAGCATAATGTCTTTCAATATTGCAGTTCACTTTCATATTCACATCTGTAAAATATCGAGATGATGCTGAAGTTCAAAACCGTGAATAATTCGGTATCATTTTGAAATTTTCTTTTATGCGAAAGTAAATAAAGGGTTGTCCATTTTGCGGTTTCAAAAGTAAACGTAAATAAAACACATCCAAAATATTTTTTTTAATGATATTTCGTCATCTGAGTTCTATCTTGTTTTATGTCCATTTTTCAAAATGTTGGGAAATCAATTTTTAAAGTTAATCGATAGCTTTTATTTATTTTACCTAATTTATTTCTGGAAGTTATGTTTTTCTGAAAGCCTTAACAATTTTGCTTTAAAAACAATTCACAAATTTCTTATGTTCTGAAATAATAGTAAATAGTAAAAAGGCATATGTCATTTTGGATATTGAACAAAGTTATATGGATTGAAAATAAGTTGATAAGATTGGTAGATATTGAACAAAAAAAACTTAATATTGAACTAGACAGAAATTACGAACAATACTATAGGAAAACAGAGGCATTTTGCATTAAATTGAACAAAAACATATTTCATTATTCAAATTAGATTTCATTAGGTTTTCTGAATATTAATATGAATGGAAACAATAAAATTTTGAATACTGAAATTAAAAAAAAATATGATTAAGTAAGGTTTTAGAAAAACATTGCCTATATATTAGATTTGTCTGCAGTCTTTGAAAGATACTATTTTAAGATCCAGACTAGCTTTATTAAAATTAAAAAAATGTTATATTATATACAGTTAAATTATATACAGCATTACGCCTGCAAAAGTAACTGAAAACATTAGGTTACAGTAGCGAAAAATCGTTTTGCAGGTCATAATCGATAACCGCCGTATTTTTAAACACACTGTTATTTTTATTGATATCACGCTGAGCCTTTGCTTATCTATGATTACTGCGATAAACGTTATAATCTCGTTTTTAACATGTATTCGAAATTCTTATTACTAAATATCTTTTTAGGTTTATAAAATGACAAATTGAAAGATTCATTGAAAACTTTTCTTCAAATATTACAGCTAACAGGTTTTCTCGCTGTCTCGACATACATTTGATGCGAATCCATTACTGGAAAAGATTTTATATGTTCTGATTCTCTCGATAAATTATCCATCTATTTCTAGACAATGAGTACCCGTGTCATTATATTTGGTTGCAAAAAAAATAGTAAATCCGATTTTGAGAAATGTCAAGAGTTGAAAAAAAATTTTTGGCAGACATCAAATGTTTCGTTGCCTTTTCCCAAAGAATACATAAAGGTAAACTTTTTCCGATACACAACTACTGTTTTTTTTCTTTTTGGTTGAATTCTTTGCACGACTTTGGAATAAAATTGACCTTCTCATGGTCTTATAATCAGGGTTGCGAATTTTTGAATTAAGAAATCATTAAGTCTGTAGATGACTTAAAAAAGTTTAATTAAGTAGCTAGTTGGTAGAGTGGAAATTCTTTAGCTTGTTTTTACTACATAATCATTTAATTATTAACGAAAGTAGTATTCTAGCTTTTGGAGAATTTTGTGTGCGTTGCCGTTTATGCCGTCCCTATAACTCAATTCAAGAAAAGCAATATCGATAAAATATTTGCGTTGGGCTAATGATGGGTTATCATCCTCTCTTTTGGAAGCTTTTATGAAAATCATAGAAATAAACTATTTTAACTAATATACATAAATCATTCACTCATCAATTTGTTCAGTGACTAGTGACTAGTGCGCATTAAGGCCCGTTTGCTGATATGAATCATAAATATTTATGTTCAACTTAAAACGCTTAAGGGCTAGTTTTTCCTCTGCGTAAAGTGTCACATAAGATCTTAAGTAGAGCTTAGCTCCTTAAGTTGTGTATTAGCAAACGGGCCTAAATGGGTTGCGAATTAAATTTTTTTAACTCATAAGTCACTCGGTAGCTTATGATTTAAATTTTTGTAATTCATAAGTCACTAACTAACTTATGATTTAAATATTTTTAATTGATAAGACACCATCCAGCTAATGACTTACATTTTTTTAATTCATAAGTCACTAACTCAGTCAGTTAGTACATATTCACCAGATAGACCAAAAATCAGTTTTTCAACAGTCAGATATAGCTTAATCCTAGGAATAAAGTGATCTGCTCATTTTGGAAAGGAATAAAAATTTATTCTGAGGAATGAAAAGAACACCTATTTATTTTTTTTTAAATTTAACTATATGCCTGTAAGGCCTAAGGTCTTTTAAATGCAACCTGAATTGCACGGCACTAGTTTTTGGCACAGTGGATTTGAGAACCAGGTATTGACTGTCTCATTTTACCCCATGGGCGGCCGGCGTCCAATTAAAATTTGATAGAGTATAGAAAGAATGCGCCTAGCATGTGGATCGAACCCACACGTCCTAGTTAGCAATCAAGCACTTTATCCACTGCGCCATTGCCACCCATTTTCGATGTCAAAAACATTTTGAAAACTTATTGTTTTGAAATAAACGTTAAGGAAAAATTAATTTCTAAGAAAAGTTCGATAATCGATATAAAAGTGACGGTCAAATTAAATTATTCTACAGATTGTTTTTTCTTGATTGAAAAATTCGATATTTTTATCCGGTTGTTTAACAGTGAAGTAAGTTTATTCCTCTGGCAACTAACTGCGTGTTTATCTGGAAATTGAAAAATCGTCTCCTAGTAATTAAATCATTTTTAATCTCGAAGTCACTAACAAGCTTGTGAATTAAAGTCAAGCTTTGGCTAGAAAGTGACTTAAGCCTTTGCATCTCTGCTTTTAATACACAAAAAGCATTGAATATTTGTAGACGCTCCTCATCGGAATATTTTATAGCAACTCACTGCCCTTGCACTGACGTGCTTACTCGATGAGAGATCAAAACACTGAATGAGCATATAAAGAGCGGAAAGCGGCTAACTTTACTCATAATTTTGACAATAATCATGAAGTAAACCAAAGAAAACGAAAGCCTTGGAACTACTGGTAAATAAGTTTTAATAAAAAAAAAAGTTTTAATAATTTATGACAGTTCTGCGCTTAAGTTTACTTTTAAATTAAATCAGAGAGCTCAATTCAGAGCTAGGTAGGTTAACGTAGGCTCTGTTTAGTGATTGAATTGAAAACGCGTAATCCCGATCTCGTATGATGTTGAACAAAATAGAATTCTTATGTTCTTACACAACTAAATTCATAACTTTTTGTTAATAAGGTACAAATTATAACCAAAATAATTTTAACATTGAACAAAATAGAAATAAATGAACTATATAAGGATATTGAACAAGAAATTTATAAATGTGGATATCGAAAAAGAAAGAAATAAGAAGGTATGCTTTAAAAGATATACAATGAATTGTTCAATATAATACAAAAAGATTGAATAGTGGTTTGTTGAATAAAAGTGACACTCAAAATGATAAGAAAAGTGGTTTATTGAACAAAACAGTTGTATATAACTTTTTTTTTATGAAAACTGCATTTCTAACTCAATTTCGTCAAAAATGGTCTATTGAACAAGATAGAACTCAGGTGATGATTTCTTTTTTATTATAAATTTTGAACGTTGACATTCTGAGTGAAACAGTACATCATTTAAATGACCACGAATTGTTGCAAGCATCGATTTTTTTAAGGTAATTTTCGCCCACTTTTTAACACATATTGGGCGGTATCTCAGCCATTACTTGACGAATGTTGGTTTTCAAGTGCTCAAGAGTTAAAGCTTTATCTGTATATACACGGTCTTTCGCGTAGCCCCACCAAAACAAATTTCAGCGGTGTCAAATCGTATGATCTTGGCGGCCAGTTGATATCGCCACGACTAGAAATTAGGCGGTCAAGAAATGTCTCTTGCAATAAAGCCATGTTCGCTCGAGTTGTATGGCATGTGGCACCGTCTTGTTGAAACAACATATTTTCCAAGTCATATTCTTCAATAGCAGGCAAAAAAAAGTCGGTTATCATACGACCATAACGCTCCGAATTGATGGTGACAATCGTTCCATCGTCGTTTTCGAAGAAGCAAGGTCCAATCACACCTCCGGACCAAAGAGCGCCCCAAACAGTGACTTTTTGCGGATATAATGGCCTTTCTTTAATTACTTGAGGATTCTCAGAACCCCAAATACGACAATTTTGTTTACTAACATACCCACCGAGTGAGAAATGTGCTTCGTCGCTGAAGAAAATTTTGTTCGAAAAATCGCCGTCCACCGCCTGTTGTTCAAGAACCGATTCGACGTATCTACGACGTTGTGAATGGTAAGCTGGCTTTATTTGTTGTGTGAGCTGGACTTTATATGGATGTAGGTGTAGATCCAAATGCAAAATACGCCATAATGTGCCGTAAGACAGTCCTAATTCCTGAGAACGACGAGGAATCGACACATTCGGGTCTTCGGCACACTTTCTCTTACAGCATCGATATTTTCAGTGGTACGAGCGAAACGATGATGCACAGGCTTTATAATATCTGTAACCAATCCAGTCTCTTCAAATTTCTTCACAATTTTGCCACTTGCTTGCGTCGTTGGACGATTATGTAAACCATAATCTCCTCTTAAAGCACGATACGTGGCTGTGGCAAAATCATCATTTTTGTAGTGGGTCTTAACAATTTTTATTCGTTGTAAATGTCAGACTTTCAGCTGAAAAAATAATTGGTTTAACGACTCTGTTGGACAGATGTCGAATTTCAGCCCTATACCTTTGAAACCGCAAAATGGATTTTACATTTGTATGTAAGTCGAATTTAAATAATTTTTATTTTGGGTTTTAAAGGATTCAAAAGTTCACTTTATCGCAGTTTTTCTTGAAAAGTAAAGTGATTCTTTCGAATCACTAAACTCAAATTTCATTTAACTCCCATTTAATTTTTTCTGGCGAATTGATTCACAAGACATGTAATTTTGTTTTGATTTATTTCTTTTTCTTAACATCATAATAAAGAATGTCATATCAGGCAAGACGGCAGTATTTTTATTTTGTATTTATTTTATTTGTAATTAACTACAATTTAAGAACTAACAGTTAAACTTAACTTACAATAATAGATTTACTAAAGAAAATTTTGTTTAAAATAATTTAACAAATGTGATTTCATGTATGAGACACTGAAAGAAAAATCACAAACAAAATAGAGATCATTGAAAGTCTGGCAACATCTAACATCTCCTCAAGGGCTCGTTGGCTTAGAAATTACTCCTCTGAAAGCTGATATGTACTGATGTATAGAACCGCGTCCGATGAGCAGGTACGTTAAATTTAATTAACGATAGTAAATATGGTGACGAAATTTCACCACTGATGATTTTAAGTGTTGTTAAGCAATTGAAGACCTTCCTTCTGTCCTCGAGTGTGTTCATTTGTAACAGTAATAGCCTTTGACGGTATGGTGGAAGCGAAAATCGATTTTACCAGTTTTGGACGGATTCTATCCTTTGAATATGGGTTCCATATGTGGGTGACCATGCTTGACAAGCGAAATCTAAGCAGCTTCGTACGAGACCAACATAAAGAGAATTTGTAACAAATGGGTCATTAAATTCTTTCGAACAACGCCTTATCATTCCCAATCTTGATTTTGCTTTCTTTACTTTGTAGTCTATATGGTCATTGAAGGAAAGCTTTCGATTAAAAAGCAGCCCGAGATCATTAAATTGTTCGCATCTTTCTAGAATGTATAAATTCAGTTGATAATCCAACTGATGATGCAAAAGTTTTCGAGAGAAGGTCATGATCCTGCATTTTGACACATTAAGCGATAGTTTGTTTAAAGCTGTCCATTCGACAAGAGCATAAAATCACTTTGAAGATATAAAGATTCTTCAGGATTTGAATACGTCAAAAATATTTTGGCATCGTCGGCGTAGAACAGAATTTTAGAATGTTGAAGTTTGTGTGGTCATTTGTGTATAATAAAAAGGTAGAGTTCCAAGATGACTTCCCTGGGGTACCCCAGACGTAACTTTTATTGTTGTTGATCTTAGGTCCTTAAATTTTACGTATTGGATGCGACCATTCAAATACGAGAAAAAATCTTGAAGAGAATTACCGCAGCCATGTTGACTTAATTTTTTTTATCAGTATACGATGGTTTAGCTGGTCAATTGCCTTTGAGAAATCGAAGTAACCAACATCAGTTTGTTGGCCATTTGCGAATCCTCTTGATATATTCGATGTTGGCTCTATTAAATTTAAAACATTTGATCTACCACCAAAAAAGCCATGTTGTTGTGGAGAAATATAAGGCTTTAAATTAAAAAAACTATAGTTGACCATAAGTGATTCAAAAAATTTCGGAGCAGAGCTCAATTTTGCGAAACATCTGTAATTGGAGGCAATAGAGCGATATCCTGATTTGTATAAAGGTATGATATCCGATTTTTTCCAAATGTCAGGATAAATTGAATCATGCGTGGACTTGTTGAAAAGATGGCACAAGACTGCACATAAAGATTTTGAGCATCTTCGAAGTAAGCATCCAGGAATTCCATCATAGCCTGGGAAAACAGAGTCTTTGAATTTCCAACAGACAGCTTCTACATCACTTTCAATGAAAAATGGAGGTTGTAGAGTGTTTGAGTTAATTGTCGTCAAGGTTAAATTATCTTTGATGTCCTCACTAGGTACATTAAAGTAATCTGCAAATGCATATCATATATCAGTCATTTGTTGCTTTCAAAACAAAGCGATGATGGATTTTGGGACTGTTTCCGTTTCCTCTTTATAAAATTCCGAAACAAAGATGGATTGGTTTTCAAATTCGATTTAACGTTCATGATATATCTATCGTAAGCAACTGATGTTTTTCTAGCCAACCCTTTCCGGCCTTCAATGAAGTTGTTGTAAGCGTTGATACAAAATCTCTTTTTCACTTTTTTGTGAAGATGGTTTTTATAGTTTTTTTTAATTTCCGCAGTTCCGTCCCAAACCACTGGTTGAAAGAATCACTTTTTGGCCTAAACCCTTTTCGTGGAATGTGTAAATGGAAACATTCAAACAAGGTTGAATAAAAAGTGCTTACCATGGAGTTGTAACCCATGTTTTGAAGCTTAGCGTTCCAGTTTATTTCGGAAATGCTGTTGTTTAGCCCAGTGTAGTCGGTTGAGTTGAAGTCATATTTAACTAAATATCGACATTGGGGGACAGTTCTCAGGAACAAATCCAGATATTTCAAAATGAAATTCGAGAGCTATTGAATATCATTAAGAATCGGATCAGCTCGGCAGACAAAAAGTCCGTTTGGGTCATCACAAAATTGAGATCCAGATTTCGCCCTAGTTCGTTTTGAATTCCACTGAATTGAAACAAAGGAAGGGTTGCTACTTTGTCCGTTATGTTTTCGTCATCATTTTTGTTCCAAGAAATTTCTGACATGTTGAAATCACCAAATATTACGAACTTATCAATCAGATCTTGGTGGAATGTAAACACTGAATAAATATGCGTTGGTGGTTTTAAGATCAACTTCAACACAAACCATATCAACGCTTAAGTGACGTAGGTTGATGTATTAAGCTTCCAGCTCAGCTCTGAGTGCTATCAAAACTCCACCACCTGATTTCTTATTTCTACTTATACCTGAACGATCAGCTCTGAAAATTTTGTACTCATCGTTCATAAATTCAGAGCTAAGAACTGTTAAATCAAGATTTGTTTCTGTGAAAAATAAAATATCATAATCCCATGAAAAACTGCATTTGAAAAGGGAGAATATTTTGGATTTTAGTCCTTCAACGTTTTGGTAGTAGCAATAAAGTTAATTCTCGTTAGTTTTCGACGGGTTTGCGCTTCTTGACTCGAAAAGAGTCGTAAACAACTGTATGCAGAGGCCACAACTTGCTGTCGTTGAGAAGTCTAAAGAGCTCCAAGTTTCTTCCGACTTTGATTTCGAATGATGAATAGTCATTTTGACGAGCGTAGTGCAAACTTCCTTATATTAAGACTAGTGAGGTCTTGAGACTGAAGCTTTTTTGACATATAATTTTGGTTCATACTCTCTGTAGTATTTGGTGAAAGACGAGATAGAAAAGGACTCTTTCCAGGAGGAAGGGCTATAATTCTTTGACAGTATTCGTTCCACAATCAATAGCAACAGTGAAATCTACTGCCGGGTCAGAAATCCCCTCATCCATAACGGAAGCTATTGGGGAGCCTGGAGGCCCGGTATTGGTTAGAAGAAGAAGCTGTAACAAGTTCTGTATTTTTAGTGGAACCTGAACGTAATTTTCTATTTGAATTTTGTTGTGCTATAGAAGAAACAGAAACTTGTTTAGTTTGTTGTTTTTGAATATTATCTTCCCTTTTTTGTTTTTGTTACTGAGACTTTCCTTTCTGCTGTTTCTTGTTGCTTTGCTGATTTTGGTTTGGTTTCAAATATTGCTGGGCTTGTGTTTGGGTTGGAGGTAATGAAATTGATTGTTCGTCTTGATCAGTTGGTTGGGGTGTTGGAGTAAGCATTATACAATTTTGTTGTTGCTGGTGTTGTTGTTGTTGTTGGTGTTGTTGTTGTTGTTGTAGTGGAACATTAAAGGGCAGAATATTGCACTCAATGGATTCAAACGCGCAAGTCATTTGGGGTGGTATGTCAAAATCAAATATATCTTGCAACTCTGAAAAGATAGATGACACACGTTTGAACAGCTTTTGCAGTTTGATTATTTTCCAATAAAGGTAATCAACTGAGAGCTTTTCGTATTTCCTACAGTAAAAACGCAAACCAGTAACTGATATAAATTTGTCAGCGTCTTTACCCTTGATTGCAATGCATTTTGCATGAAATTGTTGCAAACATACTGCACAGGAGACGCTTACATCATCTGAATCACTTTTACAAATCTTGCAGCAATCCATGATCGAACAAAAATTAATCAAGTAACAATATTAATAAAGCGACCGACAACGCGACGGACGTTACAATATTATTAAGTTAATAAGGGCGTTTTACTTGAGCTACACAAAAAAAATTATAACTTTATATGTAAAAATAACAAGGGCACTTGGCAACCCTAAAGTTAAATGTGAAATAAATCAAATAATTTGATTTCAAGTAAATAACAAGTAACTCGAGTTATATTTACTACATAATTATTTTTTACAACTTTTCTGGAAACACGTGACGACAATTTTTTCTATATCTTGTCTTGAGACAGAATTCAAAAAGGATTTGAGAATAAAATTGTATACACTGCTTATATGCAGATAACAGGACTGTATGCCTTTACTGGATTTGTTATATACAAAACTTCAAAAATGCGCTAAAAGTGATTAAACACTGCGAAATTTCTCTATTTGAATACACAGTTTACTTGAATGGAGTTGTTTAAAATATCTTTGATATTTTTTATAGCCCATGTAAATAATAAATAAGGAAAATGGTAGAGCGAATGCAATACACTTGATGATACAAACCGAGTTGCAAACTATTATAGATATTTGTTATTAAAATTAATTACTTTTATGAACTATTTGTTGGCTATTTTAATAAATGTTGCAATCGCATTAAAAAAGTGTGAACGTGTATGGCAAGTAAATATAGACTGAACTTGTCTGTTGAAAAATTGCTTCAACGGCGCGGCGTATCACTTCAACTTTTCTGAGATTTTTCGTATCAATTAACTTACCTCTATATAGTAAATGCTTCAAAATAAGAAATATGGTTTGTATTTATGTTTTTTTTTTTTCAAATACATACACTAACATAACTTATATTTGCCTAATGTTTATGTAATAATGAGGATTTATTTTTCAACCAACTTTATAGTAAATAAAATTTTCACTAACAATAGTCACTTTGGTCATATTTAATCAAATGAAATGTGAGGAAATTCCAAAATTCATTCAAGTCCAATTTCTGCAATCCTTTGTAAATTAATGTTATTCGTTCGAATGCCAAAATAAGCAGGATAATTGATCAGGATGATTCAATGTATGTATGTATTTTGGCGATTATATTTTATCTATTAAATAGTTGACTGTTTGACTTTAAAAATTACGGAAACGGAATACATTCAATACTCTAACGTTTATCCTAAGCCACTATAAATTCCTACAACCACAATGTAAAAGAAAAAACATCAACATTCTGTTCAGTTTTTTTCATTATTAAATAAAAGTTTTACAAATATGTACTTTATTTTAGTTGTTAAATTAATTAATTCGTAAGTACGTTCATAGTATATTAGCATTACCTTCTAGAATTTAAGTTTCTTTTATTTATTTTATCTTAAACAAATATGAATAATACATTTTAATATTCCTTACCATGCATAATACTATTTATATGTGTATATAATTATTAGATAATAAATAAATGTTTTACAAATATTTTATTTTAGTTGTTAAATTAATTCATTCACAGGTACATTCATTGTATATTAGCATTACCTTCTAGAATATAAGTTGCTTTTATTTATTTTATTTTTAACAAAAATGAATAATACATTTTAATAGTTTACCATATGTACATACTACTATTTATATTGGTGTGAATATAATTCTCCCAGTTCCTTTTAAGTTATTCTGAGTGCATTCACATTAGTAGTCACAATATGCGTACCTACTATTTGAGCGTTTCTTTACAATGCAATTTTTATTGCACGTTACATGTAAATAGGACTCGAACATTTCAAAAGCATTTTGAGTGCATTTACTTCTGTAGGTAAACTGGCAGCAGGTGCTTTTGATAAGCAAGTGTTAACATTTTTAACATTATTCATCGAAACTCGAAGAAAAGAACAACAAAAAAATCAAATATAATTCCAATTATTGTAACGGATTTTTTTTAAATAAACTTCTTATAAAGGCATATTTACTTATATCACTGTATCACTGAAGTAAATAAAATGCCAATGCCACTTGGGCGTCGTTTTGACAAATCTTTCTCATAATTAAGGCTGAAGGTAAAAAACTGTAAAAGCGACGCCCAACACGGCATTCTAAGCCGGCCATTCGAAATCCGCAGTTTCCAGTAATACACAAAATTAATAATTAAATATTTAAAATGAAATTATGTTTGTGGCGCAACTCAAAAGGAACTAGCGCAAATATTTACACATTTTATAATTATAAATTATTAGCTGGTTCGTTGACAGGAGTAGGTGCGCTTTCAGTTGTAGTAATTTCGCTGTGTATCTTTTTTTGTAACTTTTTTTTTGGTTTTTCCGTCATATTCTTTGAGTTCCGGAGAACTTTCGCAAAAAAATCATTACACTTTTGTTCATCAAACAAACCTGCTGCAAGCTTAACTTTTGAAGTGAATGCACTCAAAATATTTTAAAAATTGTTGAGTCCTAGTTTTGTTTCATCGCACCGACTTCCTCCACTCCATGAAACGTGCAATAAAAATTGCCTTGTAAAAAACGGTTAACCAATTGGTAGGCATATTTCGCACTCCGCTTTCTCCGCAAACATATTTCATTTTGGCAATCTGTTAAGAGTATTAAAAACATAATATAAATTCAATAATCATTACAATAATGATAAGCACAAAAGAATAAAATGCAATACTTAAGTTGAAATAAGCTACAAAAAAGGGTCAACGTAAATCTTCTCTGACGTTAGAATGATTTCAAAATATTTCCTAATTTTGCAACGTCGTGTTTGTGAACGAAAAATGCTGTTCTTGACGAGGACGTTGACACCTGGTTTGAAACGAATTTTTGGGTCAAAGCATTGAGAGTGAAAATAAATTTTATGGTTTCATCAGATTCAACGCGATGACCAATTAATTTGCCGGTCTAATTGTAGCTTTAAAATTTTAAATTTACTATCTACATATACCAAGATTATATGAGAGGATTGGGGAATCGAATCCGAAATAGGATTTTGATTCCAGGTATATGAACTCGCGGGATCGAAAGATTTAATTAAAATAGAAGTGACAGTCTGACTTTAAACGAAATATAATATATTTTTATAAAATAAACAACCAAACATGCAACGGAAAAAATTTCAAAGAAAACTGAAACCACCTGAACACAAGAACCCTACTTTTGCACACACACACCAAGAACCAGATGTCAGTAGATCTCGAACTGTGGAAGTGTGTAGACGTTATCGGCTTTCACAGAATTTTCAATTAAAAGCGTGGCTTGTTTAAGTACGGGTTAAATAAATCTATTTTTATTAGTGCCAATAGCAGAGGGGAAGTAGTGGCTAACCGCGGTGTGGAAGATACCAGGTTCGACTCCCGCCCGGGCAACAAATTTTTAGAAGCTTTTTACCACAACATCGAAAGATATCACAGCAACAATAGCAGAACGGTGAACGATACTGATAACGGATAGATTGAAAGGTGCCTAAGAAATGGCAAAGCAACAAGCAACAAGCAACTGCACCATCAGCCGACTTGCCATTTAAGAGAAAGAGGATTTGATGTGCGCCGAACCTCGTTAAGCGTCGCTCCACCACCATCTCAGGTAAACTGCCACCTGGACTGGAGTAAAGGACTCAGAGCGCACAGCCAAAACATCAGCGGCAGCAAAACACAACAACCACTAAATACCTCGACTTCCGACGAGAAAATACAATACATGCCCGTGGGAGGAGAGGGACAATTTACAACAGGTGACAGCAACTTATTTTTAGACATAACATCACCAGAGAAGTCCTCTGAAGACGAAACTGACGTACCTAACGGCAAAGAATAGGAAAGCATCAGAGCTAAGACTGGAGCAATTTAGGAAGAGATGGAATTCCTCAGAGCACAACTTGCACTGGTAATGGCTCTATAAAAAAAGGCAAGAAGCTCGCAGACAACAGGAAAAACAAGACCGCGAAAGAAAAAATATAGTACAGTCCGCACAAGTACAATAGCCAAAAAACTCGGAGAGTTGCCGCCAAAAAGAAAACAATAAGATATCGAGCAACCAAAAGAACAGCCACAGCAGCAGCCGGTAGAACCACGGCAAAAACAACAACAAAAACAATAGCAGCAGAACCAACAACAGAAAAATCAACAGCAACAACACCAGCATCAGACACAGCCATCAAAGAAAATTAAAGAAAATGTGCCACGTACAAGATCGAGTTACAGGATACAATAAATTTATGTAAGTCGGTCATATGCAACAATTTTACAATTAAAAAAATAAATAATGACAGGTATGCTATCCAGTAAAAAACGTTTAAAATTTTATTAAAAGATACCACCAACGAGTTCTTTACATATCGATCAAAGTAGAAAAACTTCAAACGGTTCTTTTGAAGGGCATAGATTCATGCGCGGAACCATATGTGCTCTTAAATGAACTACGCCGAAAAGCGAATGCCCATCTCGATTTTATCGGGGTCAAGCCATTCGCTACAGTTAGAGCTAGGCGGGAGAAGCGGAATCTTCCCTTCTTTCTTGTACAACTCTCAACCAGCAGCAAACTGGATAGTTTGAGAAGTATCTCCATCCTCAACTACCAAGTTGCAACTGGGATAAATTGAAACGGCGCGGCGACATGCACGGCGGGGTGCACGGTACAGACTACATCAAAGGTAGCCCAACAGGTCCCCGTGCCTAAGGCGCCGATGGCACAGGCGCATATTATGGGCATTCTGCTGGCCATATAGGGCCAGTTGACAGGCATTCAAAACTAGATCAGGGAGCAGGCGACTATGGTGTATCATCTCTACTCTGTTTTGCCGAGCTTAACGAAACTAAGGGATTAAGGGCGCGCTGCCGGAGAGGCCCTTTAAGATCCTAGCTGTAAATGTAAGTTCACTTATTTGGACGTAACGTAGAGCAAATCTGTTCCAATTGCTTAAAGACTTACGTCCAGATGTGTTCTTGGATAGGGAAACTAAGCTTGACTAACAACAATTACAATATCGTAAGAAGAGACCGACCCAAATCCACTCAAGGAGGAGGCGTCGCAATCTCTATATATAAAGGCATTAGTCATAAAGTAATATATAGTAGTGATGTGCGGAAATTTCGGACGTTGGAGGCATGCATTATATGCATTCATCTCAAACAGGGGAAGCGAATGTATGTGATTGCTGCCTATGCACCGGAAACACCTAAGCCCACACACGCAGTTTGTAACAGAACTTGAAAAGCTTTTTGAATGCTTAAGACTGAGCTCGGAAGAAAAGTTTTACATATTGGCTGGTGATTTAAACGCCAAGGGGAAATCAAATACAAAATCCTCGAGGTAACCATCTGTATAATTGGATGGGTCGATACAACCTTTAATATCGCATTGACCTTCTCGCTACAGAAAGGCCATCGATTCCAAGAAGCGGTGCCTATCTGGATCTATTGCTGAAAGACGCAACACTAACAATTACTGACACTGTGGGTCAACGGCCAAGAAATTGCTTACGAACGATCGAGTACGACAGTGGCCACTGCGGACTCGCCGCCGTAATGCAACTTTCGAACGAGCTTATTGAGTTGGAAGGGTATCTGCCTGTGTATATTTACAATTACAGTAAGGTGCGCTGGCCACGATACCCTAACGTCTTATTGAGTGAATTACGTTCGAATGGTATATCCCACCAAATGACAGGAACCTGACAAATATTTAAATCGACGGATACTTAGAACAAATGGACGAAACTATTCAAAGAACAATGAACAGGACAATACCGAAATAGAAAGAACGTAACGCAACCGACATGTACCGTAACGCGACCATTGATGCACTACACAGACAAAAAATTGGACTACTGACGAGACTAAAACGTTTGTACAGACATTTTACTGTCATACGAGATCAGGAGGTTAGGACACTGAAGTCGTCGATCAAAAACGTCAACCAACTGATCAAACAAAACTATAGGTTGTCTATTAATTTGTGTTGGGACAATAAAATTGGGGCCGTTAACTCCAGCGACTCGAGTATTTTCCCAAAAATTAATAAGATATTTAAAAGGAAAGATCAAAACGACATTCCGTGTCTTAAGCTCCACAGGACGACAGAGAACAGAGACGTACTTCTGATAGCAGGGATAGACCCGGAGAACGCCGTATTATACGATGACCAGTTGATACTTATACCACACTCTTTAATAGTACGCTCTATAATGCATATAATCCAGTGGGGTGGAAGACAGCTGCAGTGCTCCCTCTCCCGAAAATGGGAAAGGACAACTCTAATCCGACGAATCTCCGGTCGAAAAGTGTTTTTCCGATTGTCAGCAAGGTATTTGAAAAGATTATTAATAAGGCTCTCTACAAGCTGTTCAAGTGGGCGAACGACAACAATATCATCCCGGATAATCAGTTCGGTTTTAAGGCTGGACATGACACAATTCATGCCGCGTCTAAACTGATTTCTGATATCCAATGAAACAAAACTAAAATGCAGCGTGCTGGTGCCTATCTGGTGGATTTGGAGAACGCCTTCGACACGGTATGGTTAGAAGGTCGGTATCTTAAGCTTAGCAGACTAGGCATAAATAAACCTCTATTGTATATGCTTTATGACATGCTTAATGGTAGAAAGTTTGTTGTCAAGAGTGACAATGTAACTTCTACAGCAATTTTTAATATTAATAATGGTGTTCAGCAGGGAGCGGTTAAATAGCCGCTTCTATTCAGCATTTACACCAGCGGTCTGATTGGTTGTCCAACTCAGGCATTTGTGTACGCCGACGATCTATTTGCTTACAGAACAGCTCATACAGTTGATGTCATCAGAAATCTTTTGCAGAGTAACTTCGACAAGATTCAGCGATATTGTGATGAATCGAATTTAAAAATCAACTTTCAGAAATCATAAACTATTTTGTTTATGACTCCGTGGAAAAAACTGGCTCAAGCTGGTGATCGTAGGGTCACATGGACATCCACTGGCGAGTAAAAGTGTAGTAAAGTACCTTGGCACCTGGTTGGATCAGTACTTGTATTTCAACAGACATATAAGTGCTGCTCTGGCCAGGGCTAAGGGAGCCGATTGTTCTGTAGCAGCCATCTTGATAGCGGGCTGAAGGTGATTTGATACATGGCTCTCACCAGGCCGATGATTGCCTATGGACGCCCAGTGTGGTTCAACGTTGAACCATCTGAAATGGAAAAGATCTGGGTGCTTTAGAGGCAATGTCTTAAACGTTTCCTTGGATTACACCGAACACCAGAGTCGGAGTACAAACGATATTATTCCAACCAGGTCCTATACAACGGAGCCAACATACACAGAATAGATAATTTTTTTTCATATGATTCGGGGTCACATTACAAGAGCGATGTCGTCAACCAACAGCTTAGTTTTTGGGGCTTATTGTCCCAATAATGAATACTTTGAGAGTGCGCGGTTAAGTGGCTACATCCCTCCCGAGGCGTTCCTTTATTTAGACAGTCGAGGGCTGATAAAAAAATAGAATGCCGGTTCTGCTCATCTACCATGTCAGCCGGAAAACTGTAGATAGGCGACTCCTGTATGGTCGAGATGTCATCGCTCAAGGTGGAGAAGAGCGCATCCAGTAGGACTGTGCCCGATCGGGACCGAAAGGATAGGCCGAAACAAGAGAACCTGTTCTCTTGAATGTTAGATCCTCAAGATTTGTAGGAGATTTAGTTAAATCTACTTAAATCTCGGTTTAGTGGTCGGTGGAAACGTAGTATTATTGACAACACAACATTTAAACTTCAAAACAAAAATTGTAGCTTGTGTAAAATTCTGTGCACAAATCCGTTTTCAAGAATTCAATAGGGATGTGTTTTTCAAGAAAAAAATCAATAGCCTTTGCCAGATAAATTCTAGACATCAGTAATTTCGTAATAATTCTCAAAACTTCAAGTCGCCATGAAGTTTGAACATTAACTATCCCAGGCCCAGCATCGCTGAGACATGAAATGTCTGAAGTTAGTTTATTCAGGACGAAACAAGAGAAATGCCAAGTAATACGTTTCTTAACAATTGTTCGTCAATAAAATTGCCTATGAAATATGTGAATGATATGTATTCTGAAATTGGGGTAGTGAGAATTAAGGCGGGTTTCATCTCACAAAAAATCAACCATTAATTTATTACAAATTGAGATTTCGTGAATGAAAAATCGAATAATCTTAAGCGAGAGTTTATAGCATAAGATACCACAAAAAGAAAAAAGTATGATTTCAATTGGAAATAAAAACTATTTTTTCTTGAATTGTAATTACTTTGTTTGATCCTTAATTGCAATTGGCTTACATAAGTGTAGATTTTTTTAGTTTATACACATTAAAATATATCTATGTATGTATGTTGAATAAAAGTAAAAGATTGACTGACTATCTCCAGCCAAGTTTCGGTGTTGCTACAAGCTTTTGAGTTAAAGGTATCAATGGAGGTATTATTAAAGGTCATATTTCTTTTAAAACTTAAAAAAAACATCCATTGTAATAGGCAGAAGTAATTTAACTTTTGAGACAAAATAAAAATGGATGCAAACGAGAAGTTTTAACATTTCGAAGTTTTCGAAATCGTTCGATATGTAGAACAAGGATTTTGAATTCATTTGAAGTTGAAAACTGATTTCAATTCGATTTCTATGGAAATGCAGAACATGTGTATTAGATACAAGGATTTTGTAAGAAATTGTCAAGATTCCATAAATGTTTTGTACATATCATAAGTACATAATATGAATATATATGTATGTAGGTACATATACATAACTCATTTTGTTGTATGTGCATAAATGTTGATTATAACTGTTAAATTTAAAGTTTAAGATAAATCTTTACCATTATATAAAGACGAAACAATTATTACTTATGTCACGGGTAATCTCAGAAAGTTTTCAACCGATTTACTTGAAACAAATTTTATAATTTTCCTTATTCTCTTAAGCATGCCTTAGGACATTTTTTATTTGTTAAATATATGTGTTGAATAAGAAAATCGTACACTTTTTTGACGAAGTTGATCAATATATTCCCTTACGCTCTTAAACCTGCTTGATATTTTACAAAACTGAGAGACTAATTGCACTCATAAGCTGAGAAATAAATGTATTTACAAATTATAAATTTATTAAATTTTTGTATTTTTGCATCTATAAATTCAATTCAATCGATATGACTGGGTAGCTGCTTTGTTCCATTTCATTATCGTTCCGTATTTGTTTACATTTTCTTTTGTTTATTTGCTTCTGAATTTCTGTACACTAAATTTTTCGCTTATCGATTAACGTAGGAGAAGAAAGTATTTATACACATATACAAAATTAAACATATTTGTTTTAATTTTGAATGTGTGTAGTAAAGGACATAAATATTTGCGTGTATTCTTACTTTTTTTCTCTCTGCGTCTTGAGTAATAAAGCACATAAAGAAGCCGTAAATAGAGTTTTAAAAGATGATGGAAAATATACTATCTCAGGCTCAGTTAATATAATTCAAATTAACGAACGTTTCGGAAAAATCGTTCACAACACACAACAGCTTATTCAGTGCGTCTATGGAGACTTGAACTCTTTGCAATCGATACCGTTTTCTTGGTTTTGCGAAAGAGCTCAGGGGATGAAATAAATAACCATGTGCTCCTGAGTTTAAAAAAAGAGTCATATCAATACAAAGCAATTGACAGTGCTGTCGATGACAATGACATAGTAAACTACCCTCAAGAATTTCTCAATTCTCTCAACCCTGCAGGTCTTCCATCCTACCAATTGAATTTAAAATTTGGCACACCGATTATGCTAATAGGAAATCTCAGTCCCCCAAACCTATGCAATGGCAGTCAAAAAGCTTTGCAAAAATGTAATACAAATTCAAATTCTTATCGGACCTGCAGTAGGAACTCATGCACTTATTCCCAGGATACCAGTGATACCAACAGATTTTCCCTTTCGATTCAGACGTCTACAGTTTCCAGTAAAACCACGCTTTGCATTACAATCAACAAAACTCAGGGTCAATAATTTCAATTCATTGGGTTGAATCTCAGAGAAAAAGTTTTTCCCATGGTCAACTATATGTTGGACTTTCAAGAGTAGGCTAAAAAAAAACAGTTTTTACTTCTTTATGAAAATGCTAAAAGGGCTAACATTGTATACCCAGAAACCTTGAAATAAAACAAATTTAATATGTTCTAATATCTGTTTTTTTAAAGAATTTATGGGACAATGTCAACTCTTTTATTACGCTACGGCAATTTTAACCATATTATTAACTTTTTACTAAAAATATGACACCAATCACAGAAAAGGCCTTTGTTGATATAACGTTTATAGTAAAACTAATTACTCTTAGCCTTTGGGAATCAACGCGAGCACGGGTCTGCTTATCATTTATAAAGCACGAAATATGTAAATAATTTAAAACACTATCTTATTAAGAAAGAAGTAGGTATACATATCAATTTAGTCATGTTCTTGGGATCGTTCAGGTGAAGCTCAATTGCCTCTAAATCACCTTCTGATTTTATAGGAAACTTGAGATTCACAAGAGTTGGAATCTCGAGGTGAGAAGAAACGTGTGTATATTTTGTTCCAGTAAGTTTGTCGTTGAATTTTGTAATAAGTTCAATGTATATTTCTTGAAATACGTGCTGCCTCGCCAGTTCTGTGAAAATTCTATCCAGCTTTTCATTTATATCTTTAATATTTTCCAAAGTATTTCCCATAAACGTTGAGAAATCAACGTATTCCGATGGATCATCACTGCTCGGCACCTATAGTAAAATATATAAAATATTTTATTATTTTCCTAAAATACTTTTCGTATTTTGACTTTTAATTTGCATTTATGAGTACAATTAATTGATAATCGCAGTCAGGCAAAGATAAAACAGTTTATTCACATTTATGAACAATTATAATGCACGTACTTCTCTTACTTGTGTAATGCTACTATCAATATGTATCTCTGGTATATTTTCTAAAGTTGGAATTTCCTCCAGGTCTATATATTGTTTGGTATCCTGAAAATATGATGTACTTTTGTTTTGTTTTCCTTTTTTAATTAATATTACCTTAGTTTGGCACATGCTTTCAAAACTTTTGTCCACAACGCAAGCTTCTCCGAACGATACATTTTTGTCTTTTTTTTAGGAGATGGAACGTGTATAATAGATCCATCTGTGTCCGTATTGGACTCCATCCTTAGAATCTCGGCCACGGCCTCCTCAAAAGTTTCAAATTCCCTTTTTTTAAGCAAGTCGGTGAAGTCCAACCCGGCTCTGTATGTGAATCTCGATCTTTCAATAAAGTAGCCATCGTTTGCGGTTTTTTGGAAGTAGGCCAGGGTAGGACCGCAGTGAAAAAAATTCGGACTACTTTAAACAATTTTTTTTCATTTTACTTTTAGAAAACACCGAATTTAAATTAAAAATTAAGTCTTAGATTTTGTACACTGAACCGAGTTAAAACGCAAAAATATACCAAAAACAAATTGAACAGCAAATACTGACGCTGACCTATTACAATTAGAAAAGAAGAAGAAAAGTTAACAGTTATATTTTATCCAACGAGCATGACTAGTGACCACTTTTTCTGATGTCAACCTACTCCTCTCACTCGCACTTAATGGCGAAGGGTAAACACTTTTTATGAATTTATGTTTCGCTTACACTTCTGTGAGATTTAAGTCCGTAAAGAGCATTTGAGATCTCATAAGAAGTTTTTTGTTATAATAACAAACCTTTTATTCTTGGCTCCTTAAAATAGTTCTTTTAGCAATCTTATTCAAAGTGGCAACAGATTTAAATGCACATAAGGATGTTAATATAAGAGTTAGTGCCTCGCAGAATGCAGCCATATTTCCATATACAAAATAATATTTTCTGTGTGTTTTAAGTATTATCATAGCTTAAAAAATTATAATCTCGATTAATAAACTTATCTGGATCTATAATAATTTAAAATCTATTAGGTTTAGCATGTTCCAATTGCAATAACAATATCTTATAATAAAAAATATATTTTAGAAGTTTTTGACCAAGTTGGTTTTTATTTGGATTTGGAGAATTGTCCCATAATTTTTTTTCCCGTCGGCTTTATTGGTCTGAGATTCTTGCAACAGAAAAACATACATCTAAACGTTACACAATAGAGACACTGCATATAATTAACAACAAAAATAATATGAACCGCAAACAAGCCACAAAAAATATATCTGCGGCTTACTGATCATTAGTTTCTGACAATAAATATCATTAAACGTAGACTAATCTTCAAACCAAAAGTGTTCATAATCTGTTTTCAATCTGTTTTTTTTTTGTTATTTGTTTCAAACAAATTATTGTTATATATTTTTAAAGTCTTAAAATTTAAAGTTATGTAAGTCATATTTTGTTCGTTTACTTGTATCAATATGTACAACATTAATTCTCTTTTTAATTTTGTAAATAAAGACACCCCTGAAGAAGACGGCAACCACCGTCGAAACGTTGTGAAAATAAAATGAAAACTACTTTCATTTAATCACCATTACGACCAATAAAGCCGACTGGAAAAAAAATAAAAAATTCTCCAAATCTAAATAAAAACCAACTTGGTCAAAAACTTCTAACATATTATTCAATTCGGACGGCTAGCCGACATTTCTTTATTTACATAAGATGAGAAATTATTATCAACATATGCTTTACAAGTATGGTGAACACGTATGTATGCATCTTAAAGAACACAGCAACTTTAAACGTAAATCAGCAAACCAAAAACAAACTCTTAAATTTTTGATAATCTGTAGACAATATGGATTTATTCCCAAACATTTATAAAGATCTACAGTTAAGACTAAAGCGCTTTTCTCTAGCAAGGAATCACGAAACTCATACGACAAAATAGAACATAAATTCCATCTCAAAGTTCTTAACCTGGAAATAAACGAAACCTTTCACAAAATAAAACAATCCAACAACACACATAGAATGCTTAACAAACGAATACAAGAAAATATAACATCACAAGAACACAAACAACTTATAAATCAACAGCAACAAAATATCCTAACCATATGCATGAAAAAAGAAGAAATCCACACACAAAAAATTAATCAACTCAAAGCTGATCTGTGGGAAAAATTAAACATTAAAATGCATGACGATTGGTTTGTAAGCAAAGGTGACGTAGAGTTTCCCTCGATATCAAATGGCTTCTCTCCTTGGGAAAGAAATTTTCTTTGCCAATTGGCAAAAATACGTTCCCTATTTTCCAACTCATTGCAGATGGCTAAGAAATCAGAGCAGAAAAAGATGAAATAAGACAAGAAGAAACTAGAGCTAAGTATAACAATATGCTTCACTCTTTTCAACGTTACCACCACAACGACGCATTCGACAAATACATCACGAAGGTACAAAAAGATGCGGTAAATTTTCTTAAAAAACACAAAAACATCAAAATTGTAGCAGCTGATAAAGGCAATGTGACTGTTGCGATGAATATGACGGAATATGAAGACAAGATGACGGAACTACTGCCTGACCGCTCTACATACAGGGTCGCAAGAGCAAGCCCCCTCACCACTCTACAAAACAAAAACAATGAATTAGAGAAATGGTTGCACAACAATAAGTTGATCGATGATAGGGAAAAAGCAATTATGACTAGCTACACAGCACAAATACCTGCAACATATGGTTTATCAAAGATTCACAAACCAAATATGCCTCTCCGGCCGATAACGTCATCCTTGAAAGTTCCTTGTTACGAAATTTCAAAGTACCTGGGTAAAATATTACAGTGTGTCACAAAAAAATCTCACTCTGTAAAAAATTCGTTGGAGTTTAAATCCAAAGCAAAAGATTTTGTACTTGATACAAACGATATTTTGGTTTCTTATGACGCTGATTCTCTTTTTACTAATGTTCCTGTTCAGCTTGCAATCAACATTATTAAAAAGAAATGGGAAATTATAGCTGAAAATACCAAGCTGAGCCAAAACAAATTTATCGAATTATTAAATTTTTGCCTCAAAGATAACAACTACCTACAATTTAAGGACAATTTGTACAAACAAGTACACGGACTGCCAATGGGAAATCCTCTTTCACCGACGATTGCGGACTTGGTTTTAGATTTCTTACTCGAGGAATGTTTTAACCTAAGCCACAAACCTAAGTTTACAGCAAAATACGGTGATGATATCCTTGCGATTGTGGCTAGAGAAGAAATTGAAAATGTCTTACGATGCTTAAACCAGTTTAATGAAAAAATACAATTCACCGTAGAGAGAGAAAAAAGCAGATCGATGGCGTTCTTGGACGTTAAGGTCTACCGCGAAAATGATCGACTTTCTTTCGACTGGTACCAGAAAGATATGGCATCTGGGCAACTTGTCAATTTCCGATCTAATCAAGCCAAGTACATTCGTATAAACACTGCGTCGAACTTAATAAACAAAGTTTTTGCGTTAAGTGACCGAAAATTCCATTCCGCCAACGAAGAAAAAGTTACGCAAATACTCTTAGACAACAGCTTTCCGACAGAAGTTATAAGGAACTTGATACTTCGTCAAAAACACCAAGTTCGTTCAGAAAATAAGTTGGAAAAGAGGAGATGTGTTTATAAGAGTGTCGTTTATGTGCCCAAACTTTCCGAAAATTTCAAAGAAATGGTCACAAAAAACAACCCGGAAGTGAACTTGGCTTATAGGTTGAACCAGATTGTTGCATCCCTATTCACCAACCTGAAGACGAAACCCGACAAAAATCGCCTTTCAGACGTAGTTTATAAAATTTCTCACATCGTTGATACCGGTCACACACCAAACTTCGAGGGAATGGAGATTCTTGCAACAGAAAAACATACATCTAATCGTTACACAAAATATATCTGCGGTTTACTGTTCATTAGTTTCTGACAATAAATATCATTAAACTTAGACTAATCTTCAAACCAGAAGTGTTCAAAATCTGTTTTCAATCTGTTTTTTTTTTTTTTGTTATTTGTTTCAAACAAATTATTGTTATATATTTTTAAAGTCTTAAAATTTAAAGTTATGTAAGTCATATATTGTTCGTTTACTTGTATCAATATGTACAACATTAATTCACTTTTTAATTTTGCAAATAAAGACACCCCTGAAGAAGACGGCAAACCTTGGGAAAATAAAATGAAAATTGCTTTCATTTAATCACCATTACGACCAATAAAGCCGACGAGAAAAAAAAATTAAAAAATTCTCCAATTAAAAAAAATATATATATTTCGGTGGATATGTCTTTATGTATTTTAAGGATGCATAGATATTAGTAAAATTTTATAATGAAAATAAGATACTACTAAGATCCATTATGATATTCATGTTTTCATCTGCAAATAATTGCCAGAAAAAACTTGTATTCCCAATGTGCAAAATTCCCATAGTTAGCTGATGTTCACGAGCTTAAGCCATGAGACATTTTATTATCAAGGAAACTTTAAAATATATATATCGATTTTGTTTCCGAATGATGTGAAATGTACACAATATTATAAGAGGCTTAACTATATCTATATTCAACACACTTTTGTACAAATATAAAAAAAATGTTTTGTCTTTTTCCAACATAATGTTTAAAACCTATCCCTTATTTCGAAACATTTTTTCACTTTTGTACAAAAGTGTATTGAATGTAGTTAAGCCTTAAAATATTGGCTGCGTTCGGTGGCATACCCAAAGCAATCCGGATTGATTTGTATTGTTGTTACGCCTAAAGTAGTGTACACATTCACAGTTTTGCTCACGATCGATGATATGTACACTTGCATGATGGCATGACACGCATGTAGGACTGCTCACAAAATTTTTTGATATTGCCTGTCAGGCAGCGTTCCGGAATCAAGGAAAATAAGATTACGACACTTCTTTTTTTGTATTATTTTATTGGCGTCACCAGAGATCAAAATCCATTAATCCACATCGGACAAACAACAACAATTTCACAATTTTTGATCTCTGGTGACGTCAATAAAATAAGACCAAAAAAAGTGTCGTAATCTTATTTTCTTTGATTCATGGGCAGCGTTCTTGATCGATGATATGTATGCAAATCATTCATCGAACAACATTCAACAAGTATTTTTGTTGTTAGTTAGTTCATTTTTGAATCTTTGTCAGTATGGAATAAGAAAAATAATATTTTGATGTGTTTATTGAGCTAGATCTTGGATTGAAAATGAAAATTTTGTTAGGCGGACGGACAACAAAACTGATAAATGTGTACCCGAAACTTTTCACGCATGTTCGATATCCTACAAGAATGTCACGCAGGTTCGATAATGTGCACCCTAATTAGGGAAAAAACAACTGATGAACTAAACATATTAGGGGTATTCACGATCTGGTGTAACAAACCTTGTAAAATTGTAAGATTTTATTTTTTACAACAGACTGTGAACACACAATTTTACTAATCTGTAGCAACACTGAAACAAATGTCAAAATCTGTTCTAAATTTGTTCTGAAATATCTTAGTTTGTGTTGAAAAAATTTTACACTCTTGTATTTTTCTGTTTCAATAGGGTTCGGGTATAGTAAAAGTGTAAAAGTGTAAGACTTTGATATTCAGTATATTTTTTGTTGAGTGCAAAAAAATGATACAAGACCAAGCTACCAAAACATTATTGGATTCGTTGAGATTCGTTTCTAAATTATAGGAACAGCTGATTCAAAACTATCAAGTGTATGCAATGCGGGCGTTCACTCACTTATTAGATATGTTATCTCGGATACCAAACTATCAGAGTATATCTATGAACGAATCAGATAGGTCAGCTGAAATCTGTCAAGAAATCAGAACAAAACGCGTACCAAATGGATTTTGCAGTCTCGGATAGCTAGTTATTCCAAATTTGTTGGGAAAACTCAAGATAGCTTGCATAAGAACAGCTGTTTTTTCATCAGTTGTGCTTTTACACGCATTACAATAACAGAAAGTTATTCCAGATTGCTGAGAATAACTGAGTGAACGCCCCGTATAAGTATTTTCTTGTCTTCAAATTTGCTAGAAACAAATAGCTTCCCGTATATAATTGAATTTTCTTCTTTAAAAAAATACAATTATTGAATATTACTCTAGATATTGCTTCCACACAAATGAGCTTCACAGATATGCAGATGTAGAAGATCCAAATCACAAACTAATGATTTTTACTCAGTGGGCATAGTTTCACGTCATTTCGTTCATTTTCTTTTCAAAACTACTTCTAGTTTTTTCATCAACGTTCAAAGTTTTTCCTCTACGCATCTGAGCAAAATCTCAATTCTCTCAACCCTGCAGGTCTTCCATCCTACCAATTGAATTTAAAAGTTGGCAAACCGATTATGCTAATAGGAAATCTTAGTCCCCCAAACCTATGCAATATGGCACATGCCTCCAAGTCAAAAAGCTTTGCAAAATGCAATACAAGTTCAAATACTTACTTGACCTGCAGTAGCAACTCATGCACTTATTCCCAGAATACCAATGATACGAGTACCAACAGATCTTCCATTTCGATTCAGACGTCTACAGTTTCCAGTAAAACCATGCTTTTGCATGACAATCAACAAAGTTCAGGGTCAATAATTTCAATTCATTGGGGTAGATCTTAGAGAAAATGTTTTTTCCCATGGTCAACTATATGTTGTACTTTCAAGAGTAGGCTCAAAAAGTAAACAGTTTTTACTTCTTCATAAAAATGCTTAAACGGCTAACATTGTATACCCAGAAACCTTGAAATAAAACAAATTTAATATGTACTAATATCTGTTTTTTTAAAGAATTTATGGGATAACATCAACTCTTTTATTAGGCTACGGTAAGATTAACTATATTAACTTTTTACTAAAAATATGACACCAATCACAGAAAAGGCCTTGGTTAATATAACATTTATAGTAAAGCTAATTATTCTAGCCTTTGGGAAGCAACGCGAGCACTCGTCTACTTGTCATTTATAAAGCACGAAATATGTAAGTAATTTAAAATACCAACTTAATTAGAAAGAAGTAGGTGTACATACCAATTTAGTCATGTTCTTGGGATCGATCAGGTGAAGCTCAATTTCCTATAAATCACCTTCTGATTTTATAGGAAACTTGAGATCTACAAGAGTTGGAATCTCGAGGTGAGAAGAAACTTTTGTATATTTGGTTACAGTAAGTTTATCGTTGAATTTTTGTAATAAGTTTTATGTATATTTCTTGAAATATTTGCTGCCTCGCCAGTTCCTCGCAAATTCTACCCAGCTTTTCATTTATATCTTTAAAATTTTCCGAAGTGTTTCTCATAAACGTTGAGAAATCAAGGTTTTGCGATGGATCATCACTGATCGGCACCTATAGTAAAATATATAAAATATTTTATTATTTTCCTAAAATACTTTTCGTATTTTGACTGTTACTTTGCGTTTATGAGTACAATTAATTGATAATTGCAGTCAGGCAAAGATAAAACAGTTTATTCACATTTATGAACCATTATAATGCATATACTTATCTTACTTCTGTAATGCTACTATCAATATGCATCTCTGGTATATTTTCTTAAGTTTGAATTTTCTCCAGGTCTATATATTGTTCGATATCCTGAAAAAATTAAGTACTTTTCTTTTGTTTTCGTTTTTTTTTTTTAATTTTTAATTATTTTGACCTTAGTTTGGCATATGCTTTCAAAACTTTTCTCCACAACGCAAGCTTCTCCGAACGATACATTTTTTTTCTTTTTTTTAGGAGATGGAACGTGAATAATAGATCCATCTGTGTCCGTGTTGGACTCCATCCTTAGAATCTCGGCCTCGGCCTCCTCAAAGGTTTGAAATTCGCTTTTTTTAAGGCAAGTCTGTGAAGTCTAACCCGGCTGTGGATGTGAATCTCGATCTTTCAATAAAGTAGCCATCGTCTTCGGTTGTTTGGAAGTAGGCCAAAAAAGGGAGCCATCCTGCTCCCATGCGGATAGGACCGCAGTCAAAAAAATTCGGACTACTTCAAACATTTTTTTTTTGTTTTACTTTAAGAAAACACCGAATTTAAATTAAAATCAAGTCTTAGATTTTATACACTGAAGCGAGTTAAAACGCAAGAAAATACCAAAAACAAATTGAACAGCAAACACTGACGCCGACCTATTACAATTAGAAAAGAAGAAGAAAAGTTAACAGTTATATTTTATGCAACGAGCATGACTAGTGACCACATTTTCTGATGTCAACCTACTTCTCTCACTCGTACTTAACGGCAAGGAATAAATATTTTTTATGAATTTCTGTTTCGCTTATACTTCTGTTAGATTTACGTCCGTAAAGAGCATTTGAGATCTCATAAGAAGATTTTTGTTCTCATAACTAATCTTTTATTTTTGGCTCCTAGAAATAGTTCTTTTAGCAATCTTATTTAAAGTGGCAACATATTTAAATTCTCATAAAGATGTTAATATAAGAGTTAGTGCCTCGCAGAATGCAGCCATATTTCCCATATACAAAATAATATTTTCTGTGTGTTTTAAGGGTTATAATAGCTTAAAAAATTATAATATCGATTAATTAACTTATCTGACTATATATTAATTTAAAATCTAAAAGGTTTAGCATGTTCGCATTGCAATAAAAATATTTTATAATATAAAAAATATATTTCGGTGGATATGTCTTCATGTATTTTAAAGATGCATATATATTGGTAAAATTTTATAATGAAAATAAGATACTACTAAGATCTATTACGATATTCATGTTTTCATCTGCAAATAATTGCCAGAAAAAACATGTATTCCTAATGTGCAAAATTCCCATAGTTAGCTGATGTTTTCGAGCTTCAGCCATGAGACATTTTATTATCAAGGAAACTTTAAAAAATCTATATCGATTTTATTTCCGAATGATGTGAAATGTACAAAATATTTTAAGAGTCTTAACTATATCTTTATTCAACACACTTTTGTAGAAATATAAAAAAAATGTTTTGTCTTTTTCCAACATAATGTTTAAAACCTATCCCTTATTTCGAAACAAAACATTTTTTCACTTTTGTACAAAAGTGTATTGAATGTAGTTAAGCCTTAAAATATTGGCTGCGTTCGGTGGCATACCCAAAGCAATCCGGATTGATTTGTATTGTTGTTACGCCTAAAGTAGTGTACACATTCACAGTTTTGCTCACGATCGATGATATGTACACTTGCATGATGGCATGACACGCATGTAGGACTGCTCACAAAATTTTTTGATATTGCCTGTCAGGCAGCGTTCCGGAATCAAGGAAAATAAGATTACGACACTTCTTTTTTTGTATTATTTTATTGGCGTCACCAGAGATCAAAATCCATTAATCCACATCGGACAAACAACAACAATTTCACAATTTTTGATCTCTGGTGACGTCAATAAAATAAGACCAAAAAAAGTGTCGTAATCTTATTTTCTTTGATTCATGGGCAGCGTTCTTGATCGATGATATGTATGCAAATCATTCATCGAACAACATTCAACAAGTATTTTTGTTGTTAGTTAGTTCATTTTTGAATCTTTGTCAGTATGGAATAAGAAAAATAATATTTTGATGTGTTTATTGAGCTAGATCTTGGATTGAAAATGAAAATTTTGTTAGGCGGACGGACAACAAAACTGATAAATGTGTACCCGAAACTTTTCACGCATGTTCGATATCCTACAAGAATGTCACGCAGGTTCGATAATGTGCACCCTAATTAGGGAAAAAACAACTGATGAACTAAACATTTTAGGGGTATTTACGATCTGGTGTAACAAACCTTGTAAAATTGTAAGATTTTATTTTTTACAACAGAATGTGAACACACAATTTTACTAATCTGTAGCAACACTGAAACAAATGTCAAAATCTGTTCTAAATTTGTTCTGAAATATCTTAGTTTGTGTTGAAAAAATTTTACACTCTTGTATTTTTCTGTTTCAATAGGGTTCGGGTATAGTAAAAGTGTAAAAGTGTAAGACTTTGATATTCAGTATATTTTTTGTTGAGTGCAAAAAAATGATACAAGACCAAGCTACCAAAACATTATTGGATTCGTTGAGATTCGTTTCTAAATTATAGGAACAGCTGATTCAAAACTATCAAGTGTATGCAATGCGGGCGTTCACTCACTTATTAGATATGTTATCTCGGATACCAAACTATCAGAGTATATCTATGAACGAATCAGATAGGTCAGCTGAAATCTGTCAAGAAATCAGAACAAAACGCGTACCAAATGGATTTTGCAGTCTCGGATAGCTAGTTATTCCAAATTTGTTGGGAAAACTCAAGATAGCTTGCATAAGAACAGCTGTTTTTTCATCAGTTGTGCTTTTACACGCATTACAATAACAGAAAGTTATTCCAGATTGCTGAGAATAACTGAGTGAACGCCCCGTATAAGTATTTTCTTGTCTTCAAATTTGCTAGAAACAAATAGCTTCCCGTATATAATTGAATTTTCTTCTTTAAAAAAATACAATTATTGAATATTACTCTAGATATTGCTTCCACACAAATGAGCTTCACAGATATGCAGATGTAGAAGATCCAAATCACAAACTAATGATTTTTACTCAGTGGGCATAGTTTCACGTCATTTCGTTCATTTTCTTTTCAAAACTACTTCTAGTTTTTTCATCAACGTTCAAAGTTTTTCCTTTACGCATCTGAGCAAAATCTCAATTCTCTCAACCCTGCAGGTCTTCCATCCTACCAATTGAATTTAAAAGTTGGCAAACCGATTATGCTAATAGGAAATCTTAGTCCCCCAAACCTATGCAATATGGCACATGCCTCCAAGTCAAAAAGCTTTGCAAAATGCAATACAAGTTCAAATTCTTACTTGACCTGCAGTAGCAACTCATGCACTTATTCCCAGAATACCAATGATACGAGTACCAACAGATCTTCCATTTCGATTCAGACGTCTACAGTTTCCAGTAAAACCATGCTTTTGCATGACAATCAACAAAGTTCAGGGTCAATAATTTCAATTCATTGGGGTAGATCTTAGAGAAAATGTTTTTTCCCATGGTCAACTATATGTTGTACTTTCAAGAGTAGGCTCAAAAAGTAAACAGTTTTTACTTCTTCATGAAAATGCTTAAACGGCTAACATTGTATACCCAGAAACCTTGAAATAAAACAAATTTAATATGTACTAATATCTGTTTTTTTAAAGAATTTATGGGATAACATCAACTCTTTTATTAGGCTACGGTAAGATTAACTATATTAACTTTTTACTAAAAATATGACACCAATCACAGAAAAGGCCTTGGTTAATATAATATTTATAGTAAAGCTAATTATTCTTAGCCTTTGGGAAGCAACGCGAGCACTCGTCTACTTGTCATTTATAAAGCACGAAATATGTAAGTAATTTAAAATACCAACTTAATTAGAAAGAAGTGGGTGTACATACCAATTTAGTCATGTTCTTGGGATCGATCAGGTGAAGCTCAATTTCCTATAAATCACCTTCTGATTTTATAGGAAACTTGAGATCTACAAGAGTTGGAATCTCGAGGTGAGAAGAAACTTTTGTATATTTGGTTACAGTAAGTTTATCGTTGAATTTTTGTAATAAGTTTTATGTATATTTCTTGAAATATTTGCTGCCTCGCCAGTTCCTCGCAAATTCTACCCAGCTTTTCATTTATATCTTTAAAATTTTCCGAAGTGTTTCTCATAAACGTTGAGAAATCAAGGTTTTGCGATGGATCATCACTGATCGGCACCTATAGTAAAATATATAAAATATTTTATTATTTTCCTAAAATACTTTTCGTATTTTGACTGTTACTTTGCGTTTATGAGTACAATTAATTGATAATTGCAGTCAGGCAAAGATAAAACAGTTTATTCACATTTATGAACCATTATAATGCATATACTTCTCTTACTTCTGTAATGCTACTATCAATATGCATCTCTGGTATATTTTCTTAAGTTTGAATTTTCTCCAGGTCTATATATTGTTCGATATCCTGAAAAAATGAAATACTTTTCTTTTGTTTTCGTTTTTTTTTTTAATTTTTAATTATTTTGACCTTAGTTTGGCATATGCTTTCAAAACTTTTCTCCACAACGCAAGCTTCTCCGAACGATACATTTTTTTTCTTTTTTTTAGGAGATGGAACGCGAATAATAGATCCATCTGTGTCCGTGTTGGACTCCATCCTTAGAATCTCGGCCTCGGCCTCCTCAAAGGTTTCAAATTCGCTTTTTTTAAGGCAAGTCTGTGAAGTCTAACCCGGCTGTGGATGTGAATCTCGATCTTTCAATAAAGTAGCCATCGTCTTCGGTTGTCTGGAAGTAGGCCAAAAAAGGAAGCCATCCTGCGCCCATGCGGATAGGACCGCAGTCAAAAAAATTCGGACTACTTCAAACATTTTCTTTTTGTTTTACTTTAAGAAAACACCGAATTTAAATTAAAATCAAGTCTTAGATTTTATACACTGAAGCGAGTTAAAACGCAAGAAAATACCAAAAACAAATTGAACAGCAAACACTGACGCCGACCTATTACAATTAGAAAAGAAGAAGAAAAGTTAACAGTTATATTTTATGCAACGAGCATGACTAGTGACCACATTTTCTGATGTCAACCTACTCCTCTCACTCGCACTTAACGGCAAGGAATAAACATTTTTTATGAATTTCTGTTTCGCTTATACTTCTGTTAGATTTACGTCCGTAAAGAGCATTTGAGATCTCATAAGAAGATTTTTGTTCTCATAACTAATCTTTTATTTTTGGCTCCTAGAAATAGTTCTTTTAGCAATCTTATTTAAAGTGGCAACATATTTAAATTCTCATAAAGATGTTAATATAAGAGTTAGTGCCTCGCAGAATGCAGCCATATTTCCCATATACAAAATAATATTTTCTGTGTGTTTTAAGGGTTATAATAGCTTAAAAAATTATAATATCGATTAATTAACTTATCTGACTATATATTAATTTAAAATCTAAAAGGTTTAGCATGTTCGCATTGCAATAAAAATATTTTATAATATAAAAAATATATTTCGGTGGATATGTCTTCATGTATTTTAAAGATGCATATATATTGGTAAAATTTTATAATGAAAATAAGATACTACTAAGATCTATTACGATATTCATGTTTTCATCTGCAAATAATTGCCAGAAAAAACATGTATTCCTAATGTGCAAAATTCCCATAGTTAGCTGATGTTTTCGAGCTTCAGCCATGAGACATTTTATTATCAAGGAAACTTTAAAAAATCTATATCGATTTTATTTCCGAATGATGTGAAATGTACAAAATATTTTAAGAGTCTTAACTATATCTTTATTCAACACACTTTTGTAGAAATATAAAAAAAATGTTTTGTCTTTTTCCAACATAATGTTTAAAACCTATCCCTTATTTCGAAACAAAACATTTTTTCACTTTTGTACAAAAGTGTATTGAATGTAGTTAAGCCTTAAAATATTGGCTGCGTTCGGTGGCATACCCAAAGCAATCCGGATTGATTTGTATTGTTGTTACGCCTAAAGTAGTGTACACATTCACAGTTTTGCTCACGATCGATGATATGTACACTTGCATGATGGCATGACACGCATGTAGGACTGCTCACAAAATTTTTTGATATTGCCTGTCAGGCAGCGTTCCGGAATCAAGGAAAATAAGATTACGACACTTCTTTTTTTGTATTATTTTATTGGCGTCACCAGAGATCAAAATCCATTAATCCACATCGGACAAACAACAACAATTTCACAATTTTTGATCTCTGGTGACGTCAATAAAATAAGACCAAAAAAAGTGTCGTAATCTTATTTTCTTTGATTCATGGGCAGCGTTCTTGATCGATGATATGTATGCAAATCATTCATCGAACAACATTCAACAAGTATTTTTGTTGTTAGTTAGTTCATTTTTGAATCTTTGTCAGTATGGAATAAGAAAAATAATATTTTGATGTGTTTATTGAGCTAGATCTTGGATTGAAAATGAAAATTTTGTTAGGCGGACGGACAACAAAACTGATAAATGTGTACCCGAAACTTTTCACGCATGTTCGATATCCTACAAGAATGTCACGCAGGTTCGATAATGTGCACCCTAATTAGGGAAAAAACAACTGATGAACTAAACATTTTAGGGGTATTTACGATCTGGTGTAACAAACCTTGTAAAATTGTAAGATTTTATTTTTTACAACAGACTGTGAACACACAATTTTACTAATCTGTAGCAACACTGAAACAAATGTCAAAATCTGTTCTAAATTTGTTCTGAAATATCTTAGTTTGTGTTGAAAAAATTTTACACTCTTGTATTTTTCTGTTTCAATAGGGTTCGGGTATAGTAAAAGTGTAAAAGTGTAAGACTTTGATATTCAGTATATTTTTTGTTGAGTGCAAAAAAATGATACAAGACCAAGCTACCAAAACATTATTGGATTCGTTGAGATTCGTTTCTAAATTATAGGAACAGCTGATTCAAAACTATCAAGTGTATGCAATGCGGGCGTTCACTCACTTATTAGATATGTTATCTCGGATACCAAACTATCAGAGTATATCTATGAACGAATCAGATAGGTCAGCTGAAATCTGTCAAGAAATCAGAACAAAACGCGTACCAAATGGATTTTGCAGTCTCGGATAGCTAGTTATTCCAAATTTGTTGGGAAAACTCAAGATAGCTTGCATAAGAACAGCTGTTTTTTCATCAGTTGTGCTTTTACACGCATTACAATAACAGAAAGTTATTCCAGATTGCTGAGAATAACTGAGTGAACGCCCCGTATAAGTATTTTCTTGTCTTCAAATTTGCTAGAAACAAATAGCTTCCCGTATATAATTGAATTTTCTTCTTTAAAAAAATACAATTATTGAATATTACTCTAGATATTGCTTCCACACAAATGAGCTTCACAGATATGCAGATGTAGAAGATCCAAATCACAAACTAATGATTTTTACTCAGTGGGCATAGTTTCACGTCATTTCGTTCATTTTCTTTTCAAAACTACTTCTAGTTTTTTCATCAACGTTCAAAGTTTTTCCTTTACGCATCTGAGCAAAATCTCAATTCTCTCAACCCTGCAGGTCTTCCATCCTACCAATTGAATTTAAAAGTTGGCAAACCGATTATGCTAATAGGAAATCTTAGTCCCCCAAACCTATGCAATATGGCACATGCCTCCAAGTCAAAAAGCTTTGCAAAATGCAATACAAGTTCAAATTCTTACTTGACCTGCAGTAGCAACTCATGCACTTATTCCCAGAATACCAATGATACGAGTACCAACAGATCTTCCATTTCGATTCAGACGTCTACAGTTTCCAGTAAAACCATGCTTTTGCATGACAATCAACAAAGTTCAGGGTCAATAATTTCAATTCATTGGGGTAGATCTTAGAGAAAATGTTTTTTCCCATGGTCAACTATATGTTGTACTTTCAAGAGTAGGCTCAAAAAGTAAACAGTTTTTACTTCTTCATGAAAATGCTTAAACGGCTAACATTGTATACCCAGAAACCTTGAAATAAAACAAATTTAATATGTACTAATATCTGTTTTTTTAAAGAATTTATGGGATAACATCAACTCTTTTATTAGGCTACGGTAAGATTAACTATATTAACTTTTTACTAAAAATATGACACCAATCACAGAAAAGGCCTTGGTTAATATAATATTTATAGTAAAGCTAATTATTCTTAGCCTTTGGGAAGCAACGCGAGCACTCGTCTACTTGTCATTTATAAAGCACGAAATATGTAAGTAATTTAAAATACCAACTTAATTAGAAAGAAGTGGGTGTACATACCAATTTAGTCATGTTCTTGGGATCGATCAGGTGAAGCTCAATTTCCTATAAATCACCTTCTGATTTTATAGGAAACTTGAGATCTACAAGAGTTGGAATCTCGAGGTGAGAAGAAACTTTTGTATATTTGGTTACAGTAAGTTTATCGTTGAATTTTTGTAATAAGTTTTATGTATATTTCTTGAAATATTTGCTGCCTCGCCAGTTCCTCGCAAATTCTACCCAGCTTTTCATTTATATCTTTAAAATTTTCCGAAGTGTTTCTCATAAACGTTGAGAAATCAAGGTTTTGCGATGGATCATCACTGATCGGCACCTATAGTAAAATATATAAAATATTTTATTATTTTCCTAAAATACTTTTCGTATTTTGACTGTTACTTTGCGTTTATGAGTACAATTAATTGATAATTGCAGTCAGGCAAAGATAAAACAGTTTATTCACATTTATGAACCATTATAATGCATATACTTCTCTTACTTCTGTAATGCTACTATCAATATGCATCTCTGGTATATTTTCTTAAGTTTGAATTTTCTCCAGGTCTATATATTGTTCGATATCCTGAAAAAATGAAATACTTTTCTTTTGTTTTCGTTTTTTTTTTTAATTTTTAATTATTTTGACCTTAGTTTGGCATATGCTTTCAAAACTTTTCTCCACAACGCAAGCTTCTCCGAACGATACATTTTTTTTCTTTTTTTTAGGAGATGGAACGCGAATAATAGATCCATCTGTGTCCGTGTTGGACTCCATCCTTAGAATCTCGGCCTCGGCCTCCTCAAAGGTTTCAAATTCGCTTTTTTTAAGGCAAGTCTGTGAAGTCTAACCCGGCTGTGGATGTGAATCTCGATCTTTCAATAAAGTAGCCATCGTCTTCGGTTGTCTGGAAGTAGGCCAAAAAAGGAAGCCATCCTGCGCCCATGCGGATAGGACCGCAGTCAAAAAAATTCGGACTACTTCAAACATTTTCTTTTTGTTTTACTTTAAGAAAACACCGAATTTAAATTAAAATCAAGTCTTAGATTTTATACACTGAAGCGAGTTAAAACGCAAGAAAATACCAAAAACAAATTGAACAGCAAACACTGACGCCGACCTATTACAATTAGAAAAGAAGAAGAAAAGTTAACAGTTATATTTTATGCAACGAGCATGACTAGTGACCACATTTTCTGATGTCAACCTACTCCTCTCACTCGCACTTAACGGCAAGGAATAAACATTTTTTATGAATTTCTGTTTCGCTTATACTTCTGTTAGATTTACGTCCGTAAAGAGCATTTGAGATCTCATAAGAAGATTTTTGTTCTCATAACTAATCTTTTATTTTTGGCTCCTAGAAATAGTTCTTTTAGCAATCTTATTTAAAGTGGCAACATATTTAAATTCTCATAAAGATGTTAATATAAGAGTTAGTGCCTCGCAGAATGCAGCCATATTTCCCATATACAAAATAATATTTTCTTTGTGTTTTAAGGGTTATAATAGCTTAAAAAAATTATAATATCGATTAATTAACTTATCTGACTATATATTAATTTAAAATCTAAAAGGTTTAGCATGTTCGCATTGCAATAAAAATATTTTATAATAAAAAAATATATTTCGGTGGATATGTCTTCATGTATTTTAAAGATGCATATATATTGGTAAAATTTTATAATGAAAATAAGATACTACTAAGATCTATTACGATATTCATGTTTTCATCTGCAAATAACTGCCAGAAAAAACATGTATTCCTAATGTGCAAAATTCCCATAGTTAGCTGATGTTTTCGAGCTTCAGCCATGAGACATTTTATTATCAAGGAAACTTTAAAAAATCTATATCTATTTTATTTCCGAATGATGTGAAATGTACAAAATATTTTAAGAGTCTTAACTATATCTTTATTCAACACACTTTTGTAGAAATATAAAAAAAATGTTTTGTCTTTTTCCAAAATAATTCTTTAAGTATTCATAATGAATGTACTAAGTTTCAAAAGAATGAATTAAAGCTTTTAAAATCGAATGACAATATATTTTTAAATGTGATAAGTGCAAGACCAATGCCTCTTTGCCTGACTGCATACAAAAAATGAATGACCTCTTTGTCTACCTACAAGGAAACATAAAAGACTTGAATAAATTCGGTTATTCCTTTGATTCTAATGCAAAAACAAAACTGCCTAGAGTTCAAGTAAAATCTAGTGCATTAAACTCAAGCAGAAACATTCGTGATACAACTCGTGTGCAAAGAAAACCAAAGGTCGGTGACCTCTCTGTTCGCACAACCTCATCGTCGCCACGAATCGTAATGTTTGTTCTCCTGCTATTGCAAGCTCTTCTCGCTTGAGCGTTAACGGTGTACTTAAGAAAAATAGTGATAATCTCTCATCTTCTGTCCCAAATCTTTCATCGGTTAATTCTGATTCTGATAAGAATGTAGGTATATTACCAAAAGATAATTGTGGGATTAAAAATGATGATGCTTCTGAAGCTGCTGTTGGTGATGCTGTTGCTGGTTCTCTTTCACTATCTAGACATGTAGATATGAGTGATAAGAGTCAACCCAGTCTACCTGCTGAGATGACGGTGGCCGTTGATATTAATTCAATAGATGTGGGTGATTTTGCTTTGGTGGACGTTGATAATTTTGCTGTGTATGATAAACCTTCTTCTGCTGATGGACAAGTTGTTGTTGTACCTGCAATTGTTGTTGATGCGGATTTTGTTGCTGAAGGTGGTGTGGATGATGTTGCTGTTGTTACTGATAACGTTGATGATAATGGTTGTGAAGCTGTTGCTGCTCATGGTGTGGGTGCTTTGATGAACGTCGACAATTATTCTGCTATGTATGATAAACCTTCTACTGCTTATGGGGAAGTTGTTGTTGTACCTACAATTGCTGTTGATGCAGATTTGGTTGCTGATGGTGCCTCTATAAATAACCAAATACCAACAAGACCTAAACAAATTGGAGGGACAAATTCTGATATACGTCATAGCTTTAAAATTGCCAGAAACCTGAAATGGTATCATTTGGGTAGTTTTCTATCGTCTACTACTACTGATGAAATAATTAACTTCATTTCGACGAATTTGAGCATACACCCAACATCAATTTTCTGTCATAAGCTGGAAAATAAAACCTTTCCTGTGCGCAACAGGGTTAATTTTAAAGTTGGAATTCCTTTTGAGATGGCAAGGAAAGTTTTTGACCCATCTTTTTGGCCTATTGGGGTGAAAATTCGTCCTTTTGTGTATATGCCAAAAAACTTGCCTGTGGGAACAGATCAAGGAATGACGTAAAAAAAAATAGATACAAACCCAGCTTTAAAAATTTACTATCACAGCGCTAGTGGAATCCGAACCAAGATAGCTCAATTGTTCAATCTAGCTTGCCATACTGAATATGATATAATTATCATCACGGAGTCCTGGCTGTATAATGGAATACTATCAACAGAAATATTTGACTGTCGCTTTTACAATGTGTTTCGTTCTGACCGATGTAAAACCTCTCTCGAACGTGGTGGTGGAATAATAATTGCTGTCCGAACTACTCTTTGCAGCGATGAAACAGCTCTGCCTATTAAAGACATCGAACAAATCTGCGTTCGTGTGAAAATTGCATCCAAGCATCATCTTTATTTTATAGTGAGTTATGTTCCTCCTAAAAGTAGTTTGGACTTATATGAAAAGCATATTCATAATATTGACTTTATAAATGGTATTAATTCAGTTTTTGATAATTTAATCATATTAGGTGATTTTAACTTATCTGACATTGTTTGGACATGGTCTGAATATGAAAAAAGGCTTATTGCTTGTAATTTAAACAAAGATTCTGAAATTATCTTTATTGATTATATTTATTCATTAGGTCTTTGCCAAGTCAATTCTGTTCAAAATTCTTTAATGAAAATATTAGATCTTGCTTTTATTTGTTGTGATGAATTTAACGTAGATGTAACTGGAGCTCCATTTTCTTTACTAAATAATTCTCTTCACCACAAAGAAATTCTTATTGAAATTGTCATGTATGATTACCATAAAATTCAAGTAAATTCAATTGAAAATAGTTTTAAGTTTTCTAAAACTAACTTCATGGAACTTGGAAATTACTTCAGTGGTATAGATTGGTATATCGAACTTAATTATTCTGATTTAGAACAAATGTATAAACGTTTTACAGAAATTTTCTTTACGGGTTTTAATCAATTTGTTCCTCGTGTCCATAAAAGGAAATCCTCGAAGCCTGTTTGGTACAATAAAAGGCTTTTACATCTCAAGAACGTTAAAAATAAAGCATTTTCCAAATTCAAAATAACGGGTTACCAATCGGACTATGTTGTTTTTAGTAGCCTAAGGAAAGATTTTTCCGTTTTAAGTAAATTTCTTTACAGAAATTACATTATGAATATTGAAAATAGTATTAAAAACAATAGTAAATCATTTTGGTCGTTCATTAACTCTAAGAGAAAATCATCTGGCATTCCTCAGATATTAAGTTATAATGGAGTTAATTCGTCAGATATTGACTCTCATTTGGAGTTATTTGCTAGTTTTTTCGAGTCTGTTTATTCATGCGGTAACAATTCCTTTATGACTAATCTGGAAGAAAAAATTGATATTGGAATAATTCAACTTAGATTTGATGAAGTGTCTTTGGCCCTTCAGACTTTGAAACCTGACTATAGCTGTGGTGCTGATGGTATACCATCATGTATTTTGAAGAATTGTAGTGATTCTCTTTGTTTGCCTTTGCTAAAAATTTTTAATAAATCTTTGTCTGATGGTTTGTTTTTAACTGAGTGGAAGGAAGCATTTCTTGTTCCTATATTCAAAGCTGGTTCAAAAAATCTTGTTGAAAATTATAGAGGAATTTGCAAACTTTCATCCATTCCTAAGCTTTTCGAAAGTATGGTTAAAAACAAAATTGAGTTTTTGACAAAGGAATGTTTGTCTGAGTCACAACATGGCTTCGTATCTGGTAGGTCTACTGTAACTAATTTGGCGGTGTTCTCGTCATATGTCTCAAATGCATTGGAGGATAGATATCAAGTTGATGCAGTCTACACTGACTTTAGTAAGGCGTTTGATTCAGTTGATCATAATATTTTATTGAAAAAACTTGAATGTTTTGGCTTTCATTCTCCGATGCTTAATTGGATTTCTTCGTATTTGGAGAATAGAACTCAACGTGTTCTAGTCGATAGTAAAGTTTCTAGAAGTATAAATTGTACTTCCGGTGTTCCACAAGGAAGTCATCTCGGCCCTTTACTTTTTATAATTTATATCAATGACATAGTTGATGTAATAAAAAACTGCGATTATCTACTTTACGCGGATGATTTAAAATTGTTTTTAAAAATTAAATGCATTGATGATTGCCGGAAAGTTCAAAATGACCTTGACCGTATTTCTAGTTGGTGCTCTCTTAACAGCTTAAAATTAAATATCGGAAAATGTAAAACAATTACATTTTCCAAATCTCTATCTGAAATTAAGTTTTCTTATGATATTAATTCAAGTTCTTTGATTAGAGTTAGTGATATTAAAGATCTTGGAGTTATTTTTGACAACACATTTTCTCCAAAAAAACATATAGATTTTATTGTTTCCAGAGCGAATACATTAGTTGGATTCATTAAAAGGAATAGTAAGGATTTTAGTGACCTGTATATTCTATTAACCCTTTACACCTCTCTGGTTAGATCAGTAATCGAATATGCATATGTGATTTGGAATCCATGCTATAGAGTTCACTCTACTAGAATTGAACAAGTTCAAAGGCGGTTTACTAGACACGTTTTCTATAAAATGCGCTGGAATTTTATTTCTGATTATAAAGCTAGATGCCAATTGCTAGGGATTAAATCACTTCAATCTAGAAGATATATTCATGATGTAGTTTTTGTAAGAGATATTCTATGCTATCATATAAAAAGTCCGTTTTTGCTTTCTTTGATTTCCTTTTATGTACCTTCTAGGCACTTAAGAACAAGAAATTTTCTTTATGAACTAACTCATAGAACGAATTATGCGAAAAATGAACCTATATCACGAGCTATTTCCTCGTTTAATGAGTTTTGTGATTCTTTTGATTTGCATTTATCGCGTGAGAAATTTAAAAATGAATTATTGTTAAAGTTTGTTTTTTAATCAACTAATATCTATAATTATAATTTTGTGAGAGTATTCGAAGGGTATTATTTATTATTATAATTTGTTATTATTGTTATTATATATTATACTAGATTATTAAGAAACATCTGGTAAGCACAACGCTTGTAGATATATATAAAAAAAAAAAAAAAAAATAAATAAACCTATCCCATATTTCAAAACAAACTATTTTTTCACTTTTGTACAAAAGCATGTAGGATTGCTCACAAGATTTTTTGATGTTGCCAGTCAGGCAGCGTTCAGCAATCAAGGAAAACAAGATTACGACAGTTCTTTTTTTGTCTTATTTATCAAAATCCATTGATCCACATCGGACACACAACAACAATTTCACAACTTTTGATCTCTGGTGACGTCAATAAAATAAGACAAAAAAAAGAGTCATAACCTTATTTTCTTTGATTCATAGGCAGCGTTCCTAATTGATGATGTGTATCCAAATCATTCATCGAACAACATTCAACAAGTATTTTTGTTGTTTGTTAGTTCATTTTTGAATCTTTGTCAGCATGGAAAAAGAAAAATAATATTTTGATGTGTTTATTGAGCTAGATCTTGGATTGAAAATGAAAATTTTGCTAGGCGGACGGACAACAAAACTGATATATGTGTACCCGTAACTTTCGATATCCTACAAGAATGTCACGCAGCATCGATAATGTGCACCCTAATTAAGGAAAAAACAACTGATGAACTAAACATATAAGGGGTATTCACGATCTGGTGTAACAAGTCTTGTAAGATTGTAAAATTTTATTTTTTTACAACAGACTGTGAACACACCTTTACTAATCTGTAGCAACACTTAAGCAAATGTCAAAATCTGTTCCACATTTGTTCTGAAATATCTTAGTTTGTATTGAAAAAATTTTACACTCTTGTATTTTTCTGTTACAATAGGGTTCGGCTATAGTAAAAGTGACTTTGACATTCAGTATATTTTGTTGTTGTGTGCAAAAAAATACTACACTCTTACACTTTTGCAATGATACACTACCAGTTACATCGGATCATGAATACCCCTAATATGTTGTCGTACACAAATCTCAAGCTACCAAAACATTATTGGATTCGTTGAAATTCTTTTGGAAATCATAGGAACAGCTGATTCAATACCGTCAATGTGTATGCAATGCGGCCGTCCACTCACTTATTAGATATGTTATCTCGGATACCAAACTATCACTATGAAAGAATCAGATAGGTCAGCTGAAAGCTGAAAACAAAACGCGTACCAAATGGATTTTGCAGTCTCGGATAGCTAGTTGTTCCAAATTTATATGCGATAACTCAAGATAACTTGAATGCGAACAGCTGTTTTTTCATCAGATGTGCTTTTGCACGCATTACAACAACAGAAAGTTATTCGAGATTGCTGAGAATAACTGAGTGATCGCCCCGTACAAGTATTTTCTTGTCGTCAAATTTGCTAGAAACAAATAGTTTACCGTACGTAATTCAATTTTCTTCTTTAAAAAAAAACACAATTATTGAATATTTCCCTAGATATTGCTTCCACACAAATGAGCTTCACAGCCATATAGATGTAGAAAATCCAAATCACAAACTAAGGATTTTTAACCAGTGGGCATAGTTTCACGTCATTTCGTTTATTTTATTTTCAAAACTACTTCTAGTTTTTTCATCAACGTTCAACGTTTTTCTTTTACGCATCTGAACAAAATCAAAAGCCACTGCAGAAATAATCACATATACATGAAACTCAATTTATGGCCAAGGTTTAAACAGCTTATTCAAAAAGTAGATTTTTCGACATTTCGCTGCGTGGATATGGATTTTTCGGATTAGATTCGATTTTTGCATGCATGTTCATAGTTCGGCATCGTTCATGACATGTTTAGGCGGCCTGTCATGGGTGCTGTAGAGCAACCAATATGAAACAAGTAAGTGCCTAACACGCTGTGGCTCCACTTGCAATATTTCAGACAATGGCAATGGAAATATTTGGTGGGCATTTCATTGGTGGTAATTTGAATTTCAATAAACATTATTGTTTCTATTTTTGTTAATTTAAGCCCACTAATTTTTTATTTTTGTTTTATTAAACACATTTATTTATTTTTTTCCGTTTCTGTGCACTCAGTAGATTGTTTCACGTACGACACTCATTAAAATAATGGTAAGGTAGTCAAATTGAAGGGAAGCCATTTTGAAATGCCTCAATATATTGCCACGGAGATGGCGATATTGCCATTGCCAAAACGCCTCCAATGGCAATATTCAAGGCAATTTAATTATTGCATGTGAAGCCTCTGGGTAAAGTGATACATAATTGTTTGAAGCTATTTATGATACGTTTAATTATGAATTCCGAAAACATCAGCAGAAGAGACTTGACACTCTTTATGACGTAGGTAAATCATAGCAGTTTTGTTCAATTATTGTATACACTGTTTATATATTATATTAATAGACATGAGATAATATTTAATCATCATCCTCTCTTGAATTGCATTATTCGATTGTCATTTTTTTATATAAAATAGTACTTATGTTTACTAACACTTCAAACTTAAAAAAAAAATTTCCCGACTAAAAAATATTTTGAAGTATTTTGTGTCAGCTGTTTTGATTTTAGTCAGCCTAATCTATTTGGTTGCTTATGTTCAGAAAACTATATGGATACCTACTAATCTTTATTAGATATACTACCCTACTTAAATCTGAATACGGCCATTAAAACGAATGAAAAAAATGTCCGCTATTTTTTTTCCTTGTGTGAAAGACAGTAGATTTTTAATACCATTAACAGGCAATTACTCTCAAATTAGAAAACCATATTGTTGGAGATTTTTTCGTTTCGTTTTAATATGTTTTTGTTCGAACATACACTACTTGCATGAAACTTGCACTGGATATTACTACTTTTTATCAGAAAAGAATAATTATAAAAAATAATACATATCAATTTAGTCTCTGATGCTAATGTCTCATTTACATGAGTTACAAAATCTTATTGCCAGTCTTTTTTTGAAATTCTTTATTATCATAATCCATTTTGTGACAAATACCTAATTGGGCACATTACGTAATTTCGTTGACAATTCGCAAATTGAATCCCTAATTATCTCATTTCCCATACAAAATTCAAATTTCCAAATTGAGATAATTAGCACGAAATTACCTCTCAAATTGAATGAAACCATTCAGTAAAACTAAAATATAAATCGAACACACCTTTGCTGAATAAATGAATCAAAATAGAATACAAACTGAACCACCACTTGATTCAAATTGTTAAACTTAACACATGTTCTGTTTGTTGTGATTAGAAAAATTTTTGCTAAAAAGTTTAGGTTCTAGGTTTTAATATAAAAATGCAAATTGAAGAAGTCCTGATTAAGTTTAATAAGATCCAGGAAGTGCTCTACTCTTCGCCGACCTACCTAGCACTGGAAAACAGCTATTGCCCTCGCCATTGCACAGGAACATGGAAATAAAATTCCATTCAGCCCAATGGTTCAATTAATCTTCTGTTTTGTAATCACTGCCTCTGCCATAGGGAAAAGTTCACAAGAAGAAGGATGCTATTCAGGACGTTATATTGCACGATTTAGATGTTGCAAATGCATGCCCGCAAGGCGGACATGATGTGATATTTATGATAAGACAGCTGATGAAACCAAATAAAAAATAAAACATTATTTTTGATATTAGTTTTTCTTTTATTAAATTTTAGTAACATGTAGTATTAGTATATCCTACTAATATTATAATTTTTACCGTTTGGATATGTATGGATGGATGTCGCCTGAACGAATCTGGGTTAAATTTGGCATAGAGATAGATTATGGTCTGGAATAGCACACAGTATACTTTTTATCCCGGTAAAATGTATGCTTCCCGTGCGATGGATTTGTTTTTATAAGGCCGTAATAATATATATATCCGTAATAATCCGTAATAATACATCAAAGACTTAAGTTTGGATGCAATTTGATAGGTAGAGGCACTGGATTATTATATATTTAAAATGAAAGCATACTATGGGAGAGACTTAAATAGGAAAAAATATATACTTGGGTGTTTGTTCCGCATTGCATTGAATGGCTTTTAATAAAATTTGGTAAGCATATGAACGCGAAACTGGATTATCATTTAAATGGGAGAATTTATGTATTTGTTTCGCTTTCACACCTCAGACTGAACGGTTTTTAATGAAATTTTCTAGGTGGATAGAGATGATGTCATTAGATTCTCGTGAGATAGAATAATAATTTCCATTGAATTTTGGCCACATAAGAGGAATAAGAGTAGATAATGTACGGTAATAGGGGTTATCTTGAATAAAAATATCCCTGGACATTTTTTTCCTTTCGGCACCTGAATATGATGCCCAAAAGTTTCCCTCAAAATTTATTGGTATCGGGAATTAGTTTTCCCAGGGAATTTTGCTGACATTTCATACGATATTTTGTTCGGCGGAAATTTATTCTGATATTCACGATCGCAGAAAAAATTTCGAGGGAATAAAATATTCCGTATGGGAAACGAATTTCCCTGATGGATTCATGATAGGGCCAATTCATAATAAACGACGAAGTTTTGTTGCATGTGTGACCTTCGCTTATGTAGATAGCTTAAAAAAAACAAAAATAAAATAAAATGCACGACTAGATCGTACAAACTTCTTCTTGTAGTTAACAACTAGAATGAAGCTAAGCAATAATGCTGCTGTTATTAAAGTAAGCAGTCTAGTTATCGTTAGGTAGGTATGAAAGTTTAAAGCCGATGTAGGTAAGATTACTTTGGTTTGGTACCTATTTGTCGAATGAACGATTCAAGGAATAGCTACACAGGTAGGTACATCTAAAAACGATTGCTTAAATCTATATTATGGATTTTAATAATTATGTTAATTAGAAAATTAATCCTACATATATAGATATGGAACCTAGGTATATCTATAATAAAGTATGTTTCAAACAAATATTTTAGTTTTGTCGAGTTTTTGAAAAATGAAAAATTAGAAATTTACTTTCAGGTGTAATTCTTGTGAAATATTTTCTCGAATTTAAAAGATTTCAAGAACTTAGAAGAAACATAATTTAAAACTCAGAACAGTTTTAATGATTGGGATCAAGCTAGTACTTTGGAAATGATAGCTTGTCGAATTTAGCAATTCCAACAAAATGTTTACTAATCTCAAGGCAAATCTTGAAATCACAACCTACCTGAGGCTTAAAAAGCATATCAAATGTTAGATGGAAAACTTTGGTATTTCGAAACCGTTTCCTTCATTAGGATGATGATTTAAATGGTGTTGAGTTCTTATTTCAAATGTGACTCAATCGATTTTTCACGAAATACTCACCTATGTCTTGGAACCACAGCGCAATTATCCCATTGAAATAAAATACAAGAGTTTTTATTAATATTTTCAAAAGTTTTTTTATTTTGTCTATTTTTGAAAGAATTAAACTACACTGGTTTGGCACCAAAGCTATATCTCGCAGATATTTAACAACCTATTATTATAAAAGATTTAACAAACTTTTAGGATTCTGACTTAGAGATCTTGGTACGGTCACTAAGGCCATTGCCAACTGCTATTTTTCGGAATCTTTATCAAATCGACTACATTTAGGGTGAATAGATGAAATCGGCTGTGCCACTAGCCTTGTTTCCAGAAACGGAAACCTTCCATTTTCGTTATCAAATCAAGTGGTTAACTTCTTTCATATCTGCCGAACAATCTAATAAAAACAGGAATAAATATGAGCCTTCTAGTTTCCTTTCACTCATTTCAATACACACAGGATCAGCATCCACAAATATAGTTTTTCTAACATTTAGCGGGAACTAGTACATCTAGGAAAAAGTTTTTGTTATCTTATAATTTAAATTAAATGTCAAAGTACTCTCAAATGAAATTCAGCCAGATGTAAAACGAAGTGGTATAATTTGTAATGAAAACACTTTCTATATAATTTGCCAAATCAGGTAATTTGAGCACTATTACAAGAGGCTTTTGATTATAAATCTGTCATCCCATAAGAAGAATAAACCTCGGTTAATGATACAACAATTATTTTAAAAAAACTTGTTTTCTTGCTAAGAGTATGTAAGAGCCTCTCATAACTAGGCCATTTAGCACTTTTAAGAGTGTTATACCAATCTAGAAGTATTCTTCAGGATTGTTTTAGATCCCTTAAATTAGTTTAGTTAAGCTCTTCGGGTATCTTATGTGAGCGAAAATGTTACTTGGGATCGCAGGTGCAATAACAAAATATATAAACAATGTTTGGCCCAAAATGTAGAATATACCTAAAGTAGTGTACATACTTTTTGCATCAAAAAATAAAGTGCTGAACCCTTAACAATGTGTTATTTTATTCATTTTCAGTTATTTAGCTAAGACGTAAGAGACAACCTGAGTGTTAAAACAACATAACTTAAATTATTTAAGTTCTTTTCGCTCTCAAAAAAACGTTTGGTGTTAAAACAACATAAACAATAAAGTTGGTTTCCTAAAAATCTCCGACGTTTACTTACTTACTTTAGTGGCGCTACAGTCCGGAATGAACCTGGGACTCAACCAACATGCCTCTCCAATTAGCCCGGTCCTTAGCTAACTGCCTCCAGTTGCGCACTCCAAGTTGGTTGAGGTCGGTTTCTACTTGTGCGCGCCACTTAAGGCGAGGTCTTCCTCTACTGCGTCCGACGTCTGGCCGGTGATCGAAGAGTCTGCGAGCCGGAGTATTGGTGTCCATTCGTTCTACATGTCCCAGCCATCTTAAACGTCCAATGCGGAGTTTTTTGACCAGGGGCATGTCGCTGTACAGCTCGTATAGTTCTTGGTTGAATCTTCGTCTCCATAGCCCGTCAACGCAAACGGGACCGAAGATTTTTCGAAGAATTTTCCTATCGAATCTACCAAGGATTTTTTCATCCGCTTTTGATACGGTCCAGGTTTCAGCGCCGTAGAGCAGGACTGGGATGATCAGGGTCTTATATAGGATCTCCTTAGTAGTTCGAGTGAGGGCTTTACTACTAAATTGCCTTCTTAGCCCGAAGAAACAGCGGTTGGCAAGAGTAATTCTTCGTTTAATTTTTGACGAGATGTTGTTGTCAGAGTTAATAGCGGAGCCGAGGTAGACAAAGTCCCGCACTACCTCAAAGTTATATCTGTCAATGGTGACGTTCTGTCCAATTCGTCGATGTTGTGAGTCCTTTCGTGATGACAGAATATACTTAGTCTTACCCTCATTTACTGCTAAACCCATTTTCGCCGCTTCCTTCTCTATTCTAGCAAACGTGGCTATGACATCACGTTGAGTCCTACCAATGATGTCAATATCGTCAGCGTATGCTAGTAGTTGCACCGACTTTTGGAAAATTGTGCCTCTGGTGTTGGCTTTGGAGTTTTGCACAATCCTCTCAAGAATCAGATTAAAGAAGTCACATAACAGCGCATCGCCTTGCCTAAATCCTTTTTTGGTATCGAATGTGTCGGTGAGGTCGTTTCCGACCCTGATGGAGCAGCGAGAATTTTCTATCGTCATCCTACACAAACGGACGAGTTTGGGCGGTATACCAAAACTAGACATGGCTCTGTACAGTTCGTCTCTATAAATGCTGTCATATGCGGCTTTGAAATCGATAAATAGGTGGTAGGTATCGATTTGGACTTCTTGAGTTTTTTCCAGGATCTGCCGGAGTGTGAAAATTTGATCGGTTGTGGACTTTCCTGGCCTAAAACCACATTGATAAGGGCCAATCAATTTGTTGGTAAACGGTTTCAGGCGTTCACATATTACGGCAGATAGGATCTTGTAGGCGATGTTGAGGAGACTTATGCCTCTGTAGTTGGCGCAGTTCAGAGGGTCTCCTTTTTTGTGGATCGGGCAAACGATGCTGAGGTTTAATTCTTCAGGCATATTTTCATCTGACCAGATTTGGTTTATGAGTTGGTGGATGTTACTTACCAAGTCATCTCCGCCGGCCTTATAAAGCTCAGCGGGAAGGCCGTCATTTCCGGCAGCCTTATTAAGCTTGAGTTTAGATATTGCTATCCTCACTTCACTCAGGTCGGGTGGTTGGCAATTTTCGCTGTCGTTGCCAATATTAAATGGTTCGTTCTGCCTGACAGCGGAATGTTGTTCGTCATCGCCGTTTAACAGTCTGCAGGAGTGGTTTTTCCATATCGTCAGCATCGACTGTGTCTCAACTACAATATTTCCTTGTTCATCTCGACAGGATTCTGTTCGAGCCTTGTATCCTTGGTTTTGACGTTTTACACTCTGGTAAAACTTGCGAACATCGTTCCTGGAGTGGCACCTCTCTATATCCTCGATCGCGCGCTTTTCTTGCTCTTTTTCTTCTTGTTGAAAAGCCGATGTTCTTCCCTTCTTCTTTGCCTATAGAACTCAATGGCAGCTCTCGTCTTCACCTGCAAATTAGCCTTGTAGGCCTCGTTCTTGGCTGCGAGCATCTGTCGGCATTCCTCATCAAACCAGGGGTTTCTTGCTGGTGGGCGCGAGAAACCTAGCACATCAGTTGCGGCTGATCTAATGGCCTGTTGGCATCGTTGCCATTGCTCTTCGACATTCGATGCTGGTGGTATGGTGTTAATCGAGAGGTTAAGGGATACGCGTTGTGCGAAGGTCTTGGCGGTCTCTTGCGATTTCAGACTTCCGACATTAAATTTTTTCACAGTATTTCTGGATTGTTGTGGTGTGGTGGATATCCGCATTCTTACCTTGGCTGCTACAAGGTAGTGATCCGAGTCGATGTTAGCTCCTCGGAATGTTCGGACATCCAAAATACTGGATGCGTGCCTCTTATATATCGCAATGTGATCAATTTGGTTGACCGTTCGTTGATCTGGAGACCGCCATGTCCCCTTATGGATATCGAGGTGAGGAAACCGTGTGCTGTATAGCCAGCATTTCGTTCCGTAGCGAAATCAATTAGCCTAAGTCCGTTACCAGACGTGTTGTCGTGTAGGCTATGTTTTCCGACAATACTTCTAAAGATGTCTTCTCTTCCTACCTTTGCGTTAAAATCTCCCAGCGCGATTTTAACATCGTACTTCGGTAGTTGCTCATAGGTTTTGTCAAGGAGCTCGTAGAAGCAATCCTTAGCTATGTCATCTTTTTCTTCCGTCGGAGCGTGAGCGCATATAAGGCTTATGTTGGCGAATTTGGCCTTGATGCGGATTGTTACTATGCGTTCGCTAATGTCTTGGAAACATAAGACTTCTTGCCTAAGTCTGGCACTTATAACAAATCCGCATCCGAATAGTCGCTGTTTCTGCTCACTATAACACGGTCCGTAGTAGATGTCACAGTTTTTCATCCTCTTTTTGCCCGGCCCATCCCATCGTATTTCCTGGATGGCAGTAATGTCTGCTTTGTAGCAGTTTAGGGATTCCGCTAGTTGTTCGCCTGCACCTCTCCTGTTTAATGTTCTCACATTCCAGGTACAGATACGAACGTCGTTGTCCTTTTTTCGTTTAGCAGGGTCGTCAACAATAAAATCAGTCCTTTCCGAGGCTATTGGTTGCTTCGTAACAATATTTTTTTTCTGTGGGTGGGTAGTTAACCCAAAGCACAACCCCCAAACTGGAGGGCCAGTTCCAATTTATTAGATACCCCTAGGACAAGGGGCCATCAGTATCCACTACAGGATTGAGCGCTGCCGTTGGCCTTTCGGTTCATCCGCCACCATCTCTGTTCAAGGGGCCTGACTAACCCTTGAAATTCCTAGACAACCTGTTGTCCGAATATGTCAGAGCAGCTCATCTAGGTTCGCCTGGGACAGCAGGCCGGGTATTCATTCGTGCCGTTCTCACCAGGGTGTTTATAGTGTTGCTGTTTTTCGTCGTGTTATCAACACTCGCACTCATCGTTTAGCAAGTCAAATCCGGTTGGATGAGACCAGTACCCGATGGTTACCACCTGGAGGTAAAAATAAGCACATTTGATGTGTTTTCAGAGTTGCAACACTGGGCATTGCCAAGTTAACGCCAATCAGAGTCTACCCTCGTTCTACAACACCCAACAATCAATCTCCGACGCTAGCAATATTTTTTTGAAAAAAAAACAACAACTCAAAGAACTACATATAATCAGATTTTAAAGTTAAAATTGTCAATGCGACCGCGTCGTCAAAAATAAAAAAGGTTTTTTGCCTCCTGTAAAAAAACAAAAATGTCGCTTATGCTGTTTTAACAATCACCATTTTATTTATATTTCTCATTGCGCTACCACTATCAATTAAAATGAAATGTCTTTGATTTTCTATTTCTCCTGGTACTATAATTATTGATCCAGAGCTCAATTCAGAAAAAAACTGCATTTCACTGTATTAAGTTCCTGTCGAACAGGTTCTTGGTCTGTGAGAACATTATTGGTATTCATTGGTTGTGGCCTACAATTATTTTGTCTACTACTAACTGAAGCTCTCCTCCCCTATGGAGTTGACCTTGTCGTGGTGGGGGGGGGGGGTTAATGTAGGGATCTACAGCAATCCAGCTGCGGATTCCTACAAACCAAAAATAACGCCAAAATAAACTCAATGTTAGAAAAACGTAAAAATATAAATATGGATTTGTACAATGATAAAGAGAAAAATCGAACGGGGATATACGTTCAAAAGTCGGTAGAAGTCACGGCTGCTGGCGTGGGCTTGGCCTCGAAAGAGGATAAGTCGCTAGTAACATGAGTATACATGTACAAAACAAAAATAAAAATAAGAAAAACAAAAAACGTAGCGGAAGGAACCTTGAGACAATCACTACTCTCGGAATGGTGCATACGTCATCCGCGGGGAGTGAATCGTCTCTTGGTCTAGACGCGGCTGTTTGTGGAAAGGGGGTCAAACCTCACGCAAACAGTACACCTACTGGTGGGCCTTTCACCTTCAACGCCTTCTCAAACCCTCTTTCGTGTGGTGGAGAGATTACGATGGCTCCGGGAATGGCCACGACCGTTGGTTTCGCCCTTAGTCAGTGTAGATCTCTCCCTTGCAGGACGGAGGATCCGCTTCCGGTAGTGGGACTGCGACTAGCATCCCGCTCCCACCATGAAGGGGTTAAAACTGCCCTCAAGCAAGGATAGACGGTACGCCGAGAGGATAGTGAAGACTTTAGGCGACTTGCCGAAGTCAGAGCTAAAATCAAAGCAATCCGCTAAACTTGCCTGGGCCAAAGGCCTTCTCATTCTCAACACCAAGACCAGCGGAGACTTAACGTCGAAGCGAATAAGGTCCTTCGAAGGAACCCAAAAGGCAAAATGTGCACAACACCTGCACTTACACAAGGAATGATTTGTCTTTCAGCGACGTGTTGAAGAACAAAACTATCCTCGCTGTCATAGACAGAAATAATGCAGACAGAACGATCACTTACGATCATTGGCAAACGGTCTTAAATACGCTCCAAGCCTCATACTGGACCCTTATGCAAGAAACCCCAGGGAGACCTGCAGTTTTCGAGGATGCGGGCTGGTACCAAGGCAGAGTTAAGCTCGTTGCCTTTGAAAGTGAGAGGTCGATCGGTCTGTACAATCTTGCTATTAGAAGGCTTGAATGCTTGTGGTCAGGTGAAAAGCTTGAGGTCGTATCCGGGAGGACATCCCATGTAAACCAAGAGCCCGCACCACAATACCGTACTGACAACGATGTAATCCTCAAAATGATTCAATTTGGTAACCCAACCTTGCCAAGCCATGACTGGAAAGTTGCCAAGCTTGAGGATCCGGCGGCCCTTATAGATCGGTTATAATAGTGATAAATTGGGACTCGTTGGCTCCACTAGCGGAAACTCAAGGCGTGGTACGGTTTGGCTGGAAGACCATTACTTTAAAAATCTACAAAAAGATGAGGACAGTGTACACATTGTACCTGCACCTGCATGAAATGAGGACTTAGTGGAGGAGCCTGCCTTAGTTATTGAACCTCCAAGGGCGGAAGTAGATATACCGTGCACCTCCTCCGCGGGTCGTCAGTTTCACAATCACCTATTTTGGTTCCTATCGTCAACGAACACTCCGACATAGATGTAGTTGACTCCGCACACGAAACTCTCGACGATGCAGAAGAGCTACTACGCTCGGACTCTGAGACTGATGACGACCTCTACGGAACAGTGGTGGGTGCTGGTCCGGGTGACTGTAACCAAGATGCTGCAGTTAGTTCATATTAACACCCAGCACTCCAACCTGGCCTCGGCTTCCCTTCTTCTCCGGCGGCACAACAAAGGGGAAGACGTCGTCCTGATCCAAGAACCCTGAATCGTTGCATCCAAAATTCAAGGACTCAATACTATTTGCTGCATGCAATGTATAAAGGTGAACCCAGATCATGTATATTGATAAAAAGTAGTATTAATGCACATTTACTTCCTAATTTCAATAGAGTTTTTTTTTTAATTTTTTTCGACCTTTAGTCCAAACTAATAAGCGTTTCGCCCAGGTACTACAGATGGGCTCATCAGTTAGATGATGTATCACCTTTCTAAGACGCAATATATTAGCCGATGGCTACCGACACAAATAAAATGTACAGCTTTAAAGCACTGTGAATTATATTCTTCGAGGGGAATTCGATCGAATTCAGTTTAAATTTAAGAATAAATGCAAAAAAAAAACTATACAAACGCATTTACATACGAAGGTATTGTTTTTGTTCCTTATTTTGTGGATTGCAGTTAGTACTCAGTACTAACATAATTGTAAGTAACATTGGGAATGAACCGAAGTTCATCACAAAGAACCGACATGAGGTCTTAGACATTACTCTCGTCTCTGATGTAATTCATCGAAACATTCTGGATTGGAAAGTATCAAAGGAACATTCGTTCTCTGATCATATATCGAATTCTGCTTAGATGAAAAAGTTAACAAAAAACCAACATTCCGAAATTATCGGAGAACTAACTGGGAATTATATAGGGACACATTCGATAAACTAATTAGTCCCTCCCTTCTCACAATACCCAAAAACAACAGCGATCTTAATGAAAAAGTCAAGGTCTTAACCCTCGCCCTAATTAGATCAATGGACATATCCTGTCCTCTTATTCACATAAGGGGAAAACAAAAATCCCGTTGGTGGAATTCAGGGCTGGCACCGCTCAAGGAAAACTGTAGAAAACTTTTTAACAGAGCTAAAAAATTAAGACAAAAAGCAGAGCGGGACTCGTACAAAGAGCGCCTTAAAATCTACAAAAAACAGCTGAGGAAGAGCAAAAGAACTTCATGCAGAAACTTCTGTGACAGCATTGGAGACACTTCTGAAGCTTCTAGACTAAGAAAAATCCTCTCGAAAAATCCACCGATGCCTAGCTCTCTAAAAACAGCTAGCGGGGTATGGATCAACTCAAGCGAAGACTCGTTATCACTGCTACTAAATGCTCATTTCCAGGATAGGTCACAAAATATTTGTAGCACTGAACAATCAAGGACAGGCTATAAAAATAATAACAATCTTGGTCTCATAACAAGGGAAAAGCTAGTTTGGGCAATTAAAAGCTTCGATCCTTATAAGACGGCGGGCCCAGATGGTATAATACCTGCCAAACTCCAGATAACCTCAGATATAATCATACCTATCCTGGAGGTTATTCTAAATGGATGCCGTGACCTAACTTACATCTCCTTACTCTGGAGAGAAGTTAAGGTCATCTTCATTTACAAAGTAGGCAAAAGTACCCATGTAAATCCGAAGGACCTCAGAGCGATCAGTTTATCTTCATTCCTTTTAAAATCTCTAGAAAGACTGATAGAACTTCATTTACGCAGTACAATAAACCCCAATCTCATTTCTACTGCTTAACACTCATATTGTAAGGGAAATCGGTTGAAACCGCCTTACATACGCTGGTACAAGATATAGAATATTCATTGCACCATAAAGACCATAAAGAGTACACTCTGGTAGCATTCCTAGATGTTGAGGGTGTTTTCAACAACGTTAGTAAGGTGGCAATAATCACAGCACTGAGAAACTTTAAGATATCCGAATACAGAGCTGATAAGTCTCATGTTAGGCAGCAGAGTAATAAACTCAACATTGGGGTTTCAGAGAGAAGGTATGTCAGCAGAGGGACTCCACAAGGTATTGTTTTATCCCCGTTTGATTGACATGGAAGCAGAGCGATATAAGGTAATAGCATATGTCGATTATGTTGCCATTGTTGTAACAGGTAAGCACGCTCCAACTCTAGTAGACTTAATGCAAAATGCTCTCAATCGACTAAAAATTTGGGCAACCAAATGTAGTCTGAATATTAACCCAACCAAGTAGAACTTGACCTCTTCACTAGGAAATATAAGATTCCCAAACTTATACCGCAATCAATAAATGGTACACCACTGACATTCTCAGACGAATCAAAATATCTAGGTCTCATACTAGATAAAAAGCTAAGTTGGAAATCCAATATAGAAGAAAGAGTAAGAAAAGCAACAATTGCACTCTTCTCTTGGAAAAATGCTCATGGAAATAAATGGGGCTTATCCCCACAGATTACCTTTTGTTTGTACACAGCGGTCGTTAGACCGATTCTTACTTATGGAGTAGCAGTATGGTGGACTGCATTGGACAAAGTCACATATTGTGACAAATTCAATAAGGTCCAAAGGTCAGCCAGCTAATGCATCAGTGGAGCACTCTGCTCCACAACCTCGTCTGCTCTTGACATACTACTTAACCTTACACCCCTCGACATTTTTAGCAAACAAGTGGCTGCGAGTACAGATATTCGTCTCAAAGCCATCTCTCAATGGACTAGCAATTCGATAGGCCGTTCTAATATTCTGAACAAAGTCGGAGCAAAACTAGGACGATCCGAATACACCACACACCAGCTTACCTTCGACAAGAACTTCTGTGCTGTGTACTCAGACAGAATAAACTTTCCGTCTACCTGACCATTGTAGCGTGTTCCAAGCGGAAACTCTGGCGATTAAAGAGGTGTTATCCTGGCTAAGAAAAAAGTGATATCTACGTCGCATATCCACATATTCTCTGGCAGCCAAGCAGCCTTCAAATCACTTAGAGCTGTTTCCACACACTATATAACTGCCCGCAACTGTCGATCATCTCTCATTGAGATGGCAGGACAGTTTAACTTTCACCTGATTTGGGTGCCGGGACATAATGACTTTTTGCCAAACTGCAAAGCCGACGAACTCGCCAGAAAAGGACCCCAAATACCTATTCTACCGAAAATGGAAGAAATCGGTATGCCTATCGCTGCAAGCAAACTATTGTTCCATCAAAACTCCATAAAACAAATACATTTTAGATGGTCAAACATCACTACGTGCCTGGCCACCAGACAAATCTAGCCAGTAATAGACCCAAGATGCTCAAAAAGTTTACTCTCTTTAAGCAGGAAACATCTTGGCTTTATAATAGGTGTTGTAACTGGACACTGTTAAATCGGTAGACACGGCAAAAGACTTGGCGTATTCTCCAATCATTTTTGCAGAAGCTGCATGGAGAAGGAGGAAGAAGAGACTATCTCACATCTTCTTTTTTCATGTCCTGCTCTCTCCCAAGGACGAATATTACACCTGGGGGCATACTTTTTCGACGACACCAGTGATCTTAGGCACATTGAGATTCACCGACTTCACCGCTTCATTCGAGGCTCCAACTGGTTTGATTAAAGAGTAAATTTCTCTTTATTTGGTATAACAATGGACCTGTCTAAGGTCTAAGTTTGTCAGCTGTTTTCCTGACGACCACTTCAACTTAACCTAGCCTAACTGAAGCTCTGGATTCGTTCCGATTATCATTTTGCCTAACCTGTCTTGAAACTCTTTGCTCCCGAGAATTAATACTAAGATCTTGTCTTCTAGTTTCCCTAATTTGGTAACTCTTACTTAAGAGTTACTTACATGATTATAATTATTGTTGATATTTAGGTTTCCATTACCATATCCTATATACGAGAAGAGAATTCTTTTCATTTCTAGCATATCAAATTGATCTCTAAGTTCCCTGGCTATGTTACTTATGGTTATATCACTAAATTTATAAATAAATATGTTAATTTTATGAAGAAATGTAAAAACAATACAAGCGCATGTGCATACGTGGCTATTGTTTTTTCCGTGGGAAGGTGTAAAACCCTCAAAAGGCTCTATGAGGACCGAAAAACGCGTGCTCATAGGAGTGTGAGATTCTTACTGCACTAAAATCACATCCTCCTCCCGATTGCAACTAAGTTGAAATTTATCTAGCAATTTATTTTCAACGAATTTAATTAACGTGTTGCAGGTAATTATTCGTTGGAAGTTCCTGCTTATACCGCGATTTTAAAGCAGATTCTTGTTAAGTGCACCAGATCGGAAGGCTTTGTCCTTCGCAGGCGGCGTACTAAATTCGTCTGATCGATAATTTCGATTATAGTACTATTGCAGTGTTGTAATAGCCGTTTTCTTTATTTCTAATGTACCAAGGTGCGCTTACAAATGATCTTAGGACTTCATTTTCAAATGTTTGTAAGGTATTGAAATTAGAATCTCGCGTACAACCCCAGAGTTGTATACTGTAAGTCCAGACAGGCTTAAGCTCCTGCCTGTACAAAATTAGCTTGTTTTCGATACTGAGCTTAGAGTGTTTCCCGAGCAACCAGTACATATATCTGAGTTTATTATTTAAATCTTCGCATTTCTTTTTAACATGCGGTTTCCATTTTAATTTCGCGTCTATTCATTCCGAGATATTTTGCTTCTTTAGCAAACGGAACTTGAACCGTATTAACAAATACCGGTAATCTATTAATTTTCTTATAGGTAAAATCTACATGGACTGATTTTACTTCGTTGAGCGATATCCGCCATGTTTTTATTTTTATTTATTTATTTATTTATTTCATCAAACGGATCTTATAAATACATATAAATACTATTAATAGACAAAAAAAAAATTAATTACCACTCAGGTTACCAATAATAAATAATAAATTATTTTTAAATAAATCTCTACTATTACCATTTAAGACATCAATTTGATTAATAACAGAATTAGTTTCTCTTAAACATCTTGTAAGAGGCTCATTGAGCCCATAGTTCGTTCTGTGAAACGGTTCACAAAATAAACATCTTGTTCGCAAATCTCTCGAGTTTAATAAAGGATAACAAAAGGGTGCAATTGATATGATTACACAATAAATCTCTAATGTAGATAATAGCAAAGTATTTACGGCGATTTGACAGCTTAAGTAAGCCAATAAGTTGGCATCTTGACTCATACGAGGGCATTCGTATATTCCACTTTAAGCGATGAACTACGATTCTTGTGAAGCGTTTTTGAATATTTTCAATTCTTTTCGAACTTGTTATCCGAGTAATCGTTTCCAGGTCTTACTCTAAAAAGTCCACTTTCTAGATATGCTTTTAGGAGCGTATAAAGTGCTTAAGGCAGAATTTGTCTTAATTTAAAATTAAGGCCTTCGTGCAACACCTTATCAAAAGCTTGAGACACGTCTAGGAAGACCGCCGAACAAATTTTCTTTTCTTCAAGAGTTTTCTCAATGACGTCAGTGATCCTATGCACTTGGTCAATTGTCGAATGCTTGCTTCTAAATCCGAACTGATGTAATATTCTTTCAAAGACCTTAGATATTACGGGCAGAAGCGAAATAGGTCTATAAGATTTCTTATCATGTGATGGTTTTCCTGGTTTGAGAACCATTATAAATTCCGCAACCTTCCATTGGCTCGGAGCGTACTTTAGTCTTAGAGTGGCATTTATTATATAAAAAAGATTAATTAACCCTTTGCGGGGAAGCATTTTGAGAACTTCGGCCGTAATTAGGTCATATCCCGGAGCTTTCTTATACTTAAGCTTTCTTATTTCTCTACTTAATTCGGCAAGGGTAACATTTCTTGTTATGTAATTTTCGCTTGAGTTAGAACTTATATTTAAATTTTCGTTGAGTACTTACCCATCATAAGGCTTAAATGGGTTCTCCAAGTAATCCGCGAAAACGTTTGCTTTCTCTTTGTCGCTTTTTAACCATTCGTTTTGATCATTCTTAATCGAAGGCGCTGAGAGTTTGGGTTTCTTTGTTACTTTAACAGCTTTCCTGAGTAGTTGGACTGAGTAGTTGGATTCTTTTCCTGCTGTCAAGCTTTCAAGATAATTTTAAATTTTAGAATTTTTGAATTCTGCTATCGTCTTTTTTAGTAAATTACACAATCGATTTAAATTTACCTTGTGTTGAGCAGCTCGAGTTTGCTGCCATTTCTTACGAGCTTTTCGTTTCTCTTTTACTAAATCTTTTATTTCCTGCGGATATTTTAGGGTTTTAAAGCGCGGCATTTCTATTTGGTACGGGGTGTTTTTCCATGCGACTTGTTGTACGATATTGACGAAGTTATCTACTGCATCTTCAAGTTCGAGAGGCGTTTGTAGTGAAACCCTTAATTCAACGTTATCCTCTATATCTTTCTTAAGACCTTCCCAGTTGGTTTTCCCATTGGTTAACGTGGGTGGTTTTTTCATTTTTAACAAGATTTTCTCTCATAGTGAGTATAACAGCAGAATGATCTGAGAAAAGATCAAAGCTTTGTGTTATGCAAATTTTATTTGGGGGTATTCCTTTGATCACAAAAAAAACAATAAGGTCAGTAATTTTCGATGGATCAGTTGGCCAATAAGTCGGGTTGCCAGTCGAATGAAAATCGCAATTATTTTCTATTAAGGCTTCGTAGAGCATTCGACCCTTTTGACAAATAACTCTAGATACCCAAAAGCTGTGCTTCGCATTGAAGTCACCACCAAGAATAAATTTTGTTTAAGTAACTTTAGCACGTTCATAAATTCATTCTTTTCAATTTTACATCGTAGAGGACAGTATATGGAAGATACATTCAGTACAACATTCTGAGTTCTAACCTGTACACCGATTAATTGCATTGCTTCAGCCTCTATTTATGTGCCTATCGTGTGTTCGATGCATTCTTTTATAAATAAAGATGCCCCAACTTTTGCTTTGTTCGACGGATGAGTTGCTTGGTATTCTTAATATCCATTGATCTTACTATTTGATTGTTTCTTGACATGCTTTTCCGATATAAAACAAATATCAATATCTTTCTCATGCATAAACATTTCTAGTTCTCCAAGTTTTTGCCATAATTCGTTGGCATTCCAAGTAATTATTTTGAGCTTTTCCATCATGTTTGTGTTTTTGTGGGGCGTTTTGGCCGAAAACTGTTTTCAAGCTTAGTTAACCTATCAAATATTAGTTTATTTGTACCACATTGCTCCTCAATTTTCGAAGGATTATTATATTTAAGACGTTCGTGAGTGGATCACCAGCAGTATCTTTTTGTAAAGGTATGTTCTTAGCCTTTATTTGGGTATATGGGTTTACACTACCTTTCATTGGTGTTTGCTCTGGGTGTGTTGATTGATCTTTTGCTTTGGGTAGTTGGGCATTTAGCCTCTTAGGGGTCTTAAGAACTTGCTCTTCTACTTGGCTTGGTGGTTTTCTTTGTGACTGCGTAAATTTTGATCGCCGTTTTTTAATCCTTTTGCTAATTCACATCCTGTATAGTTGGCCGGATAGCTTTTATTATAATTTATGCACGTTGCTGCACTTTTGCTATCTGAGGTGCAGTCTTTAGTAAGATGATTTCCGGCGCACTTTACACACCTAGGCTCTTTTTTGCAATGAATTTGCGTGAAATTGAATTCTTGACAGCGTATACACTGCGGAATCAGTCTTGAACTCTTTCTTAAAGGTTCGATCTTAACAACAATATTGAGGATGGTTTTAATCTGTAAATATCGTCTATTTTCTCTGCCTTATCAAAATTAAGAATAAATAGTGGAAGACCACGCTGTACCACATTTGTTTCGCAATCTTTTTTTTGTGTTTCCCTTTTGACGATGTTCACAGCATCTAAGATATTATAGTTCCTCTTTAGATCGTTAATAATATCGTCTTTTGGACATGATGGGTGCAAACATCTCGCTACAACACGTAAAAGTATTTCCGACTTATTCTCATAAGTGTACCATTCCACATTTTCTTCGTTTAGTTTTCGCGACAGGAGACGATAACTTTTAGGATCTTTCACGCAAGCTTTCCATTTGTTGTTATTAAGTGAAATAACTTTAAAGTCTGGTGGTGTTAAAGTCCTTAAGATAGTTTGCAGCCGGTTATACTCCGCAATACCGACAACATTAATTGGTGGTGGAGGCCTAATTTTAATAGTTTTCTTTAATATTGGCATCTTTTGGTGATGCGATTTTTTCAGGAAAACAGGCGCCATCAGGTGAGGATCCAACCTTTCGTTTTTTAATCGGCCTTTTGATTGAGGACTTATCTGTTTCGCGGGCTAGCTCTTCTTCATCAGTCTGATAAATTATATTTTTATCCTGTGATGAACCAGCATTCGAGTCAGTGTGGTGTTTATTCTTAAGCACATCATTTTCCTTACGAAGAAGATCAACTTCTTTCTTTAACTCCTGATAGGGTTTTACTAATTCATGGAGTTTTTGACGAAGTTCATTATTATCTTTCTCAAGAATTTCTGTTTTTTTGAGTCCTTTTTTACTCGCGCATCTGGCGTTACCGGCGAACTGTTCTTACCGTTATCACTCAATTGGGATGGAAGTGATCGAGCAACACTTGCTTTTCTTAAGAAGCGATTTATTAAATGCAATTATTGGCTCTCCCCAGAATCCTTAGAGCCGACCTCCGAACAGGGTGGATTTTCCAGTGAACCTGGATTGCCACATGGGGTAATGTATCTATTTGTTTTACTCATTGCACATTTATGTAAACTTTCACTCTCAGTATACGGAGGTGGGACTTTAACCGCCTCTTACGACAGACATGCCTTACCTCGGGTATATTCTTTTTTGTTCCCCTATCCGAAGGGGTGGCTATTGCTTTTGTTCTTTTTTTTGTGGACTATGCTTTTAATTTTAATTTTGTTTTTTTGTGACCTTTAATCCAAATTATGCGCTTCGCCAGGTAGTACAGTTGGGCTCATCAGGTAGAAGCTGTAGTACCCTTCTAAGACGCAAAATATTAGTCGATGGCTACCGACACAAATAAAACTTATAGCTTTCAAACACTTTGAATTATATTTTTCTAGGGGAATTCGGTCGAATTCAGACACCTAGAGAATAATGCTCATGGACTGGCTTGTTTAGTTTTAAGAAGAAATGTAAACACAACATAAACACATGTGCATACATAGGTATTGCTCTTGTTGTTATTTTGTGGACTCTGCTTTTAATATTTGTTCATGCCATCCTCGATTGTAGTCAGATTAATTTAGCCTGTGCCACCGCACTGATTTAGTGCTAAACTGTGCTACCGCATATATGACAATTTGGCAGCACCCATCATCTACTACAATCAAGGATGGCAGCCAACGTAAAAAGGAAAAACCCCCATTGTAAGTTGGTGGGCATTTCCGGATTTGCCTCTAATTCTTCCCCTTTCGATTTTGGATGCCATAGCAAGCACTTCGTGCTCTCGGCTTGTAAAAAAAAAAAACGAATAAAAAAAACCATTTTTTTTCATATATGTATTCATACAAATACAAAATCCATTAAAAACACTCAGCTTTAAACATTAAAAATATTGTGAATTTATTGAATCTAATTGGAATAATCTGCGTATTAACTTCGTGCATGTGTATATTCCTTGATCATCATTGTCGGATTCATTTGTGTCGCACAATATACCAAGCTGGGAAAAATATTGTGAATTTCTTGACTCTGATTGGAATAATCTGCGTATTAACTTCGTGCATGTGTATATTCCTTGATCATCATTGTCGGATTCATTTGTGTCGCACAATATACCAAGCTGGGAAAAATATTGTGAATTTCTTGAATCTGATTGGAATAATCTGCGTATTAACTTCGTGCATGTGTATATTCATTGATCATCATTGTCGGAGTCATTTGTGTCGCACAATATACCAAGCTGGGAAAAATATTGTGAATTTCTTGAATCTGATTGGAATAATCCGCTTATTGACTTCGTGTACATGTGTATATTCATTGATCATCCTCGTCGGAGTCATCAGGAGTCGTCGTCTGATCAGTTGATTGATTCCATCACTGAACGACGCTGATAATCGAGAAAATCTTATTAATTTTTTTCTGCGTGGCACTGCATAGCACTCACCACTCACACATACTTCGTTCATCATACGCACGTCCGCCTTCAAGAAACCTTCAGCTTTTGCCCGAGTGCCTGCTGGCACATTTGGGCGTACATATTTAATCCTTGGCCACGTCTGAAGCCGAGGCCATATTCGGACAGAGGCACGTCCGCCAGCAAGACATCACCAGAAGCGGACAGACGCACGTCCGCCAACGTAAGTACAAAACAACCAGGCATACACGCCATCATTTGGTCCATCGGAGCCGGATCATCAGATCATCAATTGAGTATATTCTTTATTATATATTATTATATTATTATATATTCTAATTATATTATTATATTTTCAATATCAAATGTACATACATTTATTTTTTTTCGTGGCAATAATTACGAGAAATTTGATAAACGCGTTCTTTAATTATTGGTCGGTGATTTTGGTTCGCTCGGGTCGTACCCATTTTGATAGAAAGTTTTCGCTCTGTTTGCACATGTACCACGAGTCGGTCGGTTTGAAATCCGTGACATCAAAATAGTGCTTTTTCGCTCAGGTGATTTTAGGTTTTTCTTTCTTTTCATTCGGTACGGTATTTTAAGTGTAGTTGTATACACAATTTTCGTGGATTTGGTCAGACAACCGGGCTTCGGCAACGTTATTGCGATTAGGTACACATTTTTCATTTTTCGTTTAGCGGTCGTGAACTCAACCAGAGTACCTTCTGTGACATTAATAAATTTGACCGGTTGATTCTTAATTTTTTTTGTTAAACGTAAGCTTCGTTTAATAAACCTAGTCTGCATTAACATGGCTAGCAACCATGACCTACGTGAATTCATTCACGCTGCTGATCAATTGGTCAAATATTCCGCAACAAATTTACAGTCCACTGCTTAAACCTTCAATTTTCCAATAAACAACATCTTCGAAGTTGTAACAAATTAATAGCGATGCCTGTTTCGGATAAGGCTGAGGTTGTTCAGAATCACAATCTGTGTTTTAATTGTTTTGCTCCGGACCATCGGTCACACAAATGTACGAGTCGGTTCTCATGCATTACGTGCGGAAAACGACATCATACCCTGTTACACAGAGGTACTGACAGTACAACTATGGAGCAACAGAACAGCAGAGTTTCAGTAGTCCCATTCAAGGGAAGAGTGTCACATGCTTCCAGCATTGATACTTCCAATCAGACACCCAGTTTTACTCCGTCAAAGCCAAGTTTTTCACATGTCCCCGACATTAATACTGCAAATAATTTACAGGCTACACATGTTAGGTTTTCGCCAAATTCAAGTCTGCCACATGTTTCCGACATTGGTACACATCTTCGAAGTTGTAACAAATTTTTAGCGATGCCTGTTTCGGAAAGGCTGAAGTGTTCAAAATCACAATCTGTGTTTTAATTGCTTTGCTCCGGACCATCGGTCACACAAATGTACGAGTCGGTTCTCATGCATTACGTGCGGAAAACGACATCATACCCTGTTACACAGAGGTACTGACAGTACAACTATGGAGCAACAAAACAGCAGAGATTCAGTAGTCCCATTCAATGGACGAGTGTCACATGCTTCCAGCATTGATACTTCCAATCAAACACCCAGTTTTACTCCGTCAAGGCCAAGTTTTTCACATGTCCCCGACATTAATTCTGCGAATAATTTACAGGCTACACATGTTAGGTTTTTGCCAAATACAAGTCTGCCACATGTTTCCGACATTGGTACCGCAACAAATTTACAGTCCACTGCTCAAACCTTCAATTAATCACAATCTGTGTTTTAATTGCTTCTCTCCGGACCATCAGTCACACAAATGTACGAGTCGGTTCTCATGCATTACGTGCGGAAAACGACATCATACCCTGTTACACAGAGGTACTGACAGAACGACAACGAAGCAAGATTCCCACTTGCGTCCAGAATTATATTACAAGATCTTCACGTCGACGATGTCCTTTCGGGTGCTCATGATATTTCCACTGCTCAACAGGCACAAGGTGAGTTAATAGAACTGCTGGAATCTGGAGGGTTTCCTCTGTGCAAATGGACCTCTAACACCCCGGAGCTTTTAAACTGCCTTCCAGGCAATTATATCTTAAGAGATAATTTTTTAAAGCTCGATAAAGAGAGCACAACCAAAACTTTAGGCATTCGCTGAAATGCTAAAGAAGATAATTTTCATTTTTCGGTTCCCCTTAATTAATTGGCAACAGCCAAAAGAGGATGTCAAACCGAACGACTTAGTAGTTATAGAACAGGAAAACCTACCGTCAACGGAATGGCGGCTGGGACGCGTAATAAAAGTAAATCCTGGCACGGACGGGAGGGTAAGAGTCGCGACAATCAAAACTCAACTCGGCGAAATCACGCGACCAATAGTTAAACTTTGCGTTTTACCCTGCCTTTAAGTCAGTTAATGAGGCTTCCGCCTTTCCCGTTTCGGTTGAAGTAACCTAAAACTTGGGTGCTCAAAATTAAAAAAAAAAAAAAATAATGTATCAATAATATTAAATTTTAATTATTATTAAGTTATATAATGTATAAGTTATAAGTAAAGTATTTGTTGGCATAGTCTGCCAAGGAGGGCCGGTATGTTCATGCCATCCTCGATTGTAGTCAGATTAATTTAGCCTGTGCCACCGCTCTGATTTAGTGCTAAACTGTGCTACCGCATATATGACAATTTGGCAGCACCCATCATCTACTACAATCAAGGATGGCAGCCAACGTAAAAAGGAAAAACCCCCATTGTAAGTTGGTGGGCATTTCCGGATTTGCCTATAATTCTTCCCCTTTCGATTTTGGATGCCATAGCAAGCACTTCGTGCTCTCGGCTTGTAAAAAAAAAAAAAACGAATAAAAAAAACCATTTTTTTTCATATATGTATTCATACAAATACAAAATCCATTAAAAACACTCAGCTTTAAACATTAAAAATATTGTGAATTTATTGAATCTAATTGGAATAATCTGCGTATTAACTTCGTGCATGTGTATATTCCTTGATCATCATTGTCGGATTCATTTGTGTCGCACAATATACCAAGCTGGGAAAAATATTGTGAATTTCTTGACTCTGATTGGAATAATCTGCGTATTAACTTCGTGCATGTGTATATTCCTTGATCATCATTGTCGGATTCATTTGTGTCGCACAATATACCAAGCTGGGAAAAATATTGTGAATTTCTTGAATCTGATTGGAATAATCTGCGTATTAACTTAGTGCATGTGTATATTCCTTGATCATCATTGTCGGAGTCATTTGTGTCGCACAATATACCAAGCTGGGAAAAATATTGTGAATTTCTTGAATCTGATTGGAATAATCCGCTTATTGACTTCGTGTACATGTGTATATTCATTGATCATCCTCGTCGGAGTCATCAGGAGTCGTCGTCTGATCAGTTGATTGATTCCATCACTGAACGACGCTGATAATCGAGAAAATCTTATTAATTTTTTTCTGCGTGGCACTGCATAGCACTCACCACTCACACATACTTCGTTCATCATACGCACGTCCGCCTTCAAGAAACCTTCAGCTTTTGCCCGAGTGCCTGCTGGCACATTTGGGCGTACATATTTAATCCTTGGCCACGTCTGAAGCCGAGGCCATATTCGGACAGAGGCACGTCCGCCAGCAAGACATCACCAGAAGCGGACAGACGCACGTCCGCCAACGTAAGTACAAAACAACCAGGCATACACGCCATCAATATTAATCTTGTTTTTTTGTGACCTTTTGTCCAAATTTTGCTCAGAAAATATTCTGATTTATTTACTAAGTCGTATATGAAACTTAGTTTCATATTCAAAATCTCCCTCCTGAGGTCGGTGCTGTTAACGATGGGTCGATAATGTTGTTTAAAGAGTTGCTTTGCTTCGTTCCATGTTGTGACGTAGTTCACTATGAGAAGATCCATTGCCTTCCCTTTTATCTTTGCCTGCTGGATTATCCTATATGTTTGTTTTCGATCTCCCCCTGAACTGGAGTGGTGGTTCTCCACCATGACGACAAATAAGCCATAATAAGATTGGAAACCTTCGTACGTTTCACCCCCCAAAACCCATTTGTTTACATTGTTGTATTTGTAGCCTTGAAACTCTATCCATAAATAGATGGGAAATCAAAAAAACAAAACAAAAACAGATTACTCGGGCTGTGTTGTCTATGTGTCTATAGGAAAAGCAACAGAAAAGATTCTTGTGTGCGTTTTTATCAATGTGTGTATTGGAAGAGGAACAGAAAAGTTACTTGTGTGCGTGTTTTAGATTGTAGGCAAATGTCAAATGAAAGCAGAGGTTTCGGGTCTTTATGTTATTAGTTTATGACCATGACTAGGAAGTTAGTCAGACTTTTGCTCTCAACTTCAAATTCAGGTAAATAACGATTTTTTTTTCATTACGTTATATTTCCTATGCTTGCTGGTTGGATTCTCTCCACTATAGCCATTATTCTATTCAACAACTCCCGATTTGACAAATCTTGCTCCGCAATATTTATATAAGCAGATATAATTTTTTTGTTTCTTAGTTTTATTTTCACTGTCTTTAGATGTGAAAAAAATCACTTTCACTGTCTTTAAAGTATAAAAATTGATAAAACGTTTTTAATATTTATTTTTTTTTAAAACTTAGTTTCGGTTTATTAGTTCACGTATTGCTCGTTAACAGCATCAGGATATTTTATACGGTCTATTTTATCCTGTTTATTTGTCTAAGAGTTTTTATATAAAGAAGGTACGGCCGCTGTCTCGATGCGGCTCTGCACCGTATTGCTTCTTTGAGTTACTTAAAAAACTAAGAACAAATCTAGTCTTCGGAGGAGGCGAAAACCTACCAGAAGAATATCAATATCGAATATACATATGCATTCACCTCCTAGTGGGAACATATAGCAATGATTGCGAGAAACTATGACCCATAATAAATATTGCTTGTGTTTACTTTTTTCAAGTGGTTTGCCTTTAGTTTCCCAACAGGTCAACTGAGTGCATTGGTTTGGTTTTAATTTGCCGAAATAGTAAATTTTCCACTAGGTCATTTTATTGTGAAGCAATAAAATACATAATATACGATGACAGCAATTTGAGAATGAGTATGGTGTAGGACCAGTACTTAACCCGCGTTATGTAGATGACGTCAGCTGATGATCTTTCCACCGCTATACAGGCGGCTAACGGTTTGTTTAAGTATCTTGAAAGGTTGAATATTCATCTGCAAAAAATTCATTCGGTATAAAATAACTTTTTTTCAAATTTTTTTACAAGCTTAGGGGCGTGGTTGACGGTCTTTTCACCACCATCCATACGGCTGACGGCAATTTTTTTATTAATTAGAACATCAATAACCATCCCTCAAATTTTGGAGAATTGTAAAATGACTTTTTGAAAAAAAAAATTGGTACCACTTTGACCCGCCGTTACAAATAGCTCGAGCGCAGGCCCGCCGCTGACGGCCAGATATATTATGTATTAGACGAAAACTATCAATGCTATTAACTTCAGCAGGTGTCATGATCACTTTTTCAAATTAACGCTACCTCCCAAACTATATTTTTTTCTAATTGGGAAGAAGTCAGTGTAAAAAGTAATATTAGGCGATCAAATTCTTACAATCGGAGGGACATTTTGTATAAACAGAATAAGTAATGGTTTTTTGTTGCATGTACGCATTTATTGTGCTAATGCATATATTATACATGAACATATGTTAAAATGAATATCTTATATTATTAGAGATAAAATGCAGAAAAAAGATAGCAAAATTTTATAAATAATTTAATTACATAATAAAACAATATACTTACATCCTTCCCTATATCATTAAGAGTATCGTAAACATCCAAAAAATTTGACATATTTCTTAAGCGAATATAATTTTTTGCACTAATTCTTGGCTTTTCTCTGCTGGTCAAAGTGCACTCTTGCATTTCATTAAATTTTGCTTTTCTATTTCTTTTACTTAATTTGTTTTCATTAACTTTTGATATGTTTTGAATTTTTTTTTTTTTTAGGACTAAGCAAGTCTTTTTCGTTTCCTTTGAATCTGTAATGTTAACTGTTTCATTCGTATTTTCTTTAGAAACTCCTATATGTTTATCCAGGGAAAACGATACTTTTTTCCCTGGCGCTTTTATAAACTTGGTGTCCTTTTGTTTCTCGTAGCATAAATTGAGTTGCATGCTTTAAATATGTCTATTATTAAAATCCACTTGATGTTTAAGGGATCTAAAAATAAAAAAAAAGCTAATGATTGTCTTTCAGATAATGAGACTGTAAAGGGTTCTCATTTATATTTAAAGTGTTGCTAAACGAAGTATAATAATTCAACGTTTTGGAAAGTCCTCAATGGCTCAAAAATAATAAAACTAAGAAAGTAAAAATACTGGCTGAGTTCCTAAACGCCAACAAAAGGCAAAGGCGCACCCATAAGTAAAGTAAATTTTCAGGTTGCTTGAAGGCTCAGGTTCACAGATCATACAATACATACATAACATACAACATACATTTTCATAATGCATCGTACAACAAATATAACTTTCTCTTTTACAGATTTCGTTGGAAGTGTTTTATGATTTTGTTGTATGAAATGTGTTATTTGACATTTCGGTGTTTCTCCACTTTGATATTACTATTCAATTAAGGAAATTGACATATAAACGTGAAATAATGTTATTAAAAGCAACTATTTGTGTAATTTTATATTAAGAGACATTGAATTTGCTATTTGATGGCAAAGATATTTTGGAATTAATCGAAACTTATATTATAGCCGGAAGACGCCCTAAGATAATTTAAGAGCATGTGAATTTTTATACGGAAGATACCTACTGAAAAAATCAGAATGCCTAGAATGGCCGTGGCGCGATAGTTGTGTGCTCGCCTGTCAACCTCGTAGTTGCAGGTTCGATTCCTGCCGTTATCTATGTCTTCTTATATTCCATTAAAAAACCAATTCTAAAAATTGTCATAAAAAATAAGTTGCTGCTTTGCTCATTACATGCTGTTTAGGCATAACACTAACAACATGTCATTGAGTAAACTAGCATACCCATAAAATATGACAACGAAATAAATAAAATAATGCGAATTATAAGGGACATAAATAAATAAGACACGGTTAATTCTCTCTGCATTAGTTCAGCCGCCATCCCTGGAGATAAATCTGATACATCAACCAGCACTTGTCTCAGAACATCGCGCCACACATCTTTTCTATCCTTCTTTCCCTTCTTCCACCGGATGCCGCGCTGTGTTAAGAAAAAACATATAAAGGGTATTCTAATCCCTTGAGCGCGTGCAAAGTTATAAAAAAAAAAAAATTTTTTTGAGCTTATATTAGAACATTTAGGAACATAATTAGCGCATTTAACAATTTGCAATCATTGTTCTTATGGAGATACTGAAGTCGAAAAATGTTTTAGAACTTATAATTTATTTAAACTATTTTAATTGTTTTGTTTTGTATTTGTTATAGAGTCAATAAGGACAGTCAGACCAAAGAGAAGTATAATCGACAAAAAAAAACCTAACACATACTGCGAAACATAAAGGTTTATTTCCTTTCGAATAGGTACTCCAATTACATTTTGTTTATTTAAAATGAATACCCACTTCATTTTAGGTATTTATGCACTTAAAGTATATAATACATATACAAGCATCGGAATTTTTTTTTAAATTTAACTATATGCCTGTAAGACCTAAGGTCTTTTTAATGCAACCTGAATTGCACAGCACTAGTTTGGCACAGTGGATTTGAGAACCAGGTATTGACTGTCTGATTTTTAACCCATGGGCGGCATCCAGTTAAAATTGGAGGTATAGAAAAGATTGCGCCTAGCGTGGGGATCGAACCCACATGTCTAAGTTAGCAATCAAGCACTTTATCCACTGCGCCATTGCCACCCACAAAGCAACACTTTATTCTGGTAAATTTTTGTTGAAGAATAAGAATTTGCTGCTTTTTGGCTTCCTAACAACAAGAAAATATTAAATTAATAAACTAAATAGCTTAAAAACTACTAAATTTGGAAAATTCTTAGTTTATTTGTAAGCATTTTCAAGGGAAACAAATTATTTAACAGCAGATTATAATGTTGTATGAAATTTATGATAAATATGGCTTAGAACTGTTAAAATATAATCTATGAAAGAGGTTCATACAAGATTCAAATAAATCCAGTCAAGTTTTCGTTCAGGAATGTTGTATGACAAACAACAATTCTGTGAACCAGAAATCATACAGCAGAATTTGAAAATTGTTTATTGTATGTCAAGCTTTATATTGAACTGCGTGAAATCCGATAACAGATTAAAATCAAATCAAAATATCACTTCAATTTGATTTCACCTTTTAAGTTGACGTATTTAAATAAAACTTAAAAATGTAATTTAATTAAATTTGACGGCTTTTTTATTTATAAATTTAATTAAATTACATTTTTAAGTTTTATTAAATTACGTCAAATAATTTAGTGAAATCAAATTAAAGTGATATTTGGATTTAATTTATTGTGTTTGTGATCTGTGAAACAGGTTCCAGGTGGGCACCATGAACTCCCTTCCACACTCTTTATACCTTCCTCGCCTATATCATTGGGAACACAATGAATACATTGAGATCAGTCTGAGATAATACGGCTTAACCGTACTTTTACAATTTAATTCATTGTGAGAGCACCAAGTCAAAGAGTTGGCCAATAATTTTATCGAACTTACGAAAAGATTAACACTTTTTACATTGGAAATTAAAGTTTTATTTTATAAAACTATTGTTTTCCCATTTAAATGTATAAAAGGCGCCATAACAAGCAAATCAAATGTAGAATCATCGTTAAAACTTAAGAAAGTCTTACCATTTAGAACGAAAATTTGCGGGATCTTGATTTTTGGGAAAGTAACACACTTCCCCAATCGGAGCGGAAGGGACTGGCACTTCTTGCAACAACACGGTTCTTCGATGAGTTTCTGTTTTCATTCATAGCTTCGCTGGATACATACTCGTAACACAATTAATTGATTTCAATTATTAATTCAACGATTTGTTTATGACCTTGGACCAAATCTATTATGTCAATATAGTTTCAATAAGGTTATTATAAACACCTTTAAGTGATATCGTCATTTGAAATACGATTTGCTATCTGCAATCTGTCAACAATTTATTGAAATATACAGCGATGTCGATAGAAAGTTAGATAATATATTAATAGGATGCGACTTGATCGAATTGCTGCAAATGTATGATTTATTAATTCTAAATGGAAGAACAGCTTGTGATATGGAAGGACACTACACCTTCATAGCAGGACAAGGTATATAAGTCATCGACATTTGCACTGTCAATAATAACTGAATAGGAAAAATTCAACTTTTTGAAGTTCAGTGTAAGATGTATTCAGACCAAATGAAAATTGTTGTTGAAATAGCTAGTGAATCATCAACTCGACAAACTAATCTTCAACTCCTGCTCCGATTCAGCTGGAAAAAAGAGGTAGCAGCTTTATACCAACGCTCCTGGGATGAGCTCTTGTTACATAATGATATGTAAACCGAATCATCTGAAGTGCTCAATCAGTTAACAAAATCCATAAGGAATTCGACATCTATCAAAGCTGCAACACCCAAACAAAGATGGTTCGATTATAAATCTTGATTTGTGACCAGTTCTTTTTGATTTAATATATTTAATGCTTATAATAGGGCTATTTTGGTCAAATTTAATTTTTATGCAATGAAAACAAATACATAAATTTTATCTCCACGTTTCGCTGGTATTTCCCAGCATCTTCAGGGGCGTTTATTTATCTATATATAATGTGTAAATTAACAATTTTTTATATATTAATATATGAATTTTTAAAGATTAATCAAAACTCACATTGTATTTATTGCATTTTTAGTAAACAAAACAATAACAGTATCATCCAAACATTAATAAAAAACAAATGACAAAATGTAAATAAATAATAAAATAACAATAAAAATTAAGTTTTACACAAAATTAAACACTTTAACACAAAACATAAATGTCACTGAATAGCAATATTGTTAGCATAGTTTGTATTGTCGATGTGTTCTTTTAGATTCATGTAGAAATATCTTGTCTGCTGGATGCGTAGACTCTCCAGTGTGTATCTCGTTCCTGTACTGTTCTCTTTGTCCAAGATCTTTACGTCGTCTATGTTGGCTGTATGTGCCGTTTGTAAAATGTGTTGGGATAGTCCAGGTGTTTCTCTTTTGTTTGTGATGTTCCCCTTGTGTTCTGTCATCCTCTTCGATAATACTCGTTTGGTTTTGCCAATGAAAACTAAGTTCCAATTTTCCCCCTTTTTACTTGCGATATAGGTACTATAAGTACGGTGAGCATATTTCACTGAGCAAAACCCGGGACATAAATTTAAAAATTGAAAATGTGTTTGGTACAAAATCAGCAAGATTCTCAAAAAACAAAAAAACAGCACAAAATGCAAAAACTTTACATTTTCTTTTAATATTCAACCTTTTTTTAGTTCTCTTAGTCTTTGTAAAATAAACATTAATAACACATTACCAACAAAATTTTTGGTACTTGGTACTTTTTTGCCTAATAAATTTCATTGGTGATTATTATACTCGTAGTTTTCTATAAAATATTTTTTAATTTCCTGACAGCTAAAATTATACTTTAATTTTACCATTAGCATGTCTCTGAGAGTTTCAACATTCAGTTGTGTGTTTTCATTTGTCCAAATATTATTCATTATGGAGAAAACTCTTTCGGTTGGAGCATTTGAACCTGGCAGAAAGAGGCCTAACTGGACAATAAGTAAAAGATTTTTGAACCTTATACTTTTTTTTGCAAGAATGCTAAAAAATGCCTTTTCATTTCTCGGCCACAGTTTCATGCAATTTTTTTGCGAATCTACTAATAATATTATGCTCACATGAAAAATTGGGGACTCGGATTGAATAAAATGGAGAAAGAAGGACCTCAGATGAAGGGTTGTTAAACAAATTCTTTAATCTCCCTGAATGATTAAAGAACTTTTACATCAAAATATTAAAGACATAATTAAATTAATATAAATACAATTCTTAATTTTTTTTAAAGTTATTAAAATAATATAAATATATGGTATCATCGCACAAACCCGGGACGAAAAATAAAATACGGGGACAGTTGTACGTCCCGGGTTTTTTTAATATTTAACCGGGACATTCGAGCGTAATACGGAAATGTCCTGGGAAATACGGGACGGATGGTCACCGTAACTATGTATATGGCAAGTTTTGCATTTGAAAAAAAAAAACTCGAGATTTTAATCAAAGTTGACATTATGATTACAGAGAACACCAAAAAATTGGGTCCGGCAATTCCGTCTGTCTGTCTGTAGAATGACCTACAGCCTAAACGGCTTAACCGATTTTATTCAAACTTGGTGATTAGGCGTTTTAGGTGATTGTCCAAAATAGATTTTTGAATCGTTGTTTCAGTCCCAAAAATAAGGGTACTTGCCATACAAATTTTTCTACCATCTTAATTATCTCGACAACCGGCTCAAACGATTTTAATAAAAATTGGTGTGAGTGCTACCTTGAGTATGGTCTACATTTTGGCTGGAAAAAAAATTTAAAATATTTTGCTATTAACGGTTCCTGCCGTACAAACAGTTTATTATTTTCAACTTTCTTATAAACGGCTCAACCGATTTCGATCAAAATTTTTATACAGAATCTCCTTTGTACTTTAAATAATACTGCATTTCAAAATTTTCGAAAAATAGTTTTTTTATATTTTTGAAAAAAGAAATATTTTTTTTTTTTGCAAAATCAACATTTCGAAAACGGGTGGACGATTTTTTCTGAAATTTTGTTTTTGAATTTATATTATTAAATATTTAAAATTTTCATACCAATTTTTTTTATAGCAAAAATTTAAGAATTTTTATATATAAAATTTAATTGAAAAACGACATTATAAATACATTTAGCCGCTTCCATTAAGAATTTTTTGCATATAATGTGATCAGACATAGAAGCAAGTACGTGGGATTTCGTCGTGCATTTTATTTTAATTGCAACTGATTTCATAGATTACGTCGTGTGTATGTTCTTTTAGAATTGGTGTTCCTGTGTAGGTAAATAGCTTACTAAGTGTTTCGTTAGATTTAAGAGCGAATGTGATGTTGTTTTCTTCTCTTATTATTTTATAAAGATTTTTGCTCTGTGTCAAATTCGGTATGTACGGAACTCTTGCATATATTTTAGGGTTGTCGTTTGTTGTTTGTATTGCATTATTAGTGGGTTTTATGTTTTTTTGGTGTTTCTTCTGTATAAGGTTTCTTATAGTGCGATGTGGAAAATTGTTCATTTGTGTTTTATATACTTTTAGTTCGTTTTCTTCTTTAAATTGTTCATCACTGATTTCAAAAAATTGATTTCAAAAAGTTTTTGCAGTGTTTATATTTTGGGTCATTGGTTGTGTTGAATTAAAGTTTGTTAGTCGCCCAGATGATGTTGGATGAGTAAGGTGTCAAGATATGGTATTCGTGTGTTGTCTTCTATTTCTATTGTGAATTGAATTTTCTTGTGGTATTAGTTTAGTGTTTTAAAATTGTTTCTTGGTCTTTTTGTTTAATTGTGGTAAATATATCATCCACATATTTTGCAATAAACTCTATTTCAATGTTTTCCTTTCCCAGTTCTTCGAAAACGTAATCAAGAATGTCATCCAAAACTCTGACTGCTATTGTTAGTAATAGGGGATTACCCATGGACATGCCAAATGTTTGATGGTAGAATATATTGTTGAAATCGAAATAGTTATTATCTTTCAAACAAAATTCCAATATTCTCAAAAATTGTCGCTTTGGTATATTGGTTTGGTGTTGTAATTGGTCCCACTTTTTCATTATTATTTTAATGGCCAGATATGGTGGTATAATAGTGAAAAGTGCGATCACATTAAAATACCCTAATATCTGACCTTCTTCAAGTACAACATCTTGTAATTTCACTTTCAACTCAAAAGAGTTTCTTATGACTTCTCAAAATTTGTCCAATGAATTTGGATAGTTGTTAGCAAGGAACATTTATTGATGATGATATTAATCTTAGATGAAGATTCTTTTTATGGACTTAGGGCTCTCCATATAGTCTTGGTGCTATTGCTGTCGAACAATTCAATTTATTTTTTTGCCACTTGTGAATTATGTTCTGCTGAAAAAATTCTTTGATTACGTTTTGTTTGTTACTTGTAATTCTTGCGTTGGGACAGTTCTAATAGTTTCGTATGTATTTTTGTCAACTAGTAGTTCTGTCATTTTATGTTTGTATTGTTCTTTAAACATGACAACTGTTTTACTACCCTTATGTGCAGTAGTTATTACTATTTCGTTTTATTGATGTTTAAGAAAAGTTTGTGATTTTTGGTATATTTTTAGTATGAATTTCTCTCTTGTTGAACTTTGTATTCGGCGGTTATGACCAGAAATTTTGTTTGCAGATTTGAATCTGGCAACGTCTTTTTCTTTATCGTCTTTTATTCTTTGAATAGATTGAGCCGCTATAATGCGTATGGAAGAGAAATTTCTCCTATTAACTGGAAGAGCAAATTTTCTTCCCAAAGATAATAACTAATTTGTTTCAGCAGGAAAGAGAATTTGCGTTGTACTCGTATTAACAAACCAATTTTGTTTGAATACAAATCCGATATTTTGCAATGTCCTTTATTCGTCGACCTTTTTCGAGAGTGCGGTTTGTATTGGTGTAGCAATATAGTTGTAAATGTGTTTTTGTTTTAAGGTGAATATGTTGTATTCATTGTCATTAAGTATTCCTCTCATTCTAATTGCGGTGTGAAAGATAATATTTTGTATTGTTGTTATGCTCGCTTGCTTGCTTCTAAATTCAATACTTTGAATAGAAATTTTTGTTCAATTCCTTCTATTTGTCTCTTAATTTTATCTATTGAGAAACTTGTCTTTATTTTTGTAGTTGAGTTGGTGAGCTATTTGGGAAGGATGCCAAATTCCCTGCATTGTAGTAAAAGCTTAAGTTTCTCCTTTTGTTTGACTAGTTTATTATTTTGTTAACTGTAGTTTTTAAGTGCCATGCATGTTTCGATGTCGATTTCCTTTTGATGTATTGGAAAAATTGCTTCATTCTGTGTGTGTATAAGACATAACAAAACGCATAAGATCGGCAGGCCCAGCGATAGTATTCAACTAAAATTTTGATTTGTGACCTATTCTCTTTGATTTCATTTATTTCATGCTTATAATCTCGCTATTTTTGTCAAATTTAATTTTTATGCAAATGAAAACAAATACATATATTTTATCCCGACGTTTCACTGGATTTTCCCAGCAGTTTTAGGGCGTTTATTTATCTACATATTATGTGTAAATTACCCTTTTTATAGACTTGATCTTGTCGTGGTGAAGGGCCTCTTCAGCAATCCAGCTGCGGAATCCTCCAAACTAAAATAACTCCGAATAACCTCAATGTTAGAAAACTTGATAGTGAACTATGAACTTGAACCAACAAATTAAGCTCCATGCCTCCTACTGGACCCTTATGCTGTTTTTTTTGAGGATGCGGGCTGGTACCAAGGCAGAGTTAAGCTCGTTGCCTTTAATAGTGATAGCTCGTCTCGTGTGTACAAACTCGCTATAAGTAAGCTCGAAGGCCCCGGGACAAAGCTAGAAGGCGCATCCCGGGGGGGTATACCTTGTAGACTTAGAGCTCGCACCAGAATACCTGCTGAGCTTTCGGACAAGGATAAAATCCTCAAAATGATACAATATAGTAATCCAGCCTTGCCAACACACGACTGGAAAGTTGCCAAGCTCGAGGATCCAGAGGGTCCTTCTAGATCGGCTATAATACTGATATTCAGACCACATGCCTATTGTGGCTGAGTGGTCTGATAATACAACCCAAACTGTACGAAACCTTCAATTTATCCCCAGACTTAAATGGAAACACCATGAACTTAACACGTACCAAAACAAACTAGACAACAACCTATCACTTTTAAACGATACATTTGATACCGCAGAATTACTTTCTAACCAACTCATTGCATGCATACAAAAATCGATTATAAACACCAACCATATATCGAGCGGAAAAAAGAAATATAAAAATGAATGGTTCGACAAGGAATGTATGAAAGCACGAAAAAAGTCCTTTTCCCTTTTGAATGCAGTCCGAAATTCAAACTGCCAAAATCTAAGAAAATGGTATATTGAAGAAAACACACGGTATAAAAACTTATGTCTTAAAAAGAAAACAGAATATGAAAACCAACTAGCCTATACACTTGGTCAAACGAAAGACTCAATACAATTTTGGAAAGTCACGAAAAAGATAAACGGTTCAAATTTTACAATAGGCATAGGAGTAACTGCAGAGGACCTTGCGGTGCACTTCAAAAATATATTATGTGTCAAATCAGATGTTAAATTTTCCTACGCTGAACCCTATTTATCTGATGAAATACTAGATTCCGAAATCACGTTTACAGAAATATATGCTGTAATTATCAAAGCGAAAAACGAACAACAGTGGACCAACAACAGTGGACCACATCTTTATTTTAACGTCAATAGTTAAGGCATTACAAGCAATGAACAAAAAGATATATGCGTTCTTTGTGGATTTCAAATCTGCGTTTGATCTTGTTAACCGAAATGCGCTCTTTTATAAGCTATCAATGCTAGGTATGTCAACGAAGTTCATCCATACAATAAAAGAAATGTATGCCCATTCAAAAGCATCAGTATGGGACGGATCAACACTCTCAAAGTGGTTTGAAACTGATACCGGAGTAAAACAAGGGTGCCTTCTGAGTGCTCTTCTTTTTGCACTTTTCATCAATGATATTGAAACTTGTCTGCCAGGAGGTGTTCGAATGGCTGATCTGGTCATAAACGTTCTTTTGTATGCCGATGATTTGGTGATTCTCTCAGAAACCCCCGAGAACTTACAATTGATGATAAATCGTCTCTCTGACTATTGCACCAAATGGGGACTTACAATTAACACTAATAAGTCTAAAGTAATGGTTTTCTCTAGATATACCCGGAGTCAGAGTGGACATATTTGGACGTTCAATGGAAATATTCTGGAGATAGTAAGCAAGTACAAATACCTGGGAGTGAATCTTAACAAAACCATGGACTTTAATGAACATGTTATATCGAAATCTGCTTCCTCGCAAAGTCTACTTAACATGTCATGGAAAAATATCTTTTCGAATCAGCGTATTGTACTGTCAGCAAAATACAAAATATTTGATGCTGTTATAAAGTCTTCACTTTGTTATGCTGCCCAAGTTTGGGGAACAAATGAGTTTGAGGCAATAGAAAAATTTCAAAGGTCCTTTCTAAAGAAGCTGTTCAATCTCCCCATAAAAACACCAAGCTATGCCCTATATCTCGAAACAGGCCTAGCTAAAATTTTCACATACACGCTTAAGTTAAATGCAGACTACGTCGTAGGAACACTGGCGCATCAGGACAATCGGTTGACCAAACAAATGGCTCTGTACGAACTGCGAAATTCGGATTGGTGGGTGGCTAGGTGGAAGAATTTGGGAAATTCTTGTGGTGAAACGGTGGAGCTAGATCACAGTAATTTGTTGCACTTTAAAGAAAAGCTGTAAAAAATAATTCAAGCTCAGGAGGATTTTGTAAGGAATGCATATGTACAAGAAGCAAGGAAATCAGAAAGCAGATTCCTTTACTCTCAACTTAAGCTGAACCTAATGGAAGCTAACTATTTCAATGATGCGCTCACGTATAAAGAGATATCTCTTATATTTAAGACAAGATGTGAAGTCCTTGGCCTAAATGGAACTCCATATAATAACAGCTTTAATCAGTTTTGTTCATTGTGCAATCTTAAAGCTAAAGAAAATTGTTTTCACCTCATCAGTGTGTGTCCCATATTTGCACAACATCGAATTGCATACTTTGGACAGAAAATGTTTACCCTACAAGAAACAATTACATTGCTAAACTACTGTGTCTGGAAAAAACTGTACCTGTTTTTAAAAGACATATTAAAATACCGAATGTTACTTATAACTGAATATGAATAGTTAACTTAATTCTTACCTTTCTTTCTTTTGTATATTTATATAATAATATCTTATATCTTTTAAATTTGCCAAACGAGCTGACGGCAAAGCTAAAGCTTTAAAATTTATTATAAATGTTTGTAAATGAAATATTAAGATATCAAGCAATAAATTACTTACTTACTTACTTACTTAGTTAGTGATAAAAAAGAAAACAAAGACCGCATAAAGGAAGAAATTCAACATCGCCTGCCATAGCACATCTGAGAAAGCCAGAGACTACAGTGAGCAATTGACCGGGAAACTCTCTGCCGTACCACTAGCCACAAGCGTCAACGACCAGTGGAACCAGTATCGCAACCAGAGTTGTTCCTAGGGAAAAAATGTTGGGGCTATTTTTGGGGCCATTTTAGTTTTTAGGGGGCCACATACTTTTCCGTACTTCATAAAATAATCGAATATAACATTAGGTTATATTTCGTATTTTTTTATTCAATCCGTTTTTTGGTACAAAAAGTAACATTAGATAAGATATTTTACGTATAAAATTAAATATTTTAAAATAAGTTGAACCTATCTTAGACATTTTTTTTAATAATTCTGGAGACGGAATAAAATTACCACATGTAGCATTATTCATAAAATGTTTAAAGCTCATAAGTGCGTTTATAACTTCAAAACTGAGTCTATTGCGATTTTCGCTTTTGATATTATTAAGAGTCGAAAACACTCGTTCTGCATACGCACTGTTAAGAGGTAAACTGAAAATATTAATCGCAAAAGAGCAAATGCAAATGAGAAAAAAGTGCAACTACTTTTTTGATTTTTTTTTTTAAATTAAAATAATCTCGGAATATTTTAAGCTCAACCTGTCTTTTTGAACCTTGCATTACGTTGGCACTACCTGAACCAAAGCCAATTAAGTTTGAATACGGAATTTGTAACTTGTCTAAGCTACTCTTTATTATGGAAAAAATGCTTTTAGCTGTCCCGTCCTTCATTTCTAAAATACTCGTACATACAAATTGATCAACATTTTTTTCAGGTCTTCGAACAAAGTGGAAAAGGCCAGGCATTTGATTTTTGATATATGTATCTGTTGATTCGTCAGTTAATATTGAGAAATTTGTACGTCCTAATTTCTTGGCAATTTGTTCTTGACAAAAAGGTTCTAAAACATCTTGTATAAAAATAAAAAAAGAACATTTCAATAGATACATAGATACATATATACTCAATATCTTGGTCGCTTTATTTCTTGCGTATTTTAAGTTTTGAGCAGTGTTGGAATCTGTACACACATTTCATAAAAATTCAGGAAAATGATCCATAAGTGAAATAGCCAAATTGTGTTCTGCTATAAAAGCTAATCATTTCAGAAGAGTTGTATTTTCCGAATTTCTGGAAACACAAAGTTTAGAATTCACAAATGCATCTTCCAATATAGTTTTGCTTGCATTTTTTTTGGCATTTGTTTGATGTGCGTTTCGCTTTTCATTTCACAAATTATATTTTTTTTCACGTAGAATACTTTGCAAGGTGAACAGTATGGTTTCTTATTAAAAAAAACTTCAGGGTACAGTGTTAGCCATTTTGAACGATTAACCCTATCCGTTTTTTTTGTCTGCTTTTTTTGGGGGGTTTCTTCTTCAGAAATCAAATTGGAATTAGAATCGGATTCAATTGCAAGTTCTACCTCATGAGTAGTGACTTCGGTTTCCTTTTCACGAATATATTTTTCAACTGGCGAATCAATATTAGTTTTAATAAGAAGTTTTTTTTAATAATACAAATTCTATATACTACTGAAATACATCAGCCAAGTAGAATACTTAGCATTATAATATTTGGACTTGTTGAATTATTGATTCAAAATAGCTTTTAACGGCATTTAGTCCAACAAAAATTGGCGTTTCGTCCCGGCGATCTCACATGGACTCATCAGTTGACTAGTGAGGACCCTTGTCAATACGCAATTTTTGCCAAGTTCAGTTCATCTTGAACTGAAATACATCAGCCAAGTAGAAGACTTAGCACTATAATATTTGGACTTGTTGAATTATTGATTCAAAATAGCTTTTAACGGCATTTAGTCCAACAAAAATTGGCGTTTCGTCCCGGCGATCTCACATGGACTCATCAGTTGACTAGTGAGGACCTTTGTCAATACGCAATTTTTGCCAAGTTCAGTTCATCTTACATAGATTTCGTGAAGAACATATAGTGTGAACTATATCCAACAAGTAGTAGTATATAGAATTTGTATTATTAAAAAAAACCTCTTATATATATAATGCCAGGCCATGGGCAAAAAACAAACATTTCCAATTTAATGATTAGGTATTCTAGTCTTGTTGGATATAGTTCACACTAGATGTTCTTCACGAAATCTATGTAAGATGAACTGAACTTGGCAAAAATTGCGTATTGACAAAGGTCCTCACTAGTCAACTGATGAGTCCATGTGAGATCGCCGGGACGAAACGCCAATTTTTGTTGGACTAAAGGCCGTTAAAAGCTATTTTGAATCAATACTTCAACAAGTCCAAATATTATAGTGCTAAGTCTTCTACTTGGCTGATGTATTTCAGGAGTATACAGAATTTGTATTATTAAAAAAAAATTCTTATATAAATAATGCCAGGCCATGGGTAAAAAACAAACATTTCCAATTTAATGATTAGGAATTCTAGTCTTGTTGGATATAGTTCACACTAGATGTTCTTCACGAAATCTATGTAAGATGAACTGAACTTTGCAAAAATTGCGTATTGACAAAGGTCCTCACTAGTCAACTGATGAGTCCATGTGAGATCGCCGGGACGAAACGCTAATTTTTGTTGGACTAAAGGCCGTTAAAAACCAATATTAGTTTTTGTTTTCTGAAAATATCTATTTTTTCACTAATGGTATTGTACAACAATATTAAAATAATATATATTACTTTTCAATATTCATTTTCGTTTCGTGGTTTGGATTTTATTTAGCGTTTGGCTGTAAATTACAAAAAAGACACAAGACACTCAATGTAAATTCCAGAAAAAAAATAACAGTAAAAATTTGAGGCAATCGAGGTTTGAGACAGATAAAGAGAGAGAGAGAGATATCCAGCATTTGCTACTGTCATTCGATTTGATGTGATGAATTTTTCAATGAATGCGTTCAACAAAATTAGCATAAATAGCTAAACTAGCATATTATTATGATAGTAAATATCGATTATTTGGAAACTATTGTTTTTTAAAATTCTTAAATTATGTTTTATAATGGTTGTGCAAAATTTATTACTTTAGTTAACTTTACGATTTTGGAGCCATATCGTGTTGGCCCGGGGCATGGGGCCAAACTAAGAATATTGGGGCCAAATGGCACATTTGGGCACTTTAGACAACGCTGATCGCGACATCAATTAGGAGACAGCCAAGCCCTCCATAGGCTACCAACCACCCAGGAAAAATTACCCGTGGTATGATGATGATTGCACGGTATTGAAGCAGGAGACGTAAAATGCACGAATGCAAATGCTGCAACGGAAAACAAGGGAGGAGTAGCGTTAAAAGAGAAGGAACGTGAAAAAACCCTGCGAAGAAAGAAAAGAGCATCCGCAGCCTCTCAGCTCAGGTATCTCGAGGAATCTGGCACCGCCCCTAACACCTGCCGGTTCTACAAAACAGCCAAGCAACTGGCATCTGGTTATTGGATGTGCACGCAAGCTTTTCGAAATAGCGAAGGGAACCTAGTCACCGAAGCACAGGGAATTGTAGATGTGTTTAAGCAGCACTTCTAGCAACTGAATACTCCTAAAGTATGTAGGAGATGTCCTAGCAGGGTGCATGCACCAGCTCATTATCCAAATGTGGGAGGAGGAAAACATGCCCCCAAATAGCTCCATATGCCCAATCTACAAAAAAAGGCGATCCTATGTTCTGCAAAAATTACAGAGGCATATCCCTGCTTAATGTCGCCTTCAGGATCATATCCAACGTATTATGTGAACGTCTAAAACCTTTCTGCCCCACTATCATCGGCACGTTCCAGTATGGCTTCAGGCCGGTCAGATCAACCATATACCCTATCTTCACATTGAGGTAAATGCTGAAAAAGACTAATGAATTTCAAGTCGACTTCAAAGCCGCATATGATAGCATAAGTCGCCAAAAGCTTCTATTAGCGATGCCGGAACGCGAGATCCCGAAAAAACTGATCCAGCTAAGCCGATGGACGGTACAAAATACGCGGTGCAAGGTGCAAGTAGGAAACAGATCATCGCAGCTTTTCTAGAAGTGTACAGGGTTCAGACAAGGAGATGATGTGACTTCTTCAACATAGTCCTGGAGCAGATAAATGGTGTCAACCTGGAAGGCATTATACTCAACATGTCTTCCCAACTGCTTGGTTATGTGGATGTTATCGATATCATTGGGCGCTCCAAGCGAACTGTTTTTGTAGCATTCACATCTGTTGAACAAACAGGCGAAATGCATTGGTCTTGAAGTGAATGAGGACAAAACCAAGTATATGCTATTCACAAAAAAGCCTCATCTGTCTATCTTAACTAAATCTTAGTCCTTCTTTCCGTCTCCCTGACTATTGTAGCGTGGTCTAAGCGGAATTTCTGGCGATTAAATAAGTGATATCCTGCCTAAGGGAAGACATGATATCCACATCGGATATCCGCATATTCTCTGACGGTCAAGCAGTCCTGAAAGCACTTGGCGCTATTTCCATAAACTCTATAACCGCCCGCAACTGTCGGTCATCTTTCAAGGAGATGGTAGAACAGTTTAACATTCACCTGATTAGGGTGCCGAGATATAGAGATATTTTGGGAAATTACAAAGCCGATGAACTCGCCATAAATGGAACTCAAATAAATATTCTACCTAAAATGGAAGAAACCGGTATGCCTATCGCTACATGCAAACTCATGTTTCATCAATACTCCATAAAACAAACAAATTTAAGATGGTCAAACTTCACTACTTGCCCGGCTACTAGACAAATCTGGACAGTAATATAAACCCAAGAGGCTCAAAAGGTCTACTCTTTTTGAGCAGGAAACATCTTGGCTCCATAATAGGTGTTATAAGTAGACACTGTGTTAGGTTCATACTAGAACACCCTGTATATTTAAATATTCATGTAACCTATTTACTTAAATTATAAAAATATACCTAATTTTTAATTTGCCTTAACTTCATTATAATGTTTTAATCCACCGATCATTCGATGTTACAGCTTGATATAACATGAAATTATGTATAACAGCATTATCGTATGTATATAGTAAAACGGAAAATACCTAATTGTAGTAATAACTTTGATCTAAGCAGTTGTAATAAAACCTTAGAAACTGAAGTATCGTTCTTGTCATTGCTATATTTTTGGTCGCCCTACCACTCCGTGCCCCTTACAACTGTTTAATTGGCCTGACTTTTGCAGAAGATGTATGGATGAAGAGGAAGAGGAGGCTATCTCCCATCTTCTTTGCTCATGTCCTGCTCTCTTCCAAGGATCTGGGATAACACTTTTTCGACGACACCAGTGATTTTAAACACATAGAGAACGCTTCATTAGAGGCTCCAATTGGTCTAATTAAAGAGCAAATATCTCTTCATATGGTATCGTAATGGACCTATCTAAGGTGTAAGTGTGTCAGTTATTTTCCTGACTGCCACTTTAACCTAACTCTACCTAACCTATGTATAAATTGACAGTTTTTTATATTAATATAAGAATTTTAAAATATTAATTAAAACACACATTATATTTATTGCATTTTTAGTAAAAAAAAAAACAATAATTGTATCGTACCAACATTAATAAAAAACAAATGACAAAATTTTAATAAATAAATATATAACAATAAAAATAAAGTTTTACAAAAAAATTAAACACAAAACATAAGGGCAATATTGTAAACACAGTTCGTACTGTCGATGTCTTCTTTGAGATTCATGGAGAAATCTCTTCTGCTGGATGCGTAGACTCTCCAGTGTGTAGCTCGTTCCTCTTTGCCGAAGATCTTTACGGCGGCGGTCATCTATGTTGGCTGTGTGTGCAGTTTGTAAAATGTGTAGCGATAGTACTGTTGTTTCTCTTTTATTTTTGATGCCCCCCATTATGTTCTATCAACCCCTTCGATAAAACTCATTTGGTTGTGCCAATGCATACTAAATTCCACTTTTCGCCCTCTTTTCCATTGCAACTGATTTCATAGATTCATAGACGTCGTGTGTTTGTTCTTTTTGGCATTGGTGTTTTTATGTTGGTAAATAGTTTACTAAGAGTTTCGTTAGATTTTTGTGCGAAAGTGATGTTGTTGTCTTCTCTTACTATTTTATAAAGATTTGTACTCTCTGTTAAATTCGGTATGTACGGAACTCTTGCATGTATTTTAGGATTGTTGTTTATTTTTTGTATTGCATTATTAGATGGTCTTATGCACAGTAACCATAATAAAGGTAATATATTCCGGTTTTCATTTTCGTTCAAGTTCGCGCATGTGCCAACACTCAGAGACACTCGTGTCACATTTGGCATGCGCATGAGCTTAGGCATGGGCCAAACTGCCTGTTGCAATATCTATTACTGCTTATTTTAGATAACAGTTATAAATTCCGGTTAGTGAAATAAATATTATGGAACGAAAATTGTCAGTGAAATAACGATTGTAATAAACAATTTTCCACTACCATTTTAAAATTAAGTATTCATCACTTTTTCATATAAATTCGCCTGTTTGGTTTGATTAAAATGCAAATTTAGAAATAAGTATTGTTATTTTAAAAACAGTTATTTTTGATATACCGTTACTTCTTACTGAACACATCTTACTGAGATATTGACCCACAACTATTTTTATGCGAAAATGTCAAGAATGAGAGTGCATGTGCCAAATGTCAGACACATTTTGCCAAATATGACAACCGAATTTTTGAATTATGACAACCGAATTTTGAAAACATGCGCAATATATTACCTTATTTTTTGTACTGTGGGTTTTATCGCATTTTGTTGTTTTTTCTCTATAAGTTTTCTCATAATGCAGCGTGGAAAATTGGTCATTTGTAGTGTTTTATATACCTTTAGTTCGTTTTCTTCTTTAAATTGTTGATCACTGATTTCAAATATTTTATGTACGTATAAAGTTTTTTGCGGTCTTTATCATTGGTTGTTTTGAATGAAAGTTTGTTAGCCGCCCAGATGATGTTGGTTTTAAGGACCAGTTGGAAATTGTTTTGTGATTTGTGTGGATGAGTAAGGTGCCAAGATATGGTATTCGTTTGTTGTCTTCTATTTCTATTATGAATTTATTTTTCTTGTGGTATTGATTCAGTGTTTTAAAAAATTTTTCTGGTCTTTTTGTTGAATTATGGCAAATATATCATCCACATATTTAGCGATAAAACTTATTTCAACGTTTTCTTTTCCCAATTCTTCGAAAACGTAATCAAGAATGTCATCCAAGACTGTGTCTGCTATTGTGAGTGATAGGGGATTGCCGATGGGAATGCCAAATGTTTGATGGTAAAATATATTAGTGAATTCGAAATAGTTATTATCTTTCAAAGAAAACTCCAATATTCTCAAAAATTGTCGCATTGGTATATTGGTTTGGAGTTGTAATTGGCCCCACTTTTTCATTATTAAATGGCCAGGTATGTTGGTATATTGGTGAAAAGTGAGCTTACATCAAAAGACACGAATATATGCCCTTCATCATGTAAAACGTCTTCTAATTTTTCTTTCAACTCAAAAGAGTTTCTTATTACTTCTCAAAATTTGTCCAATGAATTTGGATAGTTGTTAGCAGGGAACATTTATAGATGATGATATTAATCTTAGAGGAAGATTCTCTTTATGGATTTAGGGCAGTCCATATAGTCCTGGTGCTATTGCTGTCCAACAATTCAATTTAGTTTTTTGCCACTTATCAATTATGTTCTCCTGAAAAAGTTATTTGATTATGTTTTGTTTGTTTCTTGTAATTCTTGCGTTGGGTCGGTTCTAACAGTTTTGTATCTATTTTTGTCGGCTAGTAGTTCTTTCATTTTATTTTTGTATTCTTCCTTAAACATGACAACTCTTTTACTACCCTTATGTGCAGTAGTTATTACTATTTCGTTTTTGTGATATTTAAGAAAAGTTTGTGTTTGTTTGGTATATTTTGAGTATGAATATCTCTTTTGTTGAATTTTTTATTCGTCGTTTATGATCAGAAATTTTATTTGCAGTTTTGAATCTGGCAATGTCTTTTTCTTTATCGTCTTTTTTTCTTTGAATAGCTTGTTCAACATCCGCTATAATGTGCATGAAACAGAAATTTCTCATATGAACTGAAAAATCCGATATTTTGCAAGTGTATGTCCTTTAGTTTGTCGATCTTATTTGAGTGTGTATTTTGTATTTATGTATCAATATAGTTGTAAATATGTTTTTGTTTTAAGATGAATGTGTTAAATTCATTGTCATTAAGTATTGCTCTCATTCTGATTGCGCTGTGAAAGATGATATTTTGTATTTTTGTTATGTGTTCGCTTGTCTTATTTCTAAATTCAACACTTTGAAAAGAAATATTTTTTCAATTCTTTCTAATTATTTCTTAATTTTATCTGTTAAGAAACTTGTCTTTATTTTTGTAGTTGAGTTATTGAGATGTTTGGGCAGGATGCCATATTATCTGCATTGTAGTAAAAATTTAAGTTTCTCCTTTTGTTTGACTATATGAAAATATCCAACAATATATGCTCATTATGCAAGAGATTGTAAGATCAGCTGATATAGAGAACAAGACATCATTAATTATATAATTAAAGGTATACCCGATACGATGTCTAACAAGAAAATTTTACTTACAATACTGCGGATTTTAAGAGAATTCTGAGGAAATACGAGAAAATGAAGAGGTCAGAATTCCAATCATCAATATCTGTCTATAATAACTTGACGAATGATGAAACCAAACCGGTTCCACAAGCCGAATCAGGTGCTCCAATTGCAATGAATTATGTTGGTCACGTGCTCATCAATTGTCCAAAGCCATGCAGAGAAAAGGGCTCATGCTTTCCATGTGGCAAAATGGGACACAGCATTAAAGATTGTGCGCAATCTACCGTGTGTGTTCTGGAAGCCGACGAGCTTACCAAACAACAACATCCGACTACTCTCATAGACGATTTCCATGGAGTCTTTGAGAACACATTTACGACCGAGCAGATTACAACAAAACTGGAAACCAAGACAATGATTGATACTGGGAGTCCAATCAGCTTCATTCAACAAAAATATGTCTCCCCTTATTTGATGACATCGGTCGACACAACAAAGAACAAATCTAAAATTTACTTTAGGAGATAAAGCATTAAATTTATGGGATTGACATCTGTCAAATAAGTTGGAAAGTTTGCCTTTAAATTGGTCCTATTTAAATTCGTTGTTTTTTTTGTTATTATCTTAATTACCTTATTATTTGAATCTGCTAAAGTGAAGTTAAAGATAACGTAACGCTTCAGCATATGAACTACAAGAGAGTTATAAAGCATTAAGATAATTCTATAAGTTTCCAAAATACGAAACCGTATAACCTCACTGTACAAGTATACATATATATGTCATATACGTAATAATAAGATAAAAGCACACAAAATCTCTCCTGATCTTCCTGAATCTAAAAGGGCACAATCTCCATTCCAAATAGCTATAGATTTAGTTGGATCAATAACTAAAATTGAGCTCTTCAAGATGTGTGGGGTGCTTCTACAATCGAAAATGGCGGACGTGGCCAAGAAAAATTACATCGAGATTGTTACCACTGACTACCAAAAAATTATGGAAACAAACTCTTTCTTAACCTCCAAATTATCTGCTTTGAAAATAAGTGCGAGCAACTAGAATATCAAATCGAAGATATGCAGAAAAAGTGCACTGAAAATAATCTTATTGTAAGGGTAGCCATCCTATAGGGCCGAGACGAGAAGGAACACTTAAAAAATGTTTGTGCGAGCATAATTCAACCATTATTAACAGGAAATATACACATCCACGAAATTAAGTCATTTAATCCAAACGCAAAGAATTTTATGGTCAAACTCGAAACTAAACACCAGGTAATTGCTGCACTCAAATCATCCAATACTCTGCGAAACAATGGTATCGCATTTTCAAAAGATCTTCCCGCTTCGATTCGACATAAAAAACAAATGACAAAATGTTAATAAATAAATATATAACAATAAAAATTAAGTTTTACGAAAAAATTAAACACTTCAACACAAAACATAAGGGCAATATTGTAAACACAGTTCGTACAGTCGATGTCTTCTTTGAGATTCATGGAGAAATCTCTACTGCTGGATGCGTAGACTCTCAGTCGATCTCGTACTGTGGAGGTGTTAACACGTTTTCGGCTTCCCAGTTTTTTCCAAATTAAATTTCGTGTGTGCGTTTAAGTATAACATTAAATCAAGATTTCTTAAGTGGTGCAGTAGCACAAAGGTAGAGTGGCCGATTCCCAGCCGGGCATCAGAACTTTGCGAGCTTTTTCCACAACCGTGAAGTGGAAAACTTTATTGGCTGGGAAAACGAGCAAAGGAGGAGGAGCTTAAGCACCGGGGCATCGAAAGGTGTCCTTGGGTCAATGAGGCCAGCGATGGCATTAGCTGAGGGAACATCGAAAGATGTTCCACTTACAAGCAGTGATTCTGCAGCAACAACATCAAGAGCAATAACAACAACGGCAACATCATCCGATGCTAACCAAAAGCGCAAAAAGAGGATCAAGTGCGCACCAAATTTGGTAAAGAGGAGATCCACGACCACCTCCGCAAAGCTGCCAGCTGGGGTGAATACGTCCGATATAGACGAGACGCCAGAGGCAGCAAGACAAACCCAGCTAGACACTTCACCCGAAGAGGGTATTGCATATAGGTATGTCTGAGGAAAGAGAAGGGCACTTCACGACGGGCGATAGTACTGCCTTCGTGAACCTCTCAACATCAGAGGGGTCATCTGAGGAGGACGAGGAACAAAGAATGATCGCTCAAATTGAAACAATGGAGGAAGATATCCAAAAGTTGAAAAGTAAAGTTAAGGCCAGCCAAGAAGCGCGCCGAGCGAAACAACTAAAAGAACTCGACGAACAAGAACAACAACAGAAAAAAGAACAATTACAAAATCAACAGCCACAGCAGCAGCCAAACAACAACGGCAAAAACAACAGCAACAGCAGCAGACACAAGCCCAGAAACAACTCCAACAAAAACAGAAGCAGCAGATTCAAAAGCAGCAGAATCAACAGCAGCAGAAAAGTCAGTCTCAGCAGCAGCAGCCACAGCCGCCGATTACGAAAGAAGAAAAGGTGCCACCCATAAATACTTATAAAATGGAGTTACAGGATACCATAAATCTGTGTAAGTTGGCCATAGGTCAAAATTTTACTATAAGAAGATTAAATAACCATTGGCATGCTATCCATTGGTTCACACTGGAACAGCACAAAAAAATTAAAGAGTTGCTAAAAGAAACCACTACTGAATTCTTTAGTTTCACCCCTAAGAACGAAAAATTTCAAACGGTCCTTTTGAAGGGCATAGATTCCTGCACGGAATCAGAAGTGCTCTTAAGTGAACTCCGCCAAAAAACGAATGACGATCTCGACTTTATCGGGGTCAAGCCGTTCTCTTCAGTTAGAGCTAGGCGGGAGAAGCGGAGGAGTCTTCCTTTTTTCCTTGTTCAACTATCGCCCAGCAGCAAACTGGATAGTTTGAGGAGTATCTCCGTCCTCAACTACCAGGTTGTAACTTGGGACAAACTAAAAAGGCGCGGCGACATGCTTCAATGCATGCGCTGCCAAAGGTTCGGCCATGCCGCAGCAAACTGCGAAATGCAGTCACGCTGCGTTAAGTGTGGAGAGAACCACAATGCAGATGAATGCAAGTTAGGAAGGGAACGCGTCGAAGAGGGGAACCAACTTAAATGTGTACTCTGCCGAAGCGGTGGACACCCCGCTAATTATCGGGGATGCCCAACGTTTCAGCTTATAAAGAACAATATAAGCAGCAAGGCAAACAGTGGTAGAAAAGCGTCCAACATTGCGCCCTCCTACAACAACGCCCGTCAACTACCAAATTTCTTACGCCCAATTGGCGTCAGGAAGGGGAAGCATGGTACAGCCTACACCAAAGGTCGCCCAAAAGGCCCCCGTGCCTAAGGCGCCGGTGGCACAGGCGGATATTATGGGCACTCTACTGGCCATCCAGGGCCAATTGACTGGCCTCCAAAACCAGATCAGGGAGCAGGCGACTAGGGTGGATTATCTCTACTCTGTTTTGCCGAGCTTAACGTAACTTAGAGGTTAAGGGCGCGCTGCCGGAGAGGCCCTTTAAGATCCTAGCTGTGAATGTAAATTCACTGATTAGGACCGAACGTAGAGCGAATTTATTCCAATTGCTTAAAGATATAAGTCCAGATGTGTTTATGGCTAGCGAAACTAAGCTTAACCAGAAACATAAATTGACTAACAACAATTACAATATCGTAAGGAGAGACCGACCCAACTCCACTCAAGGAGGGGGCGTCGCAATCTTTGTACGTAAAGGCGTTAGTCATAAGGTATAATATATAATAGTGACTTGCGTAAATTTCGGACGTTAGAGGCATGCATCATATGCATTCATATCCAACAGGGGAAGCGAATGCATGTGATCGCTGCCTATGCACCGTAAATACCTCAGCCCACACAGTTTATAACAGAGCTTGAAAAGCTTTTTGAATGCTTAAGATTGAGCTCGGAAGAAAACTGCTACATATTGGCTGGTGATTGGCCATCGTTTCCAAGAAGCGGTGCCTATCTGGATCTATTGTTGAAAGACGCAAGACTAACAATTACTGATACCGTGGGCCATCGGCCTAAAAATTGTTTAAGAACGATCGAGTACGACAGTGACCACTGCGGAATCGCCGCCGTAATACAACTTCCGAACGCGCTTATGGAGTTGGAGGAGTATGTACCCGTGCATACTTACAATTGCAGTAACGTGCGCTGGCCATGCTTCTCGAACGTCTTATTGAGCGAATTACGATCAAATGGTATATCCCCACCAAATGAAAGGAATATGACAAATACTGAAATTGACAGGTACTTAGAACAAATGGACGAAACAATTCAACGAACAATGAACAGGACAATACCGAAATACAAAGAACGTAACGCAACTGACATGTACCGTAACGCGACAATTGATGCATTACACAGACAATAAAGTGGCTTATTGACAAGACTAAAACGCTTGTACAGACGGTTTACTGACACACGAGATCTGGAGATAAGGACACTGAAGTCGTCTATCAAAAACATCAACAAATTGATCAAATAAAATTATAGGTTGTCCATTAATTTGTTTTGGGACAACAAAATTCGGGCCGTGAACGCTACCGACCCGAGTATGTTCCCACAAATTAATTAGATATTCAGAAAAAAAGATCAAAACGACCTTCCGTGTCTTAAGCTCCAGAGGACGACACAAAACAGAGACGTACTTCTGACAGCAGGCATAGACCCAGATGACGCCGTCTTGGATGATGACCTCTTCATAATCAAAGATCCGCAGGAGAAGGTGGAGGCTGTGGGGGCTGCTTTTCAGCAAGTTTACAAGGTGAATGCTAGCGTTCGCCCGAATCATGACCTGGAGAACAGAAATGGAAATGGAAATGGACCCAGTCCCATGTTGATTTCGAAGAATGAGCTCCAGCTCATCTTCGATTCATTAAAGAAAAAGAAGTCAGCAGGAGTCGAAGGTATATCCAACGTTGTACTACGACATTTGCCCCAAGAAGCAGTTGACATTTACACCACACTGTTTAACAACGCGCTAAATAATACATATTATCCAGTGCGGTGGAAGACAGCTGTGGTGCACCCTCTCCCAAAAAAGGGAAAGGACAACTCCAATCCGGCGAACCTCCTGTCGATAAGTCTTCTTCCAAGTATCAGCAAAGTATTTGAAAAGGTTATTAATAGAGCCCTGTTCAAGTGGGCGGAGGACAAAAATATCATCCCGGAGAATCAGTTCGGTTTTAAGGCGGGACAAGACACAATTCATGCAGCGTCTAAACTAGTTTCTGATATCCAATGGAACAAAACTAAAAAGCAGTGTACGGGTGCCTGTCTTGTTGATTTGGAGAAGGCCTTCGACACCGTATGGTTAGAAGGTCTCTATCTAAAGCTAACCAGACTAGGTATAAGTAAACCTCTATTGTATATGCTTTATGACATGCTAAATGGTAGAAAGTTTGTTGTCAAGAGTGGCAATGTAACTTCTACCGCAATTTTTAATATTAATAATGGTCTTCAGCAGGGAGCGGTTAACTCGCCGATTCTATTCAACATTTACAGCGATCTGATAGGTAGTCTAACTCAGGCAATTGCGTACGCCGACGAACTAATTGCGTACAGCACAGCTAATACAGTTGAGGTCATCAAAAGTCTCTTGCGGAGTGACTTCGACAAGATTCGGCGATATTGTGATGACTGGAAGTTGAAAATCAACTTCCAGAAATCAGAAACTATTTTGTTTAGGACTCCGTTGTCTAGCGCCTCAAGGGATACGAGAAAGAACTGGCGCAAGATGGTCATCGTAGGGCCACATGGACATCCACTGGCGAGTAAAAGTGTAGTAAATTACCTTGGCATCTGGTTGGATCAGTACCTGTATTTCGACAGACATATATGTGCTGCTTTGACCAGGGCTAGGGGAGCCTTTGCCTTGACAAAACGACTGTCTTATAGCAGCCGTCTTGACATCAGGGTGAAGGTGATTTGCTACATGGCCCTCATCAGGCCGATGATTGCTTACGGATGCCCGGTGTGGTTCAACGTTGCCCCATCTCAAATGGAAAAGATTCGGGTGTTTGAGAGGCAATGTCTTAGACGTTGCCCTGGATTACACAGAACACCAGAGTCGGAGTACACAAGATATTATTCCAACCAGGTTCTGTACAACGGAGCCAACATAAACAGAATAGATAATTTTTTGTTCAGGAGAGCCAGTTCTGGTGGCTCTCTGAACAGCATCATTATATTTAAAGTCGATGAAGATAGTATGTCTTGGCCGACTTACATAGATGTATTGCATTAGGTATAGGAACAGTCGGGGTGGCACCAAAAAAAATTAAAAATATGTGTGTATGCGGGGGCATACGTGCATATGTGCGAACGTATATGTATGTGCGTATGTACATGTATGGGTGGGTTGCATGTTGTTGTGTGTCTGCATGCATATAAAAAATAAACAAAAAAAATTAAAAAACGAAAAAAAATGCTGCGGTGGCTGTTCTAGTTTTTAAGTAGTTTTTAGTATTATTAGGTATTTTAAGTAGTTTAAGTTATTTTTAGTTGGTATAAGTTAGTTTTATTTAGTTTTAATTATTTTTAATATATACTTAGGTGTGTAAATGTGTTGCGATAGTACTGTTGTTTCTCTTTTATTTTTGATGCCCCCCTTATGTTCTGTCATCCTCTTCGCTAAAACTCGTTTGGTTGTGCCAATGTATACTTAATTCCACTTTTCCCCCTCTTTTCCGATGCAACTGATTTCACAGATTCATAGACGTCGTGTGTTTGTTCTTTTTGGCATTGGTGTTTTTGTGTTGGTAAATAGTTTACTAAGAGTTTCGTTAGATTCTTGTGCGAATGTGATGTTGTTGTCTTCTCTTACTATTTTATAAAGATTTGTACTCTCTGTTAAATTCGGTATGTACGGAACTCTTGCATATTTTAGGGTTGTTGTTTATTTTTTGTATTGCATAATTAGATGGTTTTATGCAGAGTACACATAATAAAGGTAATATATTCCGGTTTTCAAATTGTTCAAGTTCGCGCATGTGGCAACACTCAGAGACACTCGTGTCACATTTGGCATGTGCATTAGCTTAGGCATGGGCCAAACTGCCAGTTGCAATATCTGTTACTGCTTATTTTAGATAACATTTATAAATTCCGGTTACTGAAATAAATATTATGGAACGAAAATTATCAGTGAAATAACGATTTTAATAAACAATTTTCCACTACCATTTTAAAATTAAGTATTCATCACTTTTTCATATAAATTCGCCTGTTTGGTTTGATTAAAATGCAAATTTAGAAATAAGCATTGTTATTTTAAAAACAGTTATTTTTGATATACCGTTACTTCTTACTGAACACATCTTACTGAAATATTGACTCACAACTATTTTTATGCGAAAATGTCAAAAATGAGAGTGCATGTGCCAAATGTCAGACACATTTTGCCAAATATGACAACCGAATTTTGAAAACATGCGTAATATATTACTTTATTTTGTGTACTGTGGGTTTTATCGTTTTTTGTTGTTTTTTCTCTATAAGTTTTCTCATATTGCAGCGTGGAAAATTGGTCATTTGTAGTGTTTTATATACGTTTAGTTCGTTTTCTTCTTTAAATTGTTGATTACTGATTTCAAAATTTTTATGTACGTATAAAGTTTTTTGCTGTTTTTATCATTGGTTGTTTTGAATAAAAGTTTGTTAGCCGCCCAGATGATGTTGGTTTTAAGGACCAGTTGGAAATTGTTTTGTGATTTGTGCGGATGAGTAAGGTACCAAGATATGGTATTCGTTTGTTGTTTTCTATTTCTATTATGAATTGAATTTTCTTGTGATATTGATTCAGTGTTTAAAATTTTTTTTCTGGTCTTTTTGTTGAATTATGGCAAATATATCATCCACATATTTAGCGATAAAGCTTATTTCACTGTTTTCTTTTCCCAATTCTTCGAAAACGTAATCAAGAATGTCATCCAAGACTGTGTCTGCTATTGTGGGTGATAGGGGATTACCGATGGGAATGCCAAATGTTTGATGGTAAAATATATTAGTGAATTCGAAATAGTTATTATCTTTCATAGAAAACTCCAATATTCTCAAAAATTGTCGCATTGGTATATTGGTTTGGAGTTGTAATTGGCCCCACTTTTTCATTATTAAATGGCCAAGTATGTTGGTATATTGGTGAAAAGTGAGCTTACATCAAAAGACACGAATATATGCCCTTCATCATATACAACGTCTTCTAATTTTTCTTTCAACTCAAAAGAGTTTCTTATTACTTCTCAAAATTTGTCCAATGAATTTGGATAGTTGTTAGCAGGGAACATTTATAGATGCTGATATTAATCTTAGAGGAAGGTTCTCTTTATGGATTTAGGGCAGTTCATATAGTCCTGGTGCTATTGCTGTCCAACAATTCAATTTGGTTTTTTACCAATTATCAATTATGTTCTCCTGAAAAAGTTATTTGATTATGTTTTGTTTGTTTCTTGTAATTCTTGCGTTTGGTCGGTTCTAACAGTTTTGTATCTATTTTTGTCGGCTAGTAGTTCTTTCATTTTATTTTTGTATTTTTCCTTAAACATGACAACTGTTTTACTACCTTTATGTGCAGTAGTTATTACTATATCGTTTTTGTAATGCTTAAGAAAAGTTTGTGTTTGTTTGGTATATTTTGAGTATAAATATCTCTTTTGTTGAATTTCTTATTCGTCGATTATGATCAGAAATTTTATTTGCAGTTTTGAATCTGGCAACGTCTTTTTCTTTATCGTCTTTTTTTCTTTGAATAGCTTGTTCAACATCCGCTATAATATATATGGAACAGAAATTTCTCATATTAACTGAAAATTCCGATATTTTGCAAGTGTATGTCCTTTAGTTTGTCGATCTTTTTTGAGTGTATTTTGTATTTATGTATCAATATAGTTGTAAATGTGTTTTTGTTTTAAGATGAATGTGTTGAATTCATTGTCATTAAGTATTGCTCTCATTCTGATTGCGCTGTGAAAGATGATATCTTTTATATTTTTGTTATGTGTTCGCTTGTCTTATTTCTAAATTCAACACTTTGAAAAGAAATATTTGTTCAATTCTTTCTAATTATCTCTTAATTTTATCTGTTGGGAAACTTGTCTTTATTCTCGTAGTTGAGTTATTGAGATGTTTGGGCAGGATGCCGTATTGTCTGCATTGTAGTAAAAATTTAATTTTCTCCTTTTGTTTGACTATATGAAAATATCCAACAATATATGCTCATCATGCAAGAGATTGCAAGATCAGCTGATATAGAGAACAAGACATCACTAATTATATAATTAAAGGTATACCCGATACGATGTCTAACAAGCAAATTTTACTTACAGCGAACAATATTGCGGATTTTAAGAGAATTCTGAGGAAATACGAGAAAATGAAGAGGTCAGAATTCCAATCATCAATATGTGTCTATAATAACGTGACGAATGATGAAACCAAACCGGTTCCACAAGCCGAATCAGGTGCTCCAATTGCAATGAATTATGTTGGTCACGTGCTCATCAAATGACCAAAGCCACGCAGAGAAAAGGGCTCATGCTTTCCATGTGGAAAAATGGGACACAGCATTAAAGATTGTGCGCAGTCTGCCGTGTGTGTTCTGGAAGACGACGAGCTTACCAAACAACAACATCCGACTACTCTCATAGACGATTTCCATGGAGTCTTTGAGAACACATTTACCAGCGAGCAGATTACAACAAAACTGGAAACCAAGACAATGATTGATACTGGGAGTCCAATCAGCTTCATTCAACAAAAATATGTCTTCCCTTATTTGATGACATCGGTCGACACAACAAAAATAAATCTAAAATTTACTTTAGGAGATAAAGCATTAAATTTATGGGATTAACATCTGTCGAATAAGTTGGAAAGCTTGCCTTTATATTGACCCTGTTTAAATTCGTTGTTTTTTATTATTATCTCAATTAGCTTAGTATTTGAATCTGCTAAAGTGAAGTTAAAGATAACGTTACGCTTCAGCATATGAAATACAAGAGAGTTATAAAGCATTAAGATAATTCTATAAGTTTCCAAAATACGAAACCGTATAACCTCACTGTTCAAGTATACATATATATGTCATATACATAATAATAAGATAAAAGCACATAGAATCTCTCCTGATCTTCCTGAATCTAAAAGGGCACAATCTCCATTCCAAATAACTACAGATTTAGTTGGATCAATGACTAAAATTGAGGTCTTCAAGATGTGTGAGGTGCTTCTAGAATCGGAAATGGCGGAAGTGACAAAGAAAAGTGACATCGATATTGTTACATGTTATCATGTTTTTATCCACCGATCGTTCGATGTTACAGCTTGATATAACATGAAATTATGTATAATTATGTATGCTCTCTCCCAAGGACATAGATTGAACCTGGGATAATACTTTTTCGACGACACCAGTGATTTTAAACAATTAGAGAATCACCGCCAAAACGCTTCATTAGAGGCTCCAATTGGTCTAATTAAAGAGCAAATATCTCTTCATATGGTATCGTAATGGACCTATCTAAGGTGAACGTGTGTCAGTTATTTTCCTGACTGCCACTTTAATCTAACTCTACCTAACCTATGTATAAATTAACTGTTTGTTATATTAACATAAGAATTTTAAAATATTAATTAAAACACACATTATATTTATTGCATTTTTAGTAAAAAAAAAAAAACAATAATTGTATCGTAGCAACATTAATAAGAAACAAATGACAAAATGTTAATTAATAAATATATAAAAATAAAACTTAAGTTTTACAAAAAAAAATTAAACACTTTAACACAAAACATAAGGGCAATATTGTAAACACAGTTCGTACTGTCGATGTCTTCTTTGAGATTCATGCAGAAATCTCTTCTGCTGGATGCGTAGACTCTCCAGTGTGTAGCTCGTTCCTTTTCGCCGAAGATCTTTACGGCGGTCATCTATGTTGGCTGTGTGTGCAGTTTGTAAAATGTGTTGCGATAGTACTGTTTTTTCTCTTTTATGATGCCCCCTTATGTTCTGTCATCCTCTTCGCTAAAACTCGTTTGGTTGTGCCAATGTATACTAAATTCCACTTTTCCCCCTCTTTTCCATTGCAACTGATTTCATTGATTCATAGACGTCGTGTGTTTGTTCTTTTCGGCATTGGTGTTTTTGTGTTGGTAAACAGTTTACTAAGAGTTTCGTTAGATTTTTGTGCGAATGTGATGTTGTCTTCTCTTACTATTTTATAAAGATTTGTACTCTCTGTTAAATTCGGTATGTACGGAACTCTTTCATATATTTTAGAGTTGTTGTTTATTTTTTGTATTGCATAATTAGATGATTTTATGCATAGTACACATAATAAAGGTAATATATTCCGGTTTTCATTTTCGTTCAAGTTCGCGCATGTGGCAACACTCAGAGACACTCGTGTCACATTTGGCATACGCATTAGCTTAGGCATGGGCCAAACTGCCAGTTGCAATATCTGTTACTGCTTATTTTAGATAACAGTTACAAATTCCGGTTACTAAAATAAATATTATGGAACGAAAATTGTCAGTGAAATAACGATTTTAATAAACAATTTTCCACTACCATTTTAAAATTAAGTATTCATCACTTTTTCATATAAATTCGCCTGTTTGGTTTGATTAAAATGCAAATATTAGAAATAAGCATTGTTATTTTAATAACAGTTATTTTTGATATACAGTTACTTCTTACTGAACACATCTTACTGAAATATTGACTCACAACTATTTTTATGCGAAAATGTCAAGAATGAGAGTGCATGTGCCAAATCTCAGACACATTTTGCCAAATATGACAACCGAATTTTGAAAACATGCGCGATATAGTACCTTATTTTGTATACTGTGGGTCTTATCGTTTTTTGTTGTTTTTTCTCTATAAGTTTTCTCATAATGCAGCGTGGAAAATGGGTCATTTGTAGTGTTTTATATACGTTTAGTTCGTTTTCTTCTTTAAATTGTTGATCACTGATTTCAAAATTTTTATGTACGTATAAAGTTTTTTGCGGTGTTTATCATTGGTTGTTTTGAATAAAAGTTTGTTAGCCGCCCAGATGAGGTTGGTTTTAATGACCAGTTGGAAATTGTTTTGTGATTTGTGCGGATGAGTAAGGTGCCAAGATATGGTATTCGTTTGTTGTCTTCTATTTCTATTATGAATTGAATTTTCTTGTGGTATTGATTCAGTGTTTCAAAAATTTTGTCTGGTCTTTTTGTTGAATTGTGGCAAATATATCATCCACATATTTAGCGATAAAACTTATTTCAATATTTTCTTTTCCCAATTCTTCGAAAACGTAATCAAGAATGTCATCCAAGACTGTGTCTGCTATTGTGGGTGATAGGACATTACCGATGGGAATGCCAAATGTTTAATGGTAAAATATATTAGTGAATTGAGTTGACAGTTGAATAAGTCGGTTGCATTAAAATTTAGCTCCTGTATTTTGCAAAAATTTGGTTTTAAAAAAAGTGCATTATAACTCGAATTTGCGATTTAAATTAATTGTAATCAACTAACAAGACACTATATTTGAAGTAAGTGATCTTATATTATTTAAGATATTACTAAAATTCGACAAAGATCAACGGCAAAGTGCAATTCAGTCAGCAATTGTTGTTAACTTGATGAATAAGCGCAATATTAGTAAAATATCACCAGAAGCTTCTCCAGAATCGAAGAAACTGCAACGTACTGAGATGACACTTAACACCATGTCCATTAGTGATCTAAGCCGACTTCTCGATGAGAAATTAAAAGATCACCTGCAGCATTTGGCCACAATGGCAGATTTAGATGTACTTACCAGCAAAATGGCTGTTTCGGAGGAGAAACAATTGGCCCTTGAAAATAAAGTCGCCTTTGCTGAAGAACGTTGCGAAAAACTTGAGATGCAAATTACAAAATTAATGCAAAAATTCACTGGAAAAAATGTAATTGTTCACTTGCCAAGCAAGGCCAATGTTAATCCATTGAACGAGGCGAAGGAGCTCTGCCAAAACTTAGCAGAAGGCGACGAAAACACTGTGGAATCAGTCCGTCTGACTCACAAAAATACCAATAACAACATCGAAATAAATCATTTAGTTGTAACATTGAGACATAGCTCTGATGTTTATAAAATCTTGAAAGCATCACCCAAATTGAAAAACACGGGAAGAAGTGTCCATAAGGATTACCCTTTGGCCGTAAGAACCAAGCGAGCAAAGATGATAAAGCTAAGAAAAAATCATTACACACCGAACGTCCTGGAACAAAAACACAATTACGAGATGACCGATTATTTGTTGAGGGAAAGGCATTTACATGGAGCACGGAATACGGTTTAAAATGTGGCAAAGAAAATGGATTTAATGTTCTGAAAAAAATGTTGCCTGGTCTGCGGTGTGACATAGTGGAACGTTCTGTTAACTTTGACGACAACATTAATAAACGTCAAACACAGCTGGCACAACATAATTCAATAACTCCCGCTGCGCCATCTACCCATACTATGCAACACCAAGCAACACGGGCACAGGGTGTCTCAGAGTCGCTTCGATATAATAAATTTAATAATTAAGAGTCAGCCGTCTGTCAGTCACTTAGTATTAACAATTTAAACATTTTAAGTTATAACATAAATGGTTTAAAAAGTAAATTATTGTTTTCAAACTTTTTTAAATTTGTTTAAACATTTGATGTATTTCTATTATTCGAAACTTTTTTATTGAAAGAAAATTATGAATTATTTGATGGTTATTTTAACGAGTACGAATTGGTATGGGAGGAAGCGGCTAAAACTAAAAAATATGGAAGAGCAAGTGGTGGACGCATCTACGGGCTTAAGAAAATATACAAAGAATTTTTGAATTTTGAAAATATACAGGGACATATTATTATTAACTTCAAATTAGATAACATGTGTAAGCACTATATAATACCAACATATTTAAATTGCAAGCACTGGGAAAATGATTTCAACGCTTTAAGTGATGTAGTTTGTCACAATCAGAAAACCAAAATGATGCTGATAGGAGACCTTAACGCGAGAATTGCAAGTGAACAAGGTACATACAACGAAACGGGGCAACATCTTCAAACTACTCGGCAACGAAGATCTAAAGACACCAAAACGGACAGTAAAGGAAGAACTTTATTGGACTTTGCGGAATCATTTAATTTCATAGTACTAAACGGAAGATCCAAAGCTGACATCAGAGGTGAATTTACGTTCGTAAGAGGGAATGCCTGTTCGGTAATTGATTACTGCCTTGTATCGGAGGATTGGTTTGGCAATATTTCTGATTTCGTTGTCCACTCACAAAATTTTTCGGACCATATGCCAGTATCAGTGTCGCTGAAAGCTAGTGCAAAAAATGAAGGTTTGGTAGATACAGAGATCAATTATCCCAACCTGGTGTGGAGAAATAGCAACAAAACTGCTTATCAATTAGCCAGGAATTCGGAATTAAATATTCTGCAACAAAATGAAGAAACTCTTAAGATCGAAGGTTTGCAAGAAATTATTCGTAAAATCGCACCCAGGGTTTCTACAAAAACACAAGTAATGCACGCAAAACAAAAATGGTTTGATAGTGAGTGCTTTCGAGCTAGAAGCAAAGCCTTTGTGTTCTTAAAGCTTTTTAGAAAATATAATTCTACCTACTTTAGACAAGAATACACGAAAGCAAATACTTTTTTCAAAGTGCTATGCGTCGAGAAGAAAAAAATGTTTTACGAAGAAAAGTGCAAATTATTATAGCTAGCAGGAATATAAAAGAGTTTTGGAAAGCAGTTCGGTACATAAATGGTTCAAAGTTAAGAATCGGTATAAATATACCAGCAGCTGACCTAAAACAACACTCCCAATCCCTTTTGGACGTAGAACGCACAGCGTTGCCCTTCCAATACTACCCAAATCATGTAGAAGATCAGATCATGGATCAATCTCTCTCACTAGAAGATCTAAAAGCCTAAAAGCAGTATTAGTAGAGTTGAAGGAAACTAAAGCACCAGGAGAAGATCCCATTCCACATGAATTCTACAAGTACTGCACCGAGGAATTCGCCTGCTGTTTACTTCAAGTGTTCAACGACCTTTATAAGAATTATTTTTCTCCTCCATGTTTTGATTCAGCGGTTATACTCCCAATTTTCAAAAAAGGAGATCGTAATATGGTCGAAAACTATAAAGGAATTTCATTGCTTAACACTGTTCGAAAGATTTTTGGAGGACTCTTATTTAAGCGACTTACTAGTTGGGTGGATAGAAACGAGTTACTGAGCGAATGCCAGGCCGGTTTCCGCGAAGGATACTCAACTGTTGATCACATCTTTACGCTTAGTACTATAGTTGATATCTATCGCTCACAAGGAAAGAACATTTATGCTTACTTTGTAGATTTTAAAGCGGCATTCGACAGCGTAGATAGGGAATTATTGTTCTATAAACTATCGACACTGGGTGTGTCCACAAAAATGCTGAAAACGTTAACGAAATTATATGCAAATTGTGCTGCTAGTATCTGGGACGGAACAGTACTATCAGAAAGCTTTTCAACACCTACTGGTCTACGGCAAGGATGCACCTTAAGTACACTGCTATTCGCACTATACATTAATGATATAGTATCATCCTTAAATGGAGGAATCGAGATACGTACTATTATTTTAAAAACTCTCATGTATGCAGACGATATTGTCCTTTTAGCGGACACACCTATAAAGCTACAAATGATGATAACGAAACTTGAAGATTACTGCAAACTGTGGAATCTAACCGTTAACCGTTCAAAATCTCAAATTATGATTTTCGGTAGAGGAAAGAGACAACGCAGCGGAAATTATATTTGGTGGTACGAAAGAGAGCCAGTGGAGATCGTGGACAGCTATAAGTATCTAGGCCTTATATTGACACCCCAAAACAACATGAAACTGCATTTTGAAGAAAAAACTTAAAAAGGCGAAAACCGCGATTAACGCAACCTGGCGAGAATGTATGCAAAATAAAAACCTAAGTCTTTCAGCTAAACACCATATCTTTGAAGCAACGTCAAGGGCAGTCATGCTTTATGCATCCCAAGTATGGGGAATTGCACAAAACGATACCGTAGAACAATTATTTCGTTTTTTCCTAAAAAGAATACTGCACCTTCCGATGACCACGCCCAATTATATACTACACACAGAAAAAGGTTTACCTACAATGTATATTGCAACATTGAAGCTTCACTACGACTATGTACTTAAAGTATTTAAAATGAATGAAATACGACTACCCAAACTTGTAGCAAAGGTTGCCCTGGATATGAAAACTTCCTTTTTTGAAAAGTGGACCAAGCTAGCGGAAAGAACTGAGTGTCCTTTGCAGCTAGAGACTATAAGCTCCAATCAGATGAAAACGGATTTATATAACATTATTAAAGTTCTCGATGAAAAGCAGCGTGAGTTATTTATCGAAAATGCATGATCCTCTGCGTATAGAACTTATTACTCCCAACTAGAATACGATCTGGGAACGAAAAACTACTTTGAAAATAATGCTGGTGTGGATAAGATATCTACCATCTTCAAAATACGTGGGGAATTACAACATCTCAACTACATACCTCATCGCCCAGATCTACCTATAGAATGCAGCCTTTGCAATATGAACACCAGAGAAGATACTTTGCATTTTGTAGGTGTTTGCCCAATACTTATCGAGCTTAGAAAACTGTATCTGGGTAAAGCTATTTTCTCAACCGAAGAAGTTCTTAGCCTTTTGAATGGAGAATCCTGGCCACCTCTTCATAAATTCGTCAAAGCTGCACTCCGATATAGAAATCAAATTTTAAGAGAAGACTTTTAAGCTTAATGCACACTTTACAAATTAATATGTAGAACTAAAATAATATTTATATGCCCTGTAAAATATTATCATTATCTTGTTATCTTAGTAAATCAATTAGTCAATCTGGCAGACGGCTTTTGCCATGTCATATAAGATTTGTAAAAACCAAAAAAGGTAAACTTTGTAAATATTGAATTTTAATAAATCTAATCTAATAATATATTAGTGAATTCGAAATAGTTATTATCTTTCAAAGAAAACTCCAATAGTCTCAAAAATTGTCGTATTATTTGTTTGGAGTTGTAATTGGCCCCACTTTTTCATTATTAAATGGCCAGTTATGTTGGTATATTGGTGAAAAGTGAGCTTACATCAAAAGACACGAATATATGCCCTTCATCATGTATAACGTCTTCTAATTTTTCTTTCAACTCAAAAGAGTTTCTTATTACTTCTCAAAATTTGTCCAATGAATTTGGATAGTTGTTAGCAGGGAACATTAATAGATGATGATACTAATCTTAGAGGAAGATTCTCTTTATGGATTTAGGGCAGTCCATATAGCCCTGGTGCTATTGCTGTCGAACAATTCAATTTAGTTTTTTGCCACTTATCAATTATGTTCTCCTGAAAAAGTTATTTGATTATGTTTTGTTTGTTTCTTGTAATTCTTGCGTTGGGTATGTTCTAACAGTTTTGTATCTATTTTTGTAGGCTAGTAGTTCTTTCATTTTATTTTTGTATTCTTCCTTAAACACGACAACTGTTTTACTACCCTTATGTGCAGTAGTTATTACTATTTCGGTTTTGTGATGCTTAAGAAAAGTTCGTGTTGGTTTGGTATATTTTGAGTATGAATATCTCTTTTGTTGAATTTTTTATTCGTCGTTTATGATCAGAAATTTTATTTGCAGTTTTGAATCTGGCAACGTCTTTTTCTTTATCGTCTTTTTTTCTTTGAATATCTTGTTCAATATCCGCTATAATGTGTATGGAACAGAAATTTCTCATATTAACTGAAAAAATCCGATATTTTGCAAGTGTATGTCCTTTAGTTTGTCGATCTTTTTTGAGTGTGTATTTTTTATTTATGTATCAATATAGTTGTAAATGTGTTTTTGTTTTAAGATGAATGTGTTGAATTCATTGTCATTAAGTATTGCTCTCATTCTGATTGCGCTGTGAAAGATGATATTTTGTATTTTTGTTATGTGTTCGCTTGTCTTATTTCTAAATTCAACACTTTGAAAAGAACTATTTGTTCAATTCTTTCTAATTATCTCTTAATTTTATCTGTTGGGAAACTTGTCTTTATTTTTGTAGTTGAGTTATTGAGATGTTTGGGCAGGATGCCGTATTGTCTGCATTGTAGTAAAAATTTAAGTTTCTCCTTTTGTTTGACTATATGAAAATATCCAAAAATATATGCTCATCATGCAAGAGATTGCAAGATCAGCTGATATAGAGAACAAGACATCATTAATTATATAATTAAAGGTATACCCGATACGATGTCTAACAAGAAAATTTTACTTACAATACTGCGGATTTTAAGAGAATTCTGAGGAAATACGAGAAAATGAAGAGGTCAGAATTCCAATCATCAATATCTGTCTATAATAACTTGACGAATGATGAAACCAAACCGGTTCCACAAGCCGAATCAGGTGCTCCAATTGCAATGAATTATGTTGGTCGCGTGCTCATCAAATGTCCAAAACCACGCAGAGAAAAGGGCTCATGCTTTCCATGTGGCAAAACGGGACACAGCATTAAAGATTGTGCGCAGTCTGCCGTGTGTGTTCTGGAAGACGACGAGCTTACCAAACAACAACATCCGACTACTCTCAGAGACGATTTCCATGGAGTCTTTGAGAACACATTTACCAGCGAGCAGATTACAACAAAACTGGAAACCAAGACAATGATTGATACTGGGAGTCCAATCAGCTTCATTCAACAAAAATATGTCTCCCCTTATTTGATGACATCGGTCGACACAACAAAGAACAAATCTAAAATTTACTTTAGGAGATGAAGCATTAAATTTATGGGATTAACATCTGTCGAATAAGTTGGAAAGCTTGCCTTTATATTGGCCCTGTTTAAATTCGTTGTTTTTTATTATTATCTCAATTAGCTTAGTATTTGAATCTGCTAAAGTGAAGTTAAAGATAACGTTACGCTTCAGCATATGAAATACAAGAGAGTTATAAAGCATTAAGATAATTCTATAAGTTTCCAAAATACGAAACCGTATAACCTCACTGTTCAAGTATACATATATATGTCATATACATAATAATAAGATAAAAGCACATAGAATCTCTCCTGATCTTCCTGAATCTAAAAGGGCACAATCTCCATTCCAAATAACTACAGATTTAGTTGGATCAATGACTAAAATTGAGGTCTTCAAGATGTGTGAGGTGCTTCTAGAATCGAAAATGGCGGAGGTGACAAAGAAAAGTGACATCGATATTGTTACATGTTATCATGTTTTTATCCACCGATCGTTCGATGTTACAGCTTGATATAACATGAGATTATGTATAATTATGTATGCTCTCTCCCAAGGACGTAGATTGAACCTGGGATAATACTTTTTCGACGACACCAGTGATTTTAAACAATTAGAGAATCACCGCCCAAAACGCTTCATTAGATGCTCCAATTGGTCTAAATAAAGAGCAAATATCTCTTCATATGGTATCGTAATGGATCTAAGGTGAAAGTGTGTCAGTTATTTTCCTGACTGCCACTTTAATCTAACTCTACCTAACCTAATGTATAAATTAACTGTTTTTTTTATATTAATATAAGAATTTTAAAATATTAATTAAAACACACATTATATTTATTGCATTTTTAATTAAAAAAAAACAATAATTGTACCGTACCAACATTAAGAAAAAACGATAGTACTGTTGTTTCTCTTTTATTTTTGATGCCCCCCTTATGTTCTGTCATCCTCTTCCATAAAACTCGTTTGGTTGTGCCAATGTATACTAAATTCCACTTTTCCCCCTCTTTTCCATTGCAACTGATTTCACAGATTCATAGACGTCGTGTGTTTGTTCTTTTTGGCATTGGTGTTTTTGTGTTGGTAAATAGTTTACTAAGAGTTTCGTTAGATTTTTGTGCGAATGTGATGTTGTTGTCTTCTCTTACTATTTTATAAAGATTTGTACTCTCTGTTAAATTCGGTATGTACGGAACTCTTGCATATTTTAGGGTTGTTTTTTATTTTTTGTATTGCATAATTAGATGGTTTTATGCACAGTACACAAAATAAAGGTAATATATTCCGGTTTTCATTTTCGTTCAAGTTCGCGCATGTGGCAACACTCAGAGACACTCGTGTCACATTTGGCATGTGCATTAGCTTAGGCATGGGCCAAACTGCCAGTTGCAATATCTGTTACTGCTTATTTTAGATAATAGTTATACATTCCGGTTACTGAAATAAATATTATGGAACGAAAATTGTCAGCGAAATAACAATTTTAATAAACAATTATCCACTACTATGTTTGGGTAGAAAATTCTAATTTATAAAATAAAAAGGCAAACTCAATCTTAAATGGTTGTTTTAATAATGAATAATTTTTTTTTTTCATTTAACCTTTGAGAATACATTTTACTTTTATGTCAAACTACATAGCATCAAATATTTGACGAAGGTATGTATGTTCATAGAGATTGGTAGGCGTTGTGAATGGCAGCATCCAACATTCTTCCCCCCTAGTGCACAAAGTAAACGACTCAGCTTAGGCATATTTTCGACATGAAAAGACAAATTAATTATATTAAATGCGTTCTAATTCAATGTTTTCATTAGTAAATATAATATAATCTCCATAACATATTTTGCGCCATCTACATTTCATAAGCTTAACAATGCAACGGACCAAATGTAAGCCTAGCTCAACGATAGAAGCTTTTTCCTCAATGAATAGAAACGTCATCTTTTACTTCATTCTTCTTTAATCTTGTGTTGTGGGTGTCGTGTGTTAAATTTTTTATAATATTAAATTGATAAATTAATATTTTGTTTACTATTTAATAATTTGTGATATTGTTTAGTATGAATTTTATATGTACATCTATGTAGTTAAATTTATAAATGAGTTGATTTTGTTATATCCATCATTCGTGGATTTGTTGTACGTTATATGTAATTTGTGCTGGTACATCACCCTTATATAATGCACCTTGTGATGTTTTGTTTATTTCAAATTTATGTTGTGAATTATTATTTGTATATATTGTGTAACTGGATTTCAAATGCCTTCCTATTTGTTTTATTTTTCATCATAGCTAAGTAGTCATACAATTTCCTTTTTGTTATTTGTTTGTTGCTATGTGTGTGTGTGTGTAATGTGGTGTTTAAAGGTACCTTATTAGATTCCTTATTTATTTATTTTTTTGTTGGTTTTATTAAAGGTTGCCATTTTATTCTTGTGTTATGTTATTTGGACTGTGTTGGTGATATGATTGAGCACTGATGATGGGTGAGTTGTTTTATATATATACTGTTTATTTTATTAACATTTTTTTTTGTTTTTCAGGTTTTTTGTTATATGAATTGAGCGATATCAGCTGAAATTATATTTTACTTTCAATCTGGTATGTTAATTTTTTTTTTGAATTACTATAATTGTATGTTTTATGGTTTTATTTATATATTTATTTTTGAGTTAAATTATTTTCACATTTCGCTCAGTTTTCTTCATTTATATTTATAATATGATTTTGAGTTGAGTTTGACTAATGTTTTATTTGTTTTTTATAAGTGTTAATGTGTGTGTATGATGTTATTTGTTTATTTGAAACAATTTTTTTGTTTTTCTTTTATAATCTTTGGATTCCTACGAATGAGTGGTTTTGAGTGAATTTAGTATGTTTTGTTTTATGTTGTTTAAATGGTTAGGTTTCTTTCATTTTCTTCAGTGGACTGTATGTTCGTGTGTTTGGTTGTAGTTCCTGAGTTGGGTTTCTTAATTCATATTAGTGTTGATTTCATTTTGTTGATTTTAACTTTTCTGATTTGAGTTTCAGATAGGTTCATCTGATTTTGTTTTTGAATTAGAATTGGTTATTTTCAGTTAAGTGAATGTATTATGTTGTTCAATTATCTTAATTCGATATTTTATTTTGATTCATTTTTAAATTCGATTATTTCATATAATTGTATTTTCTGTTGTGTTGTCATTCGATGGTAGCGGACAAATTTTTGTTATGAGTCGTTTGAATTCACTGTTTTGGGTCTTTACTTTGATCACTCGAATTAAGTTGTCTCGGCCTGGATATGTTTCTACTATCCTTGCCAAAGGCCATTTCGATGGTGGGAACCTTTCATCACGTAGTAATACGAGGTCTCCTATTTTAGGCTGTTCTTCCTGCTTAAACCATTTCGGTCGGGTTTGAAGTCTGGTGAGATATTCGCCGCTCCATTCCTTCCAAAACTTTTGCAGGGCGGCTTGTATTTGCTTCCACCTATCAAGGTAACCAATTTTTCATTTGTCAAATCCGACTCTGGAACTATATATCCTGACGTGCCTATCAATAAATGTGCTGGAGTTAGTGCATTGAAGTCTTCTAAGCTATCTGTTACTGGACAGAGGGGTCCCGAGTTTAAACAAGCTTCTATTTGTATAAGAAGCGTACTGAGTTCCTCGTATGTAAGAGCTTGGTTTTGGGCAATTCTTCGCAAATGGTATTTTACGATTTCACTCCTGCTTCCCACAATCCACCGAAGTGAAGAGAAGCAGGAGGAATGAAGTTCCATTTTGTTCCCAATTGGCATATTGAGTTGGCAATGTCGGTATAGTTAAAATTCGCTGCTGTGAGCATCTTTTGAAGCTTTGCATTGGCTTCTTGAAAATTGGTTCCACAGTCACTGTATAGGTTAGAACAGATTCCTCTTCTTGATGTGAAACGTCGAAATGCGGCTATAAATGCTTGCGTGGTTAAATCGGTTACAACTTCGAGATGCATGGCTTTGGTTGATAGGCATATAAATATAGCGAAATATGCTTTATATCCTTTTGAACATCTTCCTTTCCAGGCTTTAACTTCAATAGGTCCCGCATAGTCAACTCCAGTATGAGTAAATGGTCGAGATATGTTTACTCTAGGGGCTGGTAAATTCCCCATTAATTGTTGCATCGTCTTTGATTTTTTAACATTTCGTTTTAAATTGAAAATCCAATATTTATTTCTAATATATGAAATAACTTGTTGTATACCACCATGAAGTGTTTTTTCATGAGCGTCTTCGATTGTAAGTATTGCTATCTTGTGGTTAGGCTTTAAAACTATTGGGTGTTTTTGATCGTATGTTAGTGTGGCGTTTTCAAGTCTACCACCGATTCGAATGATACCACATTGATCAGTGAATAGATTTAGCGATTTATTGACTTTTGTTTTACTACCCTTTGTTGACTTCGTATTAATATCAGTAAACATATGTTGTTGTATATTGCGTATGATTATACGTAAAGCAATTTCTAATTCCTCGGGTGAAAGTGCAAATGTTCTTCTTTGGGTTTTATCTGTTCTTAAATTATGAATGAATCTGTTTACGTTTGCAATTATTCTCAGAATTTTGCTAATTTTCGAATGTCTTGATAAGACATCTAAAATTGTATGCGCGGTTTCTATGTTTGTATGTACTTGTACTTCCTTTTTTCCTTCTTCTTCGGTGTAAAATGTTGTTGGCTGCGTTGGGCATACGAACTCCCACTTTTCTTGAAGAAATGGTGGTCCTTTCCACCAAAGGTCATTGTGAATTAATTTGGATGGCAACATTCCTCGTGAAGCGAAATCTGCCGGGTTTAATTTTGTAGGAATGTGCTTCCAAATGCTTACATTCGTAAGACGCTGAATTTCGGTAACTCTGTTAGCAATAAAGGTCTTCCACCTTGTTGGCAACGCAGTTATCCAACAGAGAGTTATGGTGGAATCCGTCCACGCAAAATTTGGAATTCTTTCAAATGGTAAAACGTCTTGGACGTGTTTGAGAAGTTTTGCTAGCAGAACATCTCCACACAATTCTAATCTTGGCAAAGATATAGTTTTGACTGGAGCAACCTTCGTCTTAGCTATGAGAATATGGGTGTGTATGCAGTTGTTATTCAAAATTCGGAGATAAATTACAGCTCCATATGCTTTTGTTGATGCATCACTAAAGCCATGCAATTCGATGTTTTGAACATTGTTTTCTGTATTAATCCATCTCGAAATACGAACGTTCTGCAGATTTTTCAAATCTTCTCGAAAGGAAAGCCATTCTTGTTGAAGTTCAACTGTTATGTTTTCATCGCACGAAACACCACTCAACCAAAGTTTCTGCATAAGTATCTTCGCCATTATGACACATGGTGCAATCCATCCAAGTGGATCAAAAATGCGTGCAATAGTTGAAAGAATGGTGCGTTTAGTTATGATTTCTTCTGTCGCGATTTCTTGAAAAGAGAAAGAATCAGTTGACGGATACCAGCTTATACCAAGAGTTTTCATTTGATCCAAAGATTCAAGCTTGAGTGATACTTTTGTTTCTCGATCTCCTTCTGGTATTGGTTTGAGAAACTCTTCTTCATTACTCATCCATTTTCTTAGATGAAAACCAGCTGATGATAGTAGTTCTGAAATTTGGTTGTATTTTTCCTTGGCTTCTTCTAATGATTCAGCACCTTATACGAAATCATCGATATACATATCCTCTCGAATCATTTTTGCTGCTAATGGTAATTTGGATTCTTCATCAGAGGCTAACTTTTTTAGTGTCCGGTTTGCTAAATATGGTGCTGGGGCAGTACCGAACATCAAAACATTCATTTTGTAGAGTTTGACTGGTGTTGATTGATCTTCCCGCCAAAATATAAGTTGGTAATACGCATCATTTGGATTGATCTTAATTTGTCTGTACATTTTTTCAATGTCAGCAGTGAATGTGATTTTGTGTATTCTCCATCTTAGAACGATTGATACGATGTCAGTTTGAGTTTTTGGTCCCGTCAACAAATGATCGTTGAGCGACTTACCATCTTGTGTTTTGAAAGAAGCGTTGAAAACTACACGCAATTTAGTAGCTGTGCTGGAATCCTTAACTACTGCGTGATGTGGTACCACGTAGTGAAAAGGTGATTGTAATTTTGTATCACGAATTATATCCACTTCTTCCATTTGTTTTAATTTTAGATATTCTAACATGCAGTCGTTGTATTGTTTGTGTAGCATAGGGTTGTTGTTTAATTTTTGTTCTTGCCTAAGGAACATTTTAAATGTACTTGTTTGCGTTGAATTGAGTTCCGGACGATGGTTTCCTTTGAATGGTAATGAAACTTCAAAGCGTCCTCCCGGCAATCTTTTAGTGTTGTTTAAAAAGTGTTGCTCACAGGAAACATCTTCTTCCAATTCCTTCTTATCATATGGGGATTCCTCAATTTCCCAAAATGTTCTTATCTGTGTGTCTATATCAATGAATTGAGTGAAAACTTGTACCGAATTTCTTCTTTCTATAGGTGTTTTGCCTAGAATATTCCAACCAAATTCTGTTTTTTGGGCTATTGGCGAAATAGGCTCTTTTCCCCTGATAATATCCGGTAAAACTATTTCACAATAAACATCGCTGCCTAGCAACAAGTCAATTTTGGCTGGCATGTAAAACATCTCGGGTCGGCAAGTTCTAAACCTTGTATATGACCGAGTTTATTTGTCCTAATGTTTTGGTTTGGAAGTAGTCCCGTTAAAGTTTTGAAGAGATTGTAAATTGAGAACAAGTTGACCTTAAACTCAGTTCAACATAATTTTTGCATGAACCGCTTTTGTTTTGTCCTTAGACAGTAACGTCAAAGAAAGTAGGGTATTTCCTCAATCCCAATGTTTGAGCTGCAGATTCAGTAATAAAAGATGCCTGAGATCCAGGATCAATTAATGCTCTGAGCTTGCAATAAGTTCCATGGGTTGACTTAACATGAATAATTGCTGTTGCTAGTAAAATGTGTGCATTTCTAACATCATATAAATGGTAACAATTACCAGATGTGGAAGCTGGTAAATCGTATGGTTGAAAAGCTTGAGCATTTGGGTTGATTTCCGTTGTTATATGATGTGTTTGAGTTGGATGTTTGTTGTGATTTGTGTTGTTTGAATGGTTATTTGAATTTTGATTATTTTGATGTATATGATTGCGTGAGTTTGATGGTACTTGTGTATTATTGAGTGAATTCGTGCTTGTGTTGTGTAGACATTGATTAGATTGTGTGTATGGTTGTGTGACTAAATTTTTATGTAAGGAATTTGAATAAAGTTGATGATTTGCATTGCCTGTGTTGCCAAAGTGTAGAAGAGAGTTGTGATTTCTTTGGCAAAAATGACAGGTTTTATTGCTCATACAATTATTTGTTCTGTGGCTGTACGCCAAGCAATTAAAACAATTGCCAAGTTTTTTGACATGACGGTGTCGAGAACTAACATCCATTTTTAAAAATTTTGAACATGTTCTTAATGAATGTACACCATTATGGCACAATTTGCATTTGAATTCTTCAGCAAAACCTGTGTTTATCTGAAATACATTCTTTTGCTTTTTAATCGATGATAATTTCTCAGGCTTTTGCTCATCAATCATTTCCAAAGTACGAAACCTTGTTTCTAGGAAGTCTGAAAATTCTATGAATTTTGGAATTTCCTTTTGAGTTCCAAGTGTTGTTTCCCACTTTGATTGTATTGTGGTCGGTAGTTTCTTTAAAAGCAAAAATATTATAATTGCATCCCACTCATGCACTGCTAGACCTAAATTTTTTAATGCATGTAATATTTTTGTTGTGTTGTCGAGCAATTCTCGAATTCCTTTAGAACTTTCTTCTCGGACAACTGGTAAATCATAAAACAACTTGAGTTCGTTATTCACCAGAATTCGTTTAAAATCGTATCGAGACGACAACAAGTCCCAAGCCTTTTCATAGCTTGCGTCATCTACGCTAATATGTTCCAACAAAACACCTGCACCTTCTTTACAACAAGACTTTAAATAATGTAGCTTTTCGATATTTTTCAGAGCAGCATTATTGTGTACCAATGAAAGGAATTGGTCGTGAAAAGACCGCCAATTTTGGTATTCTTCCGTAAAAGTGGGTGGTTGAATTTTTGGGAGTCTTACATCATGCTGTTTTACATTGCTTGTCTTCTGCATGGTTAAATTTGACTCTTCTTTTTTCACAATTGCAGCAAATTTGTCCAATTCATCCAAAAGCAGTGATCGGTACAGTGTATATGTTTCATTAGCTTCGTTGTAATGTGCTTCTGTTGCTGATAAAATATCTGCTTTAATATCATCACTGCAAATAGCTACTTCGTAGTGACTTCCGATGCTTTTCCAATATTTTTCTAACGTTTCTAGTCTTGTTGAGACATAGTTCTTAGTCCTGCGTTCGGGTGCAACAGTTTTCTTGAAATTTTCAAGATCTTTTGCAATTTGATTGCTTGTAGTTTTGATGAGTTTTGCAGCGTTCATTTTATTATAATATATGTATTTATTTGTGTATAATGTATGTATGTATTTAATTTAAATTAAAAGTAAATGTTTTTTTTTTACTTACTTTCTTTTTGATTGGCGATGCTTGGCTGGGTGGACTTCGTGGTGGATTTTGGTGGACGTCGGTTACTTGGTGGACTTTGCTGTTTATAAAATCGTTGGATGACTGTGGTTAACTGGAGTGTGGGCCGTGTACAGTTGTTGCGGCTTCTTGACCCAATCGTAGACCGTTGAATTGTGCACCGTTGGACTGTATTTTATTTTACTTATTTCTTAGTTTTAATTCTTTGTAAATTGTGATTGTTATTTTAGTTTTAATCTAAACTTTGTTTCAATTTGTTCAGTGTAGTTAGTTATTATTAAAATGAAAACTAAAAAACTATGCGACAAAATGTCGGTTAAATGTCTTTAATTTTAGCAAAAATTGTTGTGGTTGAAAACTTCACAATTTGTTCTGGATAGCTTGTACTTAATTTCTTTTAATTTGGGTAGAAAATTCTAATTTATAAAATAAAAAGGCAAACTCAATCTTAAATGGTTGTTTTAATAATGAATAATTTTTTTTTTCATTTAACCTTTGACAATACATTTTACTTTTATGTCAAACTACATAGCATCAAATATTTGACGAAGGTATGTATGTTCATAGAGATTGGTATGCGTTGTGAATGGCAGCATCCAACAACCATTTTAAAATTAAGTATTCATCACTTTTTCATATAAATTCGCCTGTTTGGTTTGATTAAAATGCAAATTTAGAAATAAGCATTGTTATTTTAAAAACAGTTATTTTTGATATACCGTTACTTCTTACTGAACACATCTTACTGAAATATTGACCCACAACTATTTTTGTGCGAAAATGTCAAGAATGAGAGTGCATGTGCCAAATGTCAGACACATTTTTCCAAATATGACAACCGAATTTTGAAAACATGCGCAATATATTACTTTATTTTGCGTACTGTGGGTTTTATCGTTTTTTGTTGTTTTTTCTCTATAAGTTTTCTCATATTGCAGCGTGGAAAATTGGTCATTTGTAGTGTTTTATATACGTTTAGTTCGTTTTCTTCTTTAAATTGTTGATCACTGATTTCAAAATTTTTATGTACGTATAAAGTTTTTTGCGGTGTTTATCATTGGTTGTTTTGAATAAAAGTTTGTTAGCCGCCCAGATGATGTTGGTTTTAAGGACCAGTTGGAAATTGTTTTGTGATTTGTGCGGATGAGTAAGGTACCAAGATATGGTATTCGTTTGTTGTCTTCTATTTCTATTATGAATTGAATTTTCTTGTGGTATTGATTCAGTGTTTTAAAAAAATATTCTGGTCTTTTTGTTGAATTATGGCAAATATATCATCCACATATTTAGCGATAAAACTTATTTCAATGTTTTCTTTTCCCAATTCTTCGAAAACGTAATCAAGAATGTCATCCAAGACTGTGTCTGCTATTGTGGATGATAGGGGATTACCGGTGGGAATGCCAAATGTTTGATGGTAAAATATATAAGTGAATTCGAAATAGTTATTATCTTTCAAAGAAAACTCCAATAGTCTCAAAAATTGTCGCATTGGATATTTGGTTGGAGTTGTAATTGGCCCCACTTTTTCATTATTTAATGGCCAGGTATGTTGGTATATTGGTGAAAAGTGAGCTTACATCAAAAGACACGAATATATGCCCTTCATCATGTATAACGTCTTCTAATTTTTCTTTCAACTCAAAAGAGTTTCTTATTACTTCTCAAAATTTGTCCAATGAATTTGGATAGTTGTTAGAAGGGAACATTAATAGATGATGATACTAATCTTAGAGGAAGATTCTCTTTATGGATTTAGGGCAGTCCATATAGCCCTGGTGCTATTGCTGTCGAACAATTCAATTTAGTTTTTTGCCACTTATCAATTATGTTCTCCTGAAAAAGTTATTTGATTATGTTTTGTTTGTTTCTTGTAATTCTTGCGTTGGGTCGGTTCTAACAGTTTTGTATCTATTTTTGTAGGCTAGTAGTTCTTTCATTTTATTTTTGTATTCTTCCTTAAACACGACAACTGTTTTACTACCCTTATTTATGTGCAGTAGTTATTACTATTTCGTTTTTGTGATGCTTAAGAAAAGTTCGTGTTGGTTTGGTATATTTTGAGTATGAATATCTCTTTTGTTGAATTTTTTATTCGTCGTTTATGATCAGAAATTTAATTTGCAGTTTTGAATCTGGCAACGTCTTTTTCTTTATCGTCTTTTTTTCTTTGAATAGCTTGTTCAACATCCGCTATAATGTGTATGGAACAGAAATTTCTCATATTAACTTAAAAAATCCGATATTTTGCAAGTGTATGTCCTTTAGTTTGTCGATCTTTTCGGAGTGTGTATTTTGTATTTATGTATCAATATAGTTGTAAATGTGTTTTTGTTTTAAAATGAATGTGTTGAATTCATTGTCATTAAATATTGCTCTCATTCTGATTGCGCTGTGAAAGATGATATTTTGTATTTTTGTTATGTGTTCGCTTGTCTTATTTCTAAATTCAACACATTGAAAAGAAATATTTGTTCAATTCTTTCTAATTATCTCTTAATTTTATCTGTTGGGAAACTTGTCTTTATTTTTGTAGCAGAGTTATTGAGATGTTTGGGCAGGATGCCGTATTGTCTGCATTGTCATCATCACGCAAGAGATTGCAAGGTCAGCTGATATAGAGAACAAGACATCATTAATTATATAATTAAAGGTATACCCGATACGATGTCTAACAAGCAAATTTCTGAGGAAATACGAGAAAGTGAAGAGGTCAGAATTCCAATCATCAATATCTGTCTATAATAACGTGACGAATGATGAAAGCAAACCGGTTCCACAAGCCGAGTCAGGTGCTCCAATTGCAATGATTGATGTTGGTCACGTACTCATCAAATGTCCAAAGCCACGCAGAGAAAAGGGCTCATGCTTTCCATGTGGCAAAATGGGACACAGCATTAAAGATTGTGCGCAGTCTGCCCTGTGTGTTCTGGAAGACGACGAGCTTACCAAACAACAACATCCGACTACTCTCATAGACGATTTCCATGGAGTCTTTGAGAACACATTTACCAGCGAGCAGATTACAGCAAAACTGGAAACCAAGACAATGATTGATACTGGGAGTCCAATCAGCTTCATTCAACAAAAATATGTCTCCCCTTATTTGATGACATCGGTCGACACAACAAAGAACAAATCTAAAATTTACTTTAGGAGATAAAGCATTAAATTTATGGGATTGACATCTCTCAAATAAGTTGGAAAGTTTGCCTTTATATTGGTCCTATTTAAATTCGTTGTTTTTTTGCTATTATCTTAATTACCTTAGTATTTGAATCTGCTAAGGTGAAGTTAAAGATAACGTTACGCTTCAGCACATGAAATAAAAGAGAGTTATAAAATGCATTAAGATAATTCTATAAGTTTCCAAAATACGAAACCGTATAACCTCACTGTACAGGTACACATATATATGTCATATACATAATAATAAGATAAAAGCACACAGAATATCTCCTGATTTTCCTGAATCTAAAAGAGCACAATCTCCATTCCATATAGCTACAGATTTAGTTGGATCAATAACTAAAATTGAGCTCTTTAAGATATGTGGGGTGCCTCTAGAATCGAAAATGGCGGGCGTGGCAAAGAAAAGTTACATCGAGATTGTTACCACTGACTACCAAAAAATTATGGAAACAAACTCTTTCTTAACCTCCAAATTATCTGCTTTGGAAAATAAGTGCGAGCAACTAGAATATCAAATCGAAGATATGCAGAAAAAGTGCACTGAAAATAATCTTATTGTAAGGGTAGCCATCCTAGAGGGCCGAGACGAGAAGGAACACGTAAAAAATGTTTGTGCGAGCATAATTGAACCACCATTAACAGGAAATATACACATCCACGAAATTAAGTAATTTAATCCAAACGCAAAGAATTTTATGGTCAAACTTGAAACTAAACACCAGGTAATTGCTGCACTCAAATCATCCAATACTCTGCGAAACAATGGTATCACATTTTCAAAAGATCTTCCCGCTTCGATTCGACATAAAAAACAAATGACAAAATGTTAATAAATAAATATATAACAATAAAAATTAAGTTTTACGAAAAAATTAAACACTTCAACACAAAACATAAGGGCAATATTGTAAACACAGTTCGTATTGTCGATGTCTTTTTTGAGATTCATGGAGAAATCTCTTCTGCTGGGTTCGTAGACTCTCCAGTGTGTAGCTCGTTCCTCTTTGCCGAAGGTCTGTACGGCGGTCATCTATGTTGGCTGTGTGTGCAGTTTGTAAAATGTGTTGCGATAGTACTGTTGTTTCTCTTTTATTTTTGATGCCCCCCTTATGTTTTGTCATCCTCTTCAGTAAAACTCGTTTGGTTGTGCCAATGTATACTAAATTCGACTTTTCCCCCTCTTTTCAATTGCAACTGATTTCATAGATTCATAGACGTCGTGTGTTTGTTCTTTTTGGCATTGGTGTTTTTGTGTTGGTAAATAGTTTACTAAGAGTTTCGTTAGATTCTTGTGCGAATGTGATGTTGTTGTCTTCTCTTACTATTTTATAAAGATTTGTACTCTCTGTTAAATTCGGTACGTACGGAACCCTTGCATGTATTTTAGGGTTGTTGTTTATTTTTTGTATTGCATAACTCGATGGTTTTATGCACAGTACACATAATAAAGGTAATATATTCTGGTTTTCATTTTCGTTCAAGTTCGCGCATGTGGCAACACTCAGAGACACTCGTGTCACATTTGGCATGCGCATTAGCTTAGGCATGGGCAAAACTGCCAGTTGCAATATCTGTTACTGCTTATTTTAGATAACAGTTATAAATTCCGGTTACTGAAATAACAATTATGGAACGAAAATTGTCAGTGAAATAACGATTTTAATAAATAATTTTCCACTACCATTTTAAAATTAAGTATTCATCACTTTTTCATATAAATTTGCCTGTTTGGTTTGATTAAAATGCAAATTTAGAAATTAGCATTGTTATTTTAATAACAGTTATTTTTGATATACTGTTACTTTTTACTGAACACATCTTACTGAAATATTGACCCACAACTATTTTTATGCGAAAATGTCAAGAATGAGAGTGCATGTGCCAAATCTCAGACACATTTTGCCAAATATGACAACCGAATTTTGAAAACATGCGCAATATATTACCTTATTTTGTGTACTGTGGGTTTTATCGTTTTTTGTTGTTTTTTCTCTATAAGTTTTCTCATAATGCAGCGTGGAAAATTGGTCATTTGTAGTGTTTTATATACGTGTAGTTCGTTTTCTTCTTTAAATTGTTGATCACTGATTTCAAAATTTTTATGTACGTATAAAGTTTTTTGCGGTGTTTATCATTGGTTGTTTTGAATAAAAGTTTGTTAGCCGCCCAGATGATGTTGGTCTTAAGGACCAGTTGGAAATTGTTTTGTGACTTGCGCGGATGAGTAAGGTGCCAAGATATGGTATTCGTTTGTTGTCTTCTATTTCTATTATGAATTGAATTTTCTTGTGATATTGATTCAGTTTTTTAAAAAAATTTTCTGGTCTTTTTGTTGAATTATGGCAAATATATCATCCACATATTTAGCGATAAAACTTATTTCAATATTTTCTTTTCCCAATTCTTCGAAAACGTAATCAAGAATGTCATCCAAGACTGTGTCTGCTATTGTGGGTGACAACGATGATGATGAACACATTCTCGAAAAAACTTCAAATCGAAATATGGAAAATTGTGGCAGTAAAAATAAAAACCAGGAAATTATTTTGCACGTTAATAGTTTCAATTTCAATGACAATTGTCTTGTAAGAGAGAATATGCATACAAAATAAAACATTAAGCTATTAAAACATATTATTATATAATGTCCTTAAATTTTTTATCACTTTCTATAGCTAATGAAATAATAAGAAAAATCAGTTTTAAATACATACAGGTGATAGGGGATTACCGATGGGAATGCCAAATATTTGATGGTAAAATATATTAGTGAATTCGAAATAGTTATTATCTTTCAAAGAAAACTCCAATATTCTCAAAAATTGTCGCATTGGTATATTGGTTTGGAGTTGTAATTGGCCCCACTTTTTCATTATTAAATGGCCAGGTATGTTGGTATATTGGTGAAAAGTGAGCTTACATCAAAAGACACGAATATATGCCCTTCATCATGTACAACGTCTTCTAATTTTTCACCAGTTTTGAGCACTTATGATCCAAATGCAGAAACTGAATGCGAGCAGTCTTGGATTTGGAGCTGTATTGCTGCAACGCCAGACAGGCGAGTTAATTCATCCGATATTCTTCTTTTCCAAACGTGCCACTGTGCAAGAGTCGAAATACCACTCATATGAGTTGGAAACCTTAGCCATAATATATGCGCTCTGACGTTTCAGTATATATCTTACAGGTATAAAATTTAAGATTGTGACTGATTGCAAGTCACTTACCTTAATACTTAGTAAACAACTTTTGAATCCCAGAATATCGCGTTGGGCCTTGTAACTCCAAGAATACGATTACCCAATAGAGCATATGGATGGCAAGAAGATGGCGCATGTTGATGCTCTCAGCAGAGTCCATAACATTTTAATGATTGTTGAAGCAGATTAGTTTGAAAATGCATTAGCTGCATCACAGCAAAAAGATAAAGCCATTCAGCGATTGGTGAAGATGTTAGAAGAAAGAGAAAGACTATCTTATGAAATAAACAATGGACTCGTGTATCGAAAAATAAACAAAAAAATCTTTTTCTATGTTCCATCGCAAATAGAAAGCAAGAAATGTTATCCAGACTCATTATGATACGTTAGGCCATGTGGGTGATGAAAAGTGTTACAATTTTTAAAGAAAGGCTTATTGGTTTCTGTTGTCTGAAATGTATTCATTTTTCGCAATGCACTGGCAAAAAGGAAGGTGTTTTACACATTATTCCAAAAGGTAACAAGCCTTTTGAAACCGTCCATATCGACCATTAAGGTCCATTGCCTTATTCGGTTCAAACGCCAAACAGTATGTGCTCTTAATCGTAGATGGTTTTTCAAAATTATACCCAGTAAAAACAATAAACACTAATGAGGTAATAAAATATTAAAAGTTATATTTCTAAAGTTATAGTAAGCATTTGCGCATTGTATCCGATCGCGGTAGTTGTTTCACCTTGGAAGAATTTTCAATTTTTTGTAAAACTACACGAAGAAATAGACCCGGAACTAAAGCGAAGGACTTCTGCCGCTGGCCAGATGAGCCCCTAGACGAAATGGACAGCACACTTGATGTACAGCAATACCTTCAACAACTGAAAAAAGGGACCCGTCAAATGTGGATCTGATTCTAACAATGCCTGAGGCACAGGACGAAGGTGTCTGGAAATATGAGCATTTGCGGCAATTCTGTATGAAATTAAATGGTTTGGCTGTGCGTCTACAGACAAATTGCTTTCCGACATCATGTACACAGATGACAGCAACTGAACAATTGATATTTCTATGTGCTGCACATAAAACACGAAAATAATGTCCTGCCCTTGATGATACACGTCACACACTTGACGGAGCTGCTTGTTTATTAAATAGCAATAAATATTTCCTTAGCCGGGTCTCAATAAGAGAATTATCAGTAACTAAATTAAGTTCGGATTGTCGCCGACTGTATAGGATTTTTTCGCATGCATATTTCCATCAGCGAAGGATATTCGATGAATTTGAGACTGAGACATTTTTATGCCACCGTTTTACGCGTTTCGTTACCAAATACAATCTCATGTCGAAAGAGAATCTAATCGTTCCAATTAATGAGGAAGAAAATTCAACGCCTGGCGATGTGAAGCTTAAACATAAAAACAATAAAATTAAACAACCCCCCTACAAACAAAACAACATAAACACAAAAAATAAAAACAACAAACATCAAATAAATATACAAATACAAAATATAAGTTTCCATTTCCTGCTGTTTCATGAACGAAAAAAAAACACAAAATATTTTTTGGTTCTCAAATTTACTTCTAAATTATTGTTGAAATTCTTTTCAAATGATAAAAAGCTGATAAAGTTAAAGTTGACAATCATAATTTGATTGATAAAGTATTAAGAAACAACAAATAAATTGATGACACACTACAAAATTTTAACTTAAATTGAAACAACAAAAAACAGAAATTAACTTTATTGAAATATCTAATGAACTTTAAAAATGGAGGACGATGTTTTCTCATGGGGCTTTCGGTTGGTAACAAAAATCAATTTATTTTTGATTTAGATCTGTCAAAACACTGATTTTGACAAGTTTTGCCTTTGATTGGCCAAACAAATTGATTTATTTTTTTATTTTAAATCAAATTTGCAGATCTGAATTTTTCAGCAAATCTACCCCTCTTTTACTAACACCACTATGCATTATCATTGACAGCCATCAGTTTGACAAGACAGCTAATATCGCTAGCTGGTTCAAAGACAAAAATATACACCAATATTATAGCAAATAAAAATCAATCTAAAAACGTATTGGATTCGTTACGAAAAAAATCAATTTATAGATCAAAATATAAATTTGCCAAACGAAAACCCCATCAGATGAACATGCATATAGCTTAATAAAAAAAACAAATTTTCAATAATAAATGTCATTATTACGTATACACCATTAACCCATTCTATTGTATTATTTTTATTATTATTCTGATTATTATACACATTAATTATTTTTATTAATAATAAGTAGTTGGTTTGCACAAGAACAAAATGAACGGTATCCAACATATTAAAGTAGCCACTAATTCGCGCCAATCGAATTGGCAGTTAGAGCGGATAAACAGGAGTTTGACTACTATGTTAGATAAAGAAAATGAACTGGAACCGGGTGATTGGGCAAAACACTTAAGAAAAGTTGAATTCGCTCTAAATAATTTTGAGAACAAAAGTACTAGTTTCTCCGCGAGCACTTTGGTTTTAGGAATCCGGCAGAGGGGTGATATTCATGAAAACATCCGTGAATATCTTGAAGAGCATGTAAGCACCGAAGAAACTAGGGATTTAGAATCGATGAGCATCTGAAAAACTGTTCGTAGCCAGAAAGCTAATAAAGTATATTTCGACAAGCATCATAAAAACCAATATCTTTATAAAGTAGGATATTATGTTTTAATCAAAAATGTTATTAATACACCAGGTGTAAATAAAAAAATTATGGCCAAATTTAAAGGGCCATTTGAAATAATAAAAGCGCTTCCAAGCAACAGATACCTAATTAGAGATTTAGAAAATTTGCAGATTTCACGAAAACAATACAAAGGAGTTGCATCTCCTGAAAATATGAAACCATACTTAGCCGAGTAATTAATTGCAAGGTATCAATGTTTTGATTTGTAAATTATATCTACTAATGTTTAAAATTGTAAAATTTTTCATGTTTTCCATTCAATTTATCAAATTTAATTCAAATGCACAATATTTTGTATACTATTCGAGAAATAAGTTTCACAATCTATAAAATGAAAATAAAATTAATGATAATATTTTATATCGTCGATAAAATAAAATATCTTATATAAATTAAATGAAATGAAACATTTAAAACAAGGTGATAAATCGATGACGATTCCTTTCACAGAGCAGTGGAGTTGTAAGGTTCATACTAGAACAACCTGAATATTTAAATATTCATGTATCCTATTTACTTAAATTATTGCAATATACCTAATTTTCAATGTGCCTTAATTTCATTATCATGTTTTAATCCACCCATCGTTCAATGTTACAGCTTGATATAACATGATATTATGTATAACATCATTATCGTATGTATATAGTAAATCGAAGAATACCTAATTGTAGTAATAACTTTGATCTAAACAGTTGTAATAAAACCTTAGAAACTGAAGCATCGTTTTTGTTATTGCTATATTTTTGGTCGCCCTACCACTCCGTGCCCTTTACAACTGTTTAATTGGCCTGAGTTTTGCAGAAGCTGTATGGATGAAGAGGAAAAGGAGACTATCTCCCTTCTTCCTTGCTCATGTCCTGCTCTCTCCCTAGGACGTAGATTGCACCTGGGAGAATACTTTTTCGACGACACCAGTCATTTTAAGCACGTAGAGATTCACCGCCAACAAGGCTTCATTAGAGGCTTCAATTGGCCTAATTAAAGAGCAAATATCTCTTCATATGGTATCCCAACATTAACAAAAACAAATGACAAAATGTTAATAAATAAATATATAACAATAAAAAAAAATGACTCCAGTATGTATCTCGTTCTTGTACTCTTCTCTTTGTCCCAGATCTTTACGTCTTCTATGTTGGCTATGTGTGCAGCTTGTAAAATGTGGTGGGATCAGCGTTACCACTTCAAAAAAATAAATTGAAGTAAATTTGACACAAAAAGTGAAGTAGATTCAAGAAAAGGGAAGTAGATTTCAAAATCGTATTCCAATCTAAAAACGGTTTTGTTTATAAATAAACACACTATAAACACATCTAGAGAAAAAATCCCTAATCAAAATCCCTATTGGCAAATTGAAACGACATGGCATACATTAAATTTCAGCACAGACAGACTGAAACGAAGGTAAAACCGAACGCATTACATCTGCTTGACAGTGAATTAAAAGAAAAACAATAATAAAAGTCAGAAAATTGTAATACTTTTTGTGTTTGAAATGAAGATTGAGAAAATCCGATCGATAAATACAATAAGGTTTTCCAGGTATTGTTACTGGACGGATTTAAAAGTTGTTCTATGTTGGATACCATCGGAAATACATCCATGGTCAACGTTTATACTAGGTAATCGTGTGGATGTTATTAAAAGGTTATTTGAGTAGTAAAAACAGACATATTACCAATAGATGCAACTCCAAGTGAAATAATTGAATCACCAATATGGTTTTAAGGACCACCCTTTTTCCAACTATAGTGTAACGAGTTACCAAATCATAAAATATCGAATATTAATATTTCGGATGAAATCTTCGAACAGAAGCTCAAAAAGCAGAATTTAATGTTAGTTCTGAAAAAGGACGAAATATTCACAAGAAACAAATTTCAAAACGACTACAATAAACTTGTGAGAACGGTTGCATTTGTTTTGAGATTTTTATCTTACTAACGAGCAAGAAAGCGTTCCACTGTACAGCGAACTATTGAGTTGGAAGGTGATTGAATTAAAAATGCAAAGGTGGCCATAATCAAGTCGATCCAGAGCAAAATATTTAGCAAGGCGATTGAACTTTTAAAAAAGAATATTCAAATAAATGCCAGATCACATGTCCACACATTAAATCCATTTGCTGATGACGATGGAATCCTACGTGTCGGTGGCCGACTGAAGTATGCAAAAAATCATATGACCACAAGTATCCAATCCTGTTACCGAAGGATAAACTTCTTCACCCAAGCTATTATGACACAATATCACCGAGAGCACCATCAGTAGGTTTATTAGCTATTATTCCCTAACAATTTCGGCTGTTGCATTGAAAACTTCTGGCAAAGAAGATCATGAGGGAATGCGTTCTTTGTTTGAAAAGTAACCTAAAATCAATACATCACATCATGGCTGACTTACCCTATAATCGGCTTCAAGCATCTCGTCCATTTGAAGCTATAGTAAAAGATTTATATGGCCTATTCTTAATTCATTTTAAATGAAGAGGAAGCATTCCAGCTAAGGTATATGTAGCTATCTCTATTTGCTACTAAGGCAGTATACTTTGAATTAGTTAGCGATTTGACTTCAGCAACATGTATGAAAGCACTTCGTCGATTTTTTTGGTAGAAGGGACTGAGCGGATTTATATAGCGGGAACGGAACTAATTACGTGGGTGCAAAAAATGAAATAAGCCAACTGTACGCGCTTCTTAAATCTTAAGCCCTTAAAGACACGGTGATGGACTGTTATGGTGACGACGGCGTCAAATGGCGTACAATACCATCCAGATCTCCATATTTTGGAGCTATTTGGGAAGCCGCTGTTAAGGCGGCCAAATATCACATGAAACGCCTGCTGCATTTGGCATCCCTAAATTTGGAGGAACTAAATATATTGATCATTCAGACAGAAGCGATTCTTAATTCCTGTCCTATTTCCTCCCTTTCAGAAGATCCCTCCAATCCTAAGCCATTAACACCTGGGCATTTTTTAGTGGGTAGTCATATACTAACTATTGCGACAGATCTGGCAATGCCTTTACCGGACTTTCAAACGCACCCCAATCCGACTGTCAATATAAATCTGACAACCAACACCAAGTCTCTCCACGAGGGTCTTTAAAATTTAAACTCAAAACTGAAAAATTGGCGGCAGCGGCATAACATATCAAGGATTACGAAAGTAATATAAAAAAAGTATATTAAATTAATTTTTTATATTACACTATTTAAATTTATAATTATTTTAGGAGTTTATTAATAAAATTCAATATTGAATTAAATTCGATACATTTTTCTTGAGACAAGATTAAAACAAAATTGTTTCCGGGGATTAAAGTGCCGCCAAGGACTTCAAAGAACACTGGAACTAAGCCCAAGACTTATAGCAGTGTCTTGTGCAATAAAGAAGATAATCTTCGAATGGTTTGCTGTGATAATTGCGATGCCTGGTATCACTATTTATGTGTCGGAGTGACTTCCTCTATAGCCCATCGGGATTGGCGATGCAAAAATTGTTCGTACCTGCTTTTAAGTGGATTAATTGCATAACAACAAACACCATGTAATCCAAAGAAAGCGTCAGATAAATCGAAGAGTGAAGGGAAATCGAATAGAGTACAGAAATAATGTCGAATGTCTCTTGATGATGGAGATAAAGATATACGTGGTTTCGTTGGCGATCTGGCTTCCCAAAGATCTCATTTCTCTCCATCTAATACATCCAAATTAACAAAACGATCAAGTGGGGCCATCAGTCTCCCGCATCTTGATGGACTGGTGGGTCCCCTTCCTCAACATCCTGATGGATTTTCTTCTCAAAAAGATTTAGCTTATAATGAGCTCGATGGTGTGTAAGCTCTTGTTCATTCTCAGTCTCGTTCGGAGTTGCAGCCAACTATTGGTCGTAAAAAACGTGGCGGGTATGACATAAACGTACCTGCAGATAATCATGCAAGCAGATCAAAAGATTAACGACACATCTGGACATAAAATAGATAAAACACGTGCATGTTCTCAGAGTTCGAAGACTTCTTCAGCTAAAGTGCGGCAGTTAAATGCAGAGTTGCAACTTTTGCAAGAACAGCAATTAATTCTAAAACATAGAGAAGAATTACTTAGCAAGCAAAGACATCTTACCGCTCAATTTACAGAGGAGCAAGACCGCATTTCATCATCGGATGAAGAAAGTTAATGTTGTTCAAAGGTTGAAAGCTGGCTCAAGGAATCGAACCCTACTAAATCAATGCCCAAAGGTGCACCTGGTGCAGAGAGTACGATCGTAATGCTCCTTCAACCACCCACTGAGCTTCCAGTAAATTCGGATACTCGAGCGATTCACCAAGATCTACTACAACAACAAATTTTTAACAAACTACTTGCTTTAGAGATAAAGACTTCTACAAAAACAGATAATGCAAGTACAACTGATTGGGCTCCGGGAATGCTTACAGCAAACACAACTAGCATAGTGCGCGAAAAAGAAGATGCCTCCAAGTCAAATAATGAGCCGAGTAGGGTTCGGCTTATTACACGTGAACAGCTCGCAGCTCGCAAGGGAATAACTAAAGAACTTCCTAAGTGGTGACCCGGAAGAATGGCCTTTGTTCGTGGCCACATTCGATCAAACAACTGAATTATGTGGTTTTTCAGACCCCGAAAATCTGCTTCGTCTGCGACAGGACTTGGAAGGGAAGGCCAGAAGATCTGTGAGAAACTTTTGCTGCATGAGACTTGTGTATCACAAATAATATCAACGTTATATATGAAATTTGCAGACCGGAACTTATAATAGATATTTTCTTGTCACAAATCAAAGAAATGCCAGCACCTAAGGAAAATCGCCCAGAAACAATTGTTGATTTCGCATTAGAAATGCAAAATATATGTTCTACAATAAAAACTTCTGGCTTAGTAAATCATCTGTGAAACCCATAGCTGCAACAGGAATTGGTATGTAAGTTACCTGGACTTTTAGGTCCTTTTTGGGGTATGCACAAACTTACCTTGACTAACTGTAGTCTGGAGGATTTTAGCAAATGGCTGCTTCAACCTGCAGAAGGCGCAAATATTGTGATGATTCCAAGTACATTAAACAAAGCTCGTAGGCGAGGAACACTAAACACTCATACTGAGCAATATGACCCCGTTACTTCGGAATCGTGTGTCGTTTGTAAAGGCAATTGTGAATGCCTTGAAAAATGTGACAAGTATTAACAATTAAAAAAGTAGAAAAGTAGAATACATTGAGAAGCAACCAACTCTGCAGAAGATGTCTCACGTCCCATTTTCCAAAAGCTTGCTCTGTAAGATCTGTATGCAGTGTAAACGGATGTTGTTCCTTTCATCATCACATTCTTCACAAGGAATCAACAGCGAAAACAGATCCATTCTCCTCATATGAACACACATTATGAAAAGCAAACATGTATATTCTTCTGAATTCTACCGGTCACCTTACATGGAAAAGGTGTTCAAATTTCTACGTGTGCATTTTTTGATGAAGGATGATCATTGACATTGATCGAGCAGAAACTAATGAACGACTTGAATCTGAAGGGTGTTCCACAACCCTCATGTCTTCGATGGACTTCAAATACACATCGGTACGAAGACCATTCCATGATTGTCGATCTTGAGATATCCGAAACGAGCAACTCCGTGAAGTGTCCACTCAGACATGTGCACACCGTCAAAAACTTGAATTTACCACTGCAGTCACTAGACGTTGACTTGTTGCAGACCCAGTACAAGCACTTTAAGGATCTTCCTTTAACGTCATACACCAATGCTGAACCGAAGCTACTTATTGGACTTAACAACTGCGGACTTGGTGTTAGCGTAAAGTCTAAAGAAGAGGAAGGCCACGAACCAGAGGCAGAAAAGACTCGTTTGGGCTGGAAGTTAAAAGGTCAATTACGCAACAACCCGTTTTCGGAAGCTATCCCCACCCATCACGTATTTCAAATGTGCGATTGCGAGATTTCCGCAAATGATGAGTTGCTCGAGATAGTAAAAAATTACATCTGCTTAGATAATTTAGACGCGAATTGCGATAAAAATTTGTTTATGCCAAGGGAGGATCAACATGCTCACGGCCAATTACAGAAAGTAACTCAAAAAATAGAAAATCGATTTCAGACTGGATTACTCTGGAGACATGAAAACATATATCACCCAGACAGATTTCCGATGGCACTAGGACGCGCTAAGTGCCTTCCGTCAAAAATGCTAAGAGATCCAGTTTTAAGTTGCATGCTGCAATTTAAAATGAAGGAATATGTTGCCAAAGCATATGCACGAATATTACAGCCAAGTGAAATCGAGACTCAGAAGTGTTGGTATCTACCAATATATCCCGTGACCAACCTGAACAAACCCTGCAAGGTCAGACTAGTTTGCGATGCGGCTGTTATAGTCAATGGCGTATCCTTAAAAATCAAGCTCCTGATAGGACCAGACCAGTTAACACCCATGGTATCTGCGATTCGAAAGTTCCGTCAATGAAGAGTAGCGATCGGAGGGGATATAGCACAGATGTATCACCAGGTAAGAATCCGTGAAGAAGATCACAATTATCAACGTTTTTTTGTTGTAGCCGGGTGCTCTTAAACCGCCTGTTTTCATTATGATGGTCATGACATTTGAAGGTACTGGTTCACCAAGTTGCAATGGGTATGTTAAAAATCTTAACACCAGGGAGTTCCAAAATCGTTTCCCAAGAGCAGTGCAGAGTATTTTGCAAAATCACTACGTAGATGACATGTTGGATAGCATTATTACTGAAGAGGAGGCAATTTAGCTTGCTCGCGATGTCTACTACGTACACTCTCAAGGTGGTTTTCAGATACGGAACTGGGTATCAAACTCTAAAACCGTTTTAAACGCACTGGACACTAAATGTGTTGATGTTATTAGCTTAAGCTCTGAAAAAGAACTTGCTACAGGAAAGGTCCTGAGAATGTAGTGGTCGACATCTGATGACAGCTTCGTTTTCAAAATTGCAAATCGTTATAAGAACAAAGATGTGCTTCTAGGTGAAAGAAGGCCCACCAAGAGAGAGGTTCTTAGTCTACTAATGACAATATTTGATCCTTTAGGGCTTTTGGCGTTCTATGTCATATTTCTTGAAAAATTACCTTGGCGTTCTGAATGCGCATGTGACGAACTAATTCACGATAGGAGTATTCAAGGTGGTTGCATTGGATTAATTCGCTGCCTGAGATTACGGCAATGAAAATACCAAGATCTTACTTAAGAGCTAATTTTAAACAATTTCCTACGTTTGAAATTCACACGTTTGTTGACGCTAGTAAAGACAGCTACGCGGCTGTTAGTTATCTGATATGTACTGATGGGGATATTGTCGACTGTATTTTGCTGGGATGTAAGAGCTAATGTCAATACCAAGACTGGAACTTCAGGCTGCCGTCATTGGAGCACGATTAGCTAAAAACCTTTTAGCCACCCATTCTATTCAAATCTCTAAACGAACTTTCTGGTCGCATTCACGCACTTTATTGGCTTGGATAGGTTCTGATGACAGACGCTACAAATAATTTGTAGTCTTCCGTATCAGTGTTGGAGCTGATAGAATAATCTGATTGGCGATGGCTTCCAACTATGAAAAATGTGGCAAGCTACAAAGTGGCACCGATTTCCTGACTTTTGCAGCAACTGAAGAAATTTTGAAACCAAAACTTGATCCAAGCGCGATTGTAGAAAATGTAACACTCAAACCGATTTCACAAGGCCAAATTCAATGTGCGGAGACTGTTCTGTGTAAAAAGGCGCAACGTATCGAATTTATGGATGAAGTCGTGCTGCTAGCGAAAGGGAAAATTATTAAGAAGACAAGTCCTATTTACAACCTATCACCCTATTTGGACAATAATGGTTTACTTCGACTTGGCGGAAGAGTTACTCTTGAACACATAAATGATTCTATCATCTTGCCCAGGTATCACTATATAACATATTTACTTATTATTGATTACCATTCAAGGTATCATCACTGCAATAACGAAATAGTTGTGAATGATATACGGCAAAAATATTGGATCGAACGTCTCAGAGTTCCTCTATTCAAAATTCGTCGGGAATGTCAACATTGCAAGAACAAACATGCTACACCATCTCCTCCAAAATTTCCTGCCAACACGGCTTGCTTCATTTTGCCGCCCCTTTACATACGCTAGCGTTGACTTCTTTGGTCCTTTGTTTCTGTATGGCGCAGCAATGAAAAATGGTATGGAGTGCTAATTACTTGCTTAACAATACGAACAATTCACATTGAGATGGCGCACTCATTAACGACCGACTCGTGTATAATAGAAATTCACAACTTTGTGGCTAGACGTGGTTCTCCCATTGAACTGTGGAGTGACAACGACACAAATTTCAAAGGTGCAGAGCGTGAGTTAAAAGAAGCCTTCGAACTGTTTGACAAAAACAAAATTATGAGAGAATTCACAAGCTCTTCCACAAAATGGTGTTTTATACCACCTAGCTCACAACATATGGGAGGAGCATGGGAGAGTTTGGTGCGTTCCGCTAAGGATATACTGTATAAGATTTTGCCGTCACGCAATCCCACTGACGAGTTATTGCGGGGTTCTTTAATGGAGGTAGAAATGATCGTAAACTCCAGAACGCTTACATAAATTCCTATTGATCACAAAGAAGAGGAATCCTTGACCCAGAACCACGTCCAGGGCCAGTAAATTAGTTGTAAGTTATTGATAATTAGGCTAGTTTTAAACATTTTTGTCTAGCTTTAAGATAGTTATAAGTTAATATGAAACAAAAATGAATTATAAAAAAAAAAAAAAAAAAAAAAAACCACGTCCTGATGGGAAGGTATGAGTGAGGGCATGTAGTTTCGGAGAAATTAGCAAACCGCTCAACAATTTGCGAACATATTTTGGAAAAGATGGGTGCGTGAATATTTGCCCGTCATAACTCAGCGTTGCAAATAGTTCGATGAAGTAAAACCCATCGAAGTATACGACATCGTTTTTATTGATCCTGATAATCCCAGATTGTGTTGGCCAAAGGGTAGAATCATCGGTACTAATTTAGGCTATGATGGTAGAGTGAGGAGTGCATTGGTCAAAACTGTTATTGGAGTGTACGAGAGGCCAGCTACAAAGATCGCGGTGCTTGATGTTCCTCGAGTCAAAGTTCAAGAAATAGAAGGAACTCAAGAGGACATACTGGGGGGGTATTGCGACAGATCTGGCTATGCCTTTACCGGACTTTCAAACGCACCCAAATCTGACTGTCAATATAAATCTGACAACCAACACCAAGTCTCTCCACGAGGGTCTTTAAAATTTAAACTCAAAACTGAAAAATTGGAGGCAGCGGCATAACCTATTAAGGATTACGAAAGTAATATAAAAAAAAATATATTAAATTAATTGCTTATAGATATATGTAACTTTTTGTGGGCTGTAGGCCAATAAATTGAAGATGTTTTTATTTAGTGTGCAACGTTTCGAACATGTTTATGTTCTTCATCAGGCCTTTATTAGTACAAAATATAAAAGTAATACATACATTAATATAATAAGTTTTATATACATATGACGTCAAGTAACTTACAAACAATTTTTAAGGAATTTAAGTAAAGCCGAGAAAATTACACATTATACACAAAACTCGAGCAACAAAATCTATTACAAAAAACATCAAATTGATTAGTGAATTTAAATTTTTTTTTTGAATTCGAATTTAAATTTACTGGTAGACAGAAGAAAACGTCCATTACTATACACAATCACCTATACTTAAACCTACTGTGTGTTGTTGGCCGCTTGATCAGTTGGCTGTATGCACTGCTAAGTTTTTTGCAGTCTGATCTTCGGTTGACGGCATTGTTGTTGTTAATTATATGTAGCATCTCCAGCAACATTCTCTTTGAGTAGTGTTGCTCTGTTTGCAAAATCTCCACATTATCCAAATCTGGTTTATGATTTTCTTGCAAACAGTGGAGAGCTAGTGCGGTTTTTTGTGCAGACCCGCTATTCAAATCTGATCTATGACCAGACAGACAATTTTTAAGTTTTTGCTTGGATGTACCTATATAGACCGATGGTCGTCTCTTTCCCACCCAAGCAGTTGATTTTATAAACAATGTTGGCTTTCTCCATCTTATCCAATTTTCCTTTGATGTTAGTAAAAAGCTTGTCTTTCAGGGGATTCGCAGATTTGAGAGCTATTTTTGTCTTCGTCTTGTCTCTAATTGGTGCAGTGGTAATACGGTTGGAGAGGTGGGGAATGAAAAGTGCACTCTTGTAAACAGTAGCTTGTTGGGTATCAAGTTTATTTGCTTTTCCTGTTTGCTTGTAGTTTTTGATGAGTTTGTTGACTATGATGGTGCGAAAGGAATTGGAGAACAGGGTGTTACGGATAATATTAATATTCTTCTGGTGAAAAGAAACATCGCTTATGTCGAGTATGCGGCTTACAAAGTTTTGTGCCGTGTTGATAATTATTGGTTTGGGTTGGTTGGAGTGATAATTGAGAAGGCGACCTGAAGCAGTAGGTTTCTTATACCAATCGAAAATAAATCTGTCGTTTTGCCTTAAGACTTTCACATCCAGATATGGGAGTTCGCCATTTGATTCCATTTCCACCGTGAATTTAATTTTGTTATTGAAAGAGTTCAATGCATTGAGTGTTTTCTGTACTTCTTCGAATTTAATCACAACGAACAGGTCATCTACATATTTGGTTATGATCTTGGGCTTGTAATCCAATTTACCCAAGACATCTTCTAGTAAGGTTTCCATCACTTAATCCGCCAGAATTGGGGAAGCTGGGCTGCCCATATGTACAATTTTTTTTTGTTGGTAAATGGTACCTGAATATTCTATATAGTTATTATCAATGACACAGAATCTCAATATTTCCATAAATTTCACTTTTTTAATATTGGTAGGTTCTTTAATCTTATCCCAGTTCATCTTTATGATATCCAGAACTAGCAAAATTGGTATGCTGGTGAACAAGGAAACCACATCAAATGAAACCAATATTTCTCCATTTTCCAGGCGGACAGGTGTAACTTTTTCTATGAAGTCTTTCGAATCCTTCACATTAAATTTTGAATTATGTGTCAAATTCTGAAGAATTTTCACGACAAACTTCGAAAGCTCATAGCAAGGGACGTTCGTAGAAGCACAAATAGGTCTTAGAGGTATGTTTTCCTTATGGATTTTCGGCAAACCATATGTTTTTGGGCTGGTAGCAGTATAAGTAGTCATCCTTTTCTTTTCAAATTCGGAAATATGACCTTCTTTAAACAAATATTTGACAAACTCATTGTTAGAAGTTTGCAGCGTTGTTGTTTGGTTGTTTCTTAAGACCCTATATACGTTCCTGTCGGTCATAAGTTCCTGCATTTTATTATTATAATCTGTTTTATACTTTGCCACTGTAACATTTTCCTTATCAGCTGCGACAATATAAACATCTTTATGTTTTCTAAGGAACATTTTGGCTGTACTGTAAATTCTGTTTAAAAATTTGTCAAACTTAGGAATATATGCCGATCTTAAATGGTTTTGTACAATTTCTGTAAAATAAGATCGAGCTATTTCCTGGTCACCCTGTTCCAGAGTTTTAATCAACTCTTCTCCATCAGTAATAATTTCAAAGAGTGGAACTTCACCTTTCTTGGTTGGCAGAGTGAATTTTGGGCCAAAATTTAATGTGAAGAATTCGAAAGACTTCATAGAAAAAGTTACACCTGTCCGCCTGGAAAATGGAGAAATATTGGTTTCATTTGATGTGGTTTCCTTGTTTACCAGCATACCAATTTTGTTAGTTCTGGATATCATAAAGATGAACTGGGATAAGATTAAAGAACATACCAATATTAAAAAAGTGAAATTTATGGAAATATTGAGATTCTGTGTCATTGATAATAACTATTTAGAATATTCAGGTACCATTTACCAACAAAAACAAGGTGTACCTATGGGCAGCCCAGCTTCCCCAATTCTGGCGGATTAAGTGATGGAAACCTTACTAGAAGATGTCTTGGGTAAATTGGATTACAAGCCCAAGATCATAACCAAATATGTAGATGACCTGTTCGTTGTGATTAAATTCGAAGAAGTACAGAAAACACTCAATGCATTGAACTCTTTCAATAACAAAATTAAATTCACGGTCGAAATGGAATCAAATGGCGAACTCCCATATCTGGGTGTGAAAGTCTTAAGGCAAAACGACAGATTGATTTTCGATTGGTATAAGAAACCTACTGCTTCAGGTCGCCTTATCAATTATCACTCCAAACAACCCAAACCAAAAATTATCAACACGGCACAAAACTTTTTAAACCGCATACTCGACACAAGCGATGCTTCTTTTCACCAGAAGAATATTAATATTATCCGTAACACCCTGTTCTCCAATTCCTTTCCCACCATCATAGTCAACAGACTCATCAAAACTACCAGCAAACGGGAAAAGAAAATACACTTGATACCCAACAAGCTACTGTTTACAAGAGTGCACTTTTCATTCCCCACCTCTCCAACCGTATTAACACTGCACCTATTAGAGTCAAGACGAAGACAAAAATAGCTTTCAAATCTGCGAATCCCCTGAAAGACACGCTTTTTACTAACAGCAAAGGGAAAGTGGATAAGATGGAGAAAGCCAACATTGTTTATAAAATCATCTACTTGGGTGGGAAAGAGACGACATGCTCATCGGTCTATAAAGGTACATCCAAGCAAAAACTTAAAAATTGTCTGTCTGGTCATAGATCAGATTTGAATAGCGGGTCTGCACAAAAAACCGCACTAGCTCTCCTGTAGTGTGTTTATGTGCACATAGTGTATGCACGGGTCAAGTGACGAATACCACTCGTCACTTGATACGTCGCGAAGCGACATTGTGCACATCAGCACACCATAATCTTCCCACGATATGCAATGAACAACGTGCATTGCATATCGTGTTTATATTATTCTTTTTTCGCATTTGATATTATTCTTTTGCTGACTCCACAAATGTGTGAATATGGAGTCAGCATAGTTTTAAGTATGAACACATTATAACAAATAAAATTCATTATTATTAAATCATCTCTCCGACAATACACAAGTCTTTTTCTTTTATATTAAAAACATATTACATGGCGACCGTGACAGTGATTCTGTCCATATTAAAAATAAGTTTTTTTTTCTCTGTTGTTGTTGTTTTATTAACTTAATTCAATCCAAAAATGTCTTTATTTTAAACTGTTTGCAAGAAAAACATAAACCAGATTTGGATAATGTGGAGATTTTGCAAACAGAGCAACACTACTCAAAGAGAATGTTGCTGCAGATGCTACATATAATTAACAACAACAATGCCGTCAACCGAAGATCAGACTGCGAAAAGCTTAGCAGTGCATACAGCCAACTGATCAAGCGACCAACAACACACAGTAAGCTTAAGTATAGGTGATTGTGTATAGTAATGGACGTTTTCTCCTGTCTACCAGTAAATTTAAATTCGAATTAAAAAAAAATTTAAATTCACTAATCAATTTGATGTTTTTTGTAATAGCTTTTGTTGCTCGAGCTTTTTGTGTATAATGTGTAATTTTCTCGGCTTTACTTAAATTCCTTAAAAATTGTTTGTAAGTTACTTGACGTCATATGTATATAAAACTTTTTATATTAATGTATGTATTACTTTTATATTTTGTACTAATAAATGCTTGATGAAGAACATAAACATGTCCGAAACGTTGCACACTAAATAAAAACATCTTCAATTTATTGGCCTACAGCCCACAAAAAGTTACATATATCTTTAACGATAAAAGGTCACAAAAATTACATATAATTTTATTAATTGCTTATATTACATTATTTAAATTTATAATTATTTTAGGAATTTAATTCGATACATTTTCCTTGGGACAACACTAACACTAACGTTACCACATCATGATTTAACAGAAAATAATATTACATATTTAAGTCAATGCAACAATTCTGGAGCAAATGATTATCTTCAAAGTCTTCAAGGAAGGGCTAAATGGAGAAAATTAACGAAGGATCTCCAAATAGACGACATCTTTATAATAAGGGATGTGCATGTCCCACCATAGAAATGGAACTTTGGTCAGAAGCTCAGCAAATTAAACAAGAACTTGATTTAATACTACGTAGTGGTGGGTTTCAGTTGCGAAAATGGAGCGGAAACAATGAGCAAATTATACGCGATGTTGAAGAAGCTGATAGAGAACCATTCTTTCTCTGAAATAATAACAATGTTGTGAAGACGCTGGGCTTGCACTTGGAGCCTAATAATGACCTTTCAAATCAAGGTTAAGGTGAATGACATCGGCAATATAACAAAGAGAGCAGTTCTTTCTGACGTATCTAGGCTTTTTGATCCACTAGGTTTAGTGAATCCCGTCATCGTCAGTGCCAAATTACTTCTGCAAATTCTGCAGAAGGCTTAATTGCATTGGGACGAGAGCCTATCCCAAGATCTTCAGTTATCATGGAAGTCCTTTCAAACAGAACTACTCTTTCTAATAGCTGGTAATATTCAAAATGCGGAGCTCCACGGCTCCGCCGACAGCTCAGAAAATGCTTAAAGTGCCTGTATTTATGTGCAATTTGGTGTCAAGTAACGGTTATGTGTCAACGCACCTACTTTGCTCTAAATCTGAGGTTGCCACAATCGATAAGAACCGTTAAACATTACCTCGATTAAAATTATATGCTGCTGTGATGCTAGCTATGAATGGTCAACGTTTATACTAGGTAATCGTGTGGATGTTATTTAAAGGTTATCTGAGCCCGAGCATGGGTGTCATGTCGGTAGTAAAAACAGACATATTATCAAGAGGTGCAAGAATTGTACCCCGACACAAGCAATGAAAGAGTTTTGTGCAAAGAATAATTATGAAAATATCAATATTATGACCAATAATTTACTTTTGAATATATAAATAGAAAAACGTACTAATATTAATTAATGTTTTAAAACTATTTTTTGTTTGCCTTTTTTCTCTATTTTCAATTTTAAGTTCGAGCATTCATTTTGCATCAATAGAAAGGAAATAATAAATGAATGGGTTTGTTCATAGACTATGGCCAAAGTCCCTTTTTACTAAGGGAAATGTTTGTATTGCCTTAAAAATCATCTATGCCGTTCACACGACGAAGGAAAATTGCTGTAGGTTTGTTTGTTTCCTTTTAATGTTTCTTGGGTTGAACGCACACTACACGCAGCTTAAATTGTGCACTCCCCTTACATTAACCCTTTATATTGCATGCTTTTACTTATTTATAGATAGCTAGATAGAGTTTTATTGTTCAAGTCAATTTACAAATTAATTTTCTGAGTGTAATTTGCATTCCATTCAATAATCCTTCATCAGACTTCACTAAACATAAGCGGAGTAAGGAACAAATAGTTAACATTTTTCTATTTCTATGTCCAGAAAAAAAAAAACAATTGGTTCACAAAAATGTAGGACCTCTCCATGTAGTGAAGCGAAGTCCGTCCATGACCAACGTCCATTAAACAGTATACAAAAAGCACATTTTGTGAAGTTCCGTTGCCGCTTAGTGCGTTATCTTATAGCTCATAAAATTTCATACGAATAAATATTTTGCAGCGCAGTGTCTACTAAATCAATATATCACCCCTTCCAAACTTCTCAAATTGGTTTTTTGTAGATCTAAATAAAAAAATTACTCAACACGAAAATTGCTCTTAGTTAGTCAAAAATAAAAGTAAAACGGAATTCATTCAACAGCGTTTGATTTTTATTTTTTGAAAATTGGAAATCGAAATTTGTTAAAATTTAAGATTCTAAGATTTTAGAAACATACGCTGGGCAACTACAAAAAAAAAATAGAAAAAAAGAATTAAGAAGAAGGATTTGTGTTACGAATGGAAATTAATAATTATAACTACTTCATGAACACATCCATCCAAAGATATTTCCTCGATGGTGATTTTTTCATTCCCGGTGGTACATGGTCTTATTTTCTTACGAAGAATAAATTGGAAGATTGCTAGAGTTGTTGCAAGCAGTAGTAGCATTCCCGTAGATATCTTTTCGTTGGCCATTCTTAATTCATGGATGTATTTATTAATTTAAGCTTCGATTTCTTTTAACATTTCGAAAGAGAGCAATTCTTCAACATGTGGCTTAACAGCTGAAGGTTGTAGCACTGCGAGAAGTGGGTTGTCTGTGAACTATGTTTCTTGGAATGTGAATTGTTGGGCTTAAATATGTTCGGTTGATGAGGAGTTCGTTTTCGTCAATGTCTGTATAGGTGTAGCTGAATTTTCTTAAGGCGGTTGGATAGGATATGTAGTAAGGAGTTGGGATGAGGTTTAATTTTCGTCATGCTTAATTCATTAAGCACCTGTTGGTATACCTCGACGTCGATTACGTGTACTAATTTGATCGTGCCAGCTTGTAGTTTATCAGATGAAGGGTCAATGGATATTAATTTAGCATTCGAATAGTCAAGCATCTTGACATCGGCGAAGATTTGTGTGATATAGATTTAAATTTTTATTAGAGACTTATGGATAACCTTGCCGGATTGTTTTAATAGTTGACTTCAGTATATTGCCTAATCGTTTATTTATTTTTACATAGATAACATCTCCTACGGAATAGTTCTTTGGAGGGGTTCTGTTTTTAATATGATAGTTCAGCTCTGCGACTTATTTAGTTTCAAATTTTTCAGCGTTTTCTCTTCTCAGTATTTCGAGCATTTCTGGATTGTTTAATGATTTACCTAAGAAAATGTTTATTGGTTTCTTTTTGATTGTTGAGTGTATGGACCTATTGTATTCATACAGTGTCATATCCAATAGTTCAGCAAATGTACTATGTACTTTTTTTTGCTTAGGGCAGCGCATAAGCTGGGATAATGGGGAATGAAATCTCTACACTTGTCCGTTCGCTGGCTTTGCGTCTTCGCTAACCCTAGATTTCAAGATTTTTGTTAGGGCATATTTTGAGAATTTATTTATTGCTGTTAGAATTATTTTACGGTCGGTGAAGTAGAATTCTATGTGTAAAGTTTGACCAGGGTATTTCGGTATATGAGGTGGTTGAGTTTCAGGCTTGCAGGGATGACGGTCGTACTTATTTTCTATACAAACGGTACATTTTTTTGTAGTTTTCTTGATTTTCCCGATCATACCTGGAAAATAGTATTTCTTTAAAATTTGGACTCCGTTTTCCGTTGCGTCTGTATGCGCGTTGATGTGCTTCCATTATGATATTTTCTTGATCTGACTCGTTGGTAAAATCATCGACTTGTATTTGAGTGAATTTAATTTTAAAGTTGCTAAAATGTAAGGGATATATGATTTGTATCATACCAATTATAGGTTCAGAAGTTTTAGTACAATTTATTATTGAAGGGTTTAATATTTTTGTGAGGGTCTGTATCAGGTTTTCTTCGAGGAATTTAGGCTTTATTATTATTATAGTATGCCTGTAATAGATAGGGAAAATTATTTGGAAGTTCTTAGAAGAAGTTTGGCCTACTTGCAGGAATATTTGGTTCTTGAAAACATTTATTGGAACTTCCACGCTCAGTATGAGCTTTTGTGATGAACTTTCATCGCTATGTACCGTTGTTGTGAGGGTGTTTACTTGGTAGCTTTTATTACGGGCACGTGACAATGTATCCGCCCCAATTTTCGTTTTCCCTGGCTTGTAATGTAGTTCGTGGCTACAGTCCTCGAGGATCGCCTTCCATCGCTTCATCTTATTTATTTTTGTATTTTTTATTCATTTATTTATTTGCATACTTGCATTGTACAATTATTCTAGGATGGCTTAGTTAAAATTTAATTAATTAATTGAAGTTGGTTAAAAAGAGCTAAATTTTGAGCTTTAATTTTTTAATTTCAATTTACATTTTGTAGAAATTTAAAATTTAAGATTTTAATTTATTTCTAATTTTAGCTTTAATTCTGTTTGACTATTTTTTAATTTAATTTCTTCTTTGATTACACAGTAATAAATAATATAAATTATTATATATATTACTTTACATTAGTTAAATACATTATATGTGTACAAATAATAAGTAGAGAAAAAGTTGCATACACCGAAAAAGCTTACATTTGAATACATTTTTTAAATTTTTACATACATCTCACTTATTAAAAAGTGCGTAATGATTGGCAGATTTGAAAGCTATGCACTTTGAAAGTAACTTCGAAAATCTCTGCGAAACTTTGCTTCGGCACTTGTTCTTTTTAAATTACTTGGAAGGAGGTTCCACAAGCGAGGAGCATTGACGAAAAATTGTTTTTCTGAGGTCCGGAAAGAAAACCGAGGGTGCATAAGCATTAGAGATCTGTTTGAGGAGCTGAACCGTATCCTATTACATAAACTACAAGGTTGTTGTGTTTGAATAATATTGTAGAGTAAGAGAAGTGTTCTGTACCTAAGAAGATGATGAGTGAATTATACAAAATTTGCAGCGGAAAACCAGATAAACAATCAAAACGACGTAGACCAAATAGTAGCGAGCTGTATTATTGAAAGCGACATTAAATTTTCTCCTATTACCAGCGTCAGAGTTGCAGAAGACTTCGCAACCGTATGTTGAAATAGGAACTACTACTGTTTTGGCTGGCATCATCCGAATATTCAAGGGCGTGTAATGTTGCGATGACCATAACATTCTAAACACTCCATAGGCCTTACCCACAGCTGCGTTAATATGACTGTCCCAAGTTAGCGTCCTATTAAACAACATACCTTGTACTAGATGTATAAGCGCTTGGTGTACCATTTAAAAAGATGTGTGGGAAATAATCTAAGTTAAGAACTTGCTTACTAATAACGATGCATTTGGACTTAAGTGGATTAAGGAAAAGACCATTATCCTGTGACCAACTGAGAATTTCGGCAAGATCGATATTAATTGTATTTGCGCAGTCTTCAATTAGTCCAAACGTACAGCTTTTAAGCAACTAGCCGTCATCAGCATACATTTGAATAGAACATCCCGTGATCTGTGCTGGAAGTTCGTTGATGTACAACGAGAAGAGAAGGGGACCCAAAATGGAACCCTGGGGAACTCCTCTAACTGTGGGAAGAAAGCTTGAAATTTTGTTATTTGCAAAGACCGCTTGCACTCTATCTTGCAAATACGTATTAATTAAATGAACCGCAGATGGAGAAAAACCATACCTGCAAGAGGGCTTATGACATAGATTATGATGATCCACCGTGTCGAAGGCGCTTGAGAAATCATGCAGTACTAAAAATGTTACAAGGTCATCGTCTAATGCCAATCTAATATCTTCAACTACGTATATAATAGCTGTCTTGCAGCTATGCAGCTCACGGAAACCAAACTGCTAAGGGAACATGAAGTTTTGCACCCTTAAGTAAGCATTGAGTTGTTTTTGTAGAACTGTCTCAAATATTTTGGACAAATAGGGTAGAATGGAAATAGGCCTGTAATCATTAGTATTTTGACCCTTTGGAATTGGCAACATTTTGCTTGCTTCCAAGCATTTGGAAAAATACCAGTCATTATTATTGTATTAAATAAGTGCGTTGGGTAAGGCAGAATATACGGTAAAATAGACTTGAAAAAAAAACAGGTTGTATACTATCAATGCCAACAGCATTCGATTTAATTCTAAGAAGGCTTTCAACAATTTCAGTGTTTTCACATAAATAAATTCAAATGTTAAATCTGAGTGAAAAACATTAATAGGTTCATGAAGTTCAGATGAATATCGAGAAAGCTTTGGGAAAGGAAGCGAAACAAATTTTCGATTTAATACATCTACATCAATATAATCTTTACATTCCATGTTTTGTTTGCCTATCCCTAATTCCTTTAGATTTTGCCATAGTTGACGCTGTTCATAGCTTTCTACTATACATTTCAAATTTTAGCAGATTTTATTTTACTAACGGCTTGGTTACGAAGAGTACGATAATTTTGAAAGTAAACATCTAATCTGTATATTTTCCACACTCTGTAGGCTTGATCCCGCTGAAATAAAAGCCTTCGAATTTCATTCGAAAGCCAGGGACGCTGCCCACAATTTAAAGTTTTTGTTCTCATTGGAATGTTGCTGTTAAACAGATTTAAGATATAAGAATTTAGAAATTCCACTTGATCATTGGGAGAAGCGAAATAGTAAACTTTATCCCATTCAATACTCTGTATATTTTGTTCCAAACGAGAATAATCTACTCTGTTAAAATCTCGATACTCAAATGTGGTTGCAAGGCTATTTATGATAGAGTCGAACGCTCAGTAAATTAGGTCGTGTTTTGAAAAAGCTGGTGTGGACAACTGGTCGTAATGTAGAACATCATTCAGACCACAAAAAAAGTGTTTGCGATCTACCTACAAAATGCGTGGCAATGGTCGTGTTAACTGGAAACAAATTGAATGTCCTCATTTCATCGGTCAAAAGGCTTTCTGCAAGAAGGTTTCTATTGAAGTCACCACAAATAAGCACTTTAGAAGTGAGCAAAGAATTATTTTCCAAAAGCCACCTTCTGTTTGTTTTCTCTTTATATACACACGTCAAACGTCACCCACTTTGTGACATCTTTCCTATCCTTCTTTCTCTTCTTCCACCGGATGCCCGCGCTGTGTTAAGAAAAACATATAAAGGGTATTCATAATCCCTTGAGCGCGTGCAGTTATAAAAAAAAAAAAAAAAAAACTCACTTTCTGACACCAGCTGTTTGTACGTGAAAGTCATAAAATAATTTGTGACAAGAACACGGCGGCACTTGTTGCGACCTAGAAACAACTATATAGGCGATATATTAATGTGCATACAGGGCGTTCATTACTAAATAGACTAAACTAAAATTTAAAAAAAATTAATTTCAATAATGATGACCAATTGTGCATTCTCTGATAACATTTCTGACAACTTAATTGACTCCATTATGTGTAATGGTAAATGTCAAGGATTTATCATGTGCAATGTATTGACGCCCCGTTTAGCTATATCAAATTATTTAAGAAAAGGAAATCATTTTATTATTTTTGTGAGGAATGTGACCCGTTTGCTGAAAAAAATATTGCTCGTGATGTCCTACACAATACAAAACAGTTAGAAAAGCTGGAGAAGCAATTACATTTTCTCTGTAGCTAACTAACAAAATAAAACTAAAGCTCTGTCAAAACGCAAAAGCGATGAACTGGACGATGAAATTTCTGATGCAAACCAACTACAGAAAAGAGCTGCAATATCTACTTTAAATGACTCTGCTTTATCTCGACCAATTGCTGGTTTCAACTTTAACAATAAAAGTACAACTTCTTTGTCTCTTTCCTCGTTGCCAACGTCAACCGCTCTAAACGGGAATGTTCCTGCACAACTATGTAATTCATCGCAAATTTAACATCAACCACTTTGAAGAAAAACTCATCTTTAAGACAGCTGGGCCCCATTCTTGCTTCAAACAGTATGAATATTAATACCGCAGTACAGTGTGGTATTACATATCCTTTTGTATCAGGACTTAAATCTGTAGAAGGATAAACGGTGCTATTTTTATCTAAACTTGCTCCATCAACTAACGCTATTGACAGTAAAAACTATTTGACGGGTAAATTTGGTACCTCTCTGATCTTCAATGTGGAGAAAATTATTCATCGGAATTACACGAAATATTAGTCGTTCAAGATACGTGTACCAGACACAGTCTTTCATGTCTTAAGATAGTCGTCGTTTTGGCCAAATGGCGTTATAGTTAATAAGTTTGAGTATAAATCAAGCAACCGAGGCATAATTGAAAACCCTTTTCGTCAAAATCGGACAACGCTGAATCGACGTCAAAGCAGCTTCAACAAATTCCAATTTATTATCAAAATGTGAACGGCCTTCGGACAAATACTAACAGGGTCTACGAAAATATAAACAATCTTCCTCACGATGTCAGTATACTTACAGAAACTTGGTTGAACACATCTATTCTTGACTCTGAGTTATTTTACGCGATCGTCATGAAAACGACATTTTAGACACTGTAGGAGGAGGAATACTTTTTGCCATTAAAAGCTCTCTTACTTGCTACTTAATTGATGATTTTCGATTCATTGACATTGAAGTGCTTTGCATAAAAATTAAGTTGGCATCCGGATATTTATTCATTATATCGACTTACATACCTCCGAGCTTTAACAACAATATTTACGAAAAGTTTAACGAATGTATAAAGTGTATATGCCCTTTTGGAGCTAGAAGATGATATATTAATTGTAGGCGACTTCAACCTATCGTTTATAAGCTGGATACAAATTGATGACGACAATTTCTACGTTCCAATAAACGCATCTAGCTCAAATGAGCTTACAACAATAGATGGTTGTATGTCTTCGTGTGGTCTTAGCCAGTTTAATGGAGTGAAGAATCCTTTGGGAAGAACTCTCGATTTAGTATTTTTCTCCGACACAGAACGTACTGAAACTGCAGAAACAGCTTCTGCTGTTAAACTTATAGAAGAAGATCGACATCATCCTGCATTAGTAATTGCACTTAATTTAAATATGGCTTCTCCAATTATTAATTATTCTTCGGACAAACTTGAATTTAACTTTAGTGTAATTTTATAAATTTGTTTGATTTATTATGTACCAAAGACTGGAACCAATTATTTTTAAATTTGAATATTGATGATATGTTTAATGTTTCTTATAATACCCTCCTTGACTGTTTCAGTAAAACAATGTCATTTAAAAAATCTCATAAAAACTAGCATGTACCACCATGGGTCGATTCGCATCTCAAAAACTTAAAAAATGAAAGAAACAAAGCTTGGGGAAAATATAATCAAGCAAGATCTGATGATGATTACAGAACGTTCATTATCCTTAAACAATTATTTAGTGACTTTTCAAACTCTTTATATGATGAGTATATTCATAAAATGGAAGCTGATCTTAAATATAATCCAATTAGTTTCTGGAAGTTTGTCAATTGTAATAAAAAAACTTCTGGGTACCCTAACTCTATGTCAAATTCGTCATCATCTAGTCATGAACCAAAAGTTATTGCAAATACTCGTATGTTTGCAATCTATTTCAGAGAAGCCTTTGATGATTCAAACACGATAAACCCTTCTTACTCTTCTTCTTCAGTTTTAAACTTTCCGCATTCAAATGATATTAATTTTGAAATAAGTGAACAAACCATTACACAATACATACTGAAACTGGATGAGTGTTTTAGTCCTGGTCCTGATGATGTGCCATCCTCTATTTTAAAAAAATGTGTTTCTTATTTATATAAGAAGTTTTTTTTTTTTTAATAATATAAATTCTATATACTACTGAAATACATCAGCCAAGTAGAAGACTTAGCACTATAATATTTGGACTTGTTGAATTATTGATTCAAAATAGCTTTTAACGGCCTTTAGTCCAACAAAAATTGGCGTTTCGTCCCGGTGATCTCACATGGACTCATCAGTTGACTAGTGAGGACCTTTGTCAATACGCAATTTTTGTCAAGTTCAGTTCATCTAACATAGATTTCGTGAAGAATATCTAGTGTGAACTATATCCAACAAGACTAGAATTCCTAATCATTAAATTGGAAATTTTTGTTTTTGCCCATGGCCTGGCATTATTTATATAAGAAGTTTTTTTTTTTAATAATATAAATTCTATATACTACTGAAATACATCAGCCAAGTAGAAGACTTAGCACTATAATATTTGGACTTGTTGAATTATTGATTCAAAATAGCTTTTAACGGCCTTTAGTCCAACAAAAATTGGCGTTTCGTCCCGGTGATCTCACATGGACTCTTATTTGTCGTGCCCTTTAAGTAATCTGTTTAACAAGTCCTTAAAAAGTTCGCTTTTTTCAACTATTTGGAAAAGCTCATTTATTGTACCAATTCACAAGAAAGATCCTAAAGATGAAAAAATGGACTATAGAACTATTGCTAAGCTATCCGTAATACCTAAACTGTTTGAATCAATCGTATGTAGTGTCCTTTCCTTTCATTGTAGTTCAATTATTTGTGATAACCAGCATGCTTTTTTGAAAAAGCGTTCTACAGTTACCAATCTGAGAAACGTGAACAAGTAGATTTTATATTTACTGATTTTAGTAAAGCATTTGACAAGTTGTGTCATAGAACACTAATTTTTCAATTGTTTCGTCAAGGATTTAACGACAATTTCTTAAATTGGATTTCATCGTTCTTAGAAAATAGACAATATGAATTAATATTTCGTAATGACTCCGTTTGTAGTGAATTCTTGTGTCCCCCAGGGCAGTCATTTGGGTCCAATTTTATTCATTTTATTTATAAATGACTTGATTTCGATCATAAAAAATTCGCATGTCCTTATATATGCTGATGACATTAAGGTTTTCAAAAGAATTAATTCTAAATCTAACTGTCTACTGTTTCAAGATGACTTAAAATTATTTAGGCAATGGTGCAATGTTAATGGTCTCGTTTTAAATGTTGACAAATGTAAAACCATGAGTTTTACACGCAAGAAAGTTCCAATTGTTTTTGATTATATGTTTCATTCTTGTTCTTTAAGTAAAGTATCGGTTTTTTCTGACTTGGGAGTAATTTAAGATTCGGAACTTACATTTACAGACCATATTAATTTTAAAGTTAGAAAAGCAAATAGAATCCTTGGTTTCATTAAGAGATTTGTCCGCGATTTCCTTGATCCTTATGTTCTCAAACTACTTTTTGTTTCATTTGTGAGAACAATTCTTGAGTATGCCTGTGTAGTGTGGGCACCTTATTATTCTGTACATGTGATGAGAATTGAAGCAATTCAGAGGAGGTTCTTGCGCTTTTGTCTCCGTTTTCTTCCTTGTTTCCGTTGAAACCCTCTGTCCCGTTTTTCTCAAAAACTTGCTTTAATTAACCTTCCTTCCTTGGCAAATCATAGAAAATATTTACAATTTTGTTTTATCGCATCAATAATAAATGGAGCAGTATCATCACCATCGGTTTTTTGTCGTCTTAACTTTAGCTTAAGACGCTCAAGTATATGACTTCAAAGACCACTGAATCAAATTTTTAGTAGATCTAACTATGGTGCTCATATCCCTGGAGATAAATCTGAGACAACAACCAGCTCTAGTCTCAGAACATCGCGCCACACATCTTTCCTATTCTTCTTTCTCTTCTTCCACCGGATGCCCGCGCTGTGTTAAGAAAAACATATAAAACGTATTCATAATCCCTTGAGCGCGTACAAAATTATAAAAAAAAATCAATTAGTTGAAATGTTTAATAGATTTTATTTTATATTGGCTTCACCAAATGACAATTTTAAAAATTCAAAACATTGTTTTACCAAAAATAGCTTGGAAATTTAGTGTTAAGTAGTTTTAAGTATTTATTTATAAACATATTGTTCACGTTGGGATTTAACGAATTGAAATACACACGTCATTTATGAGATAAAAAAAAAAGTTCGAAGGACTTACTAAAATTTGGGTGAGTAAGAACTATGTACACTGAAGTGAGAATTATTTTGAGTTTTTCAAATGCTTCGATGGCGGCAGGGTCGATATTCATTTTTTAGCGGACTGTGTTTTGGACATACGTCCTTCCTCCCCTCTTAAGAGAGTGGTAAGGGGCTTTGCAAGTTTGGCATAGTCCTCTTCAAAGCGGCGATAATATCCTGACAGCCCAAGAAATGAGCGGAGCTGTATAAGGGTCAGTGGTAATGATAGGTTGTTTATTGCTTCCACCTTTGCGGGATTTGCCTTTATGCCTTCAGATAACATGATAAATCCTAAAAATTCAACTTGAGTTTTGTAAAATTGGCATTTGTACAATTGAGTCTTCATATTGGCTTCATGTAGGGTTCTTACGATATTTGTTATGTATCGAGGGTGTTCATTTTCTGTTTTGCTAAATATTACTATATCGTCGATATAGACATAAAAGGATTTACCTATGTACTTCCGCAAGATGTCGTCGAGCGCCCTTTGAAAAATGGACGGCGCATTCTTCAATCCGAAAGGAAGTCTCGTTAATTCGAATTTTCCGTTATTTATCGCAAAGGCGCTTTTTTCTGCGTCAGAATCCTTCAAGACGATCTGGTGAAATCCGTTTTTGAGGCCCAGGATGATAAAGAATTTGTTTTCGCCCAGTTGCGAGAGCACTTAATTTATAATAGGAATTGGATAGCGATCAGATATGTTTACACTGTTGAGTTTCCTATAATCGACCACCATTCTGTAATGTTTTTTTCAGCACGATACATACTGGGAAATTATATGGAGACCTTGAACGTCTGATGATTCTATCCTTCAAAAGCTGTTGAATCTATTTTCCAACTTCAGACTTGAGTCACAAGGGAAAGGGGTAATATTTACTGTAAATAGGTAAGTCAGTAATTAGGGAATGCATTTGTTTGATTTTAACTTTAACGGAGATTAAAATTGTCATGAAATTATTTTTTTGTGTCAATAATGGCAGATAGTTGCTATTAAATGTTCGTAAATTGGGTAGAAAAAAGAACTTGAGACTTTTATTTTTGATATTAAATAAATTAATCAATGTATATTGTGTTATTTATATATCCCCCGCTCTAGATTGGCAAGAAAAGTATTTTGGTTCTGCATAGGGTTTTGAACAAGAGATGCTTGTATGTAAATCTTTGATGGTCCAGTGTCTATAAGAAATTTATATATATCGCCACTCTTCTACTTGCACTCATAACAGGACATGGAAAAGTCGTTCTAGTTCTTCGGGATTCCCTGTATTTTCGGTATTGTTTTCGACATAATTGGCGAGCGACTGACCTGATTTTGATATTATTGGTTAAGCTCATCCTCAGATGAATCAATATAATAGTTTGGTTGATAAATTGTCAGTTGGGTATTTTGGGGTGTGGGTAGATTTGCTCTCCGAGAATTGCCGTTAAATCTTTGTCGATTTTGGTTATGAACATCTCTAGCGTACGCGCTATTTTTTTGAGTCAAAGGTTCCCTTTTAATGGGTGGCCTTGATTGAGGGGGCTTAGGTCGATTTTGTTGGTAGTTGCCTAAGGGATGATTAGGTTGGAATTCTCGATATGGTTGAGGTGATCGATATGGTTGTTGTGTCTGTTGTACAGGTGGGGTGTAGTAAAAGCGATAATTAGGGTATACTTGTTTTAGGAGAATACCTGCTATAATCTTTTAAAGGGGTGAATTCTGTTGTCGCAGATGTGAGGCTTGCGGAGCGAAATTTTTTCTTATTGCCCCATGGTAATTCTGAACATATTGAGACCTAAAGGTTTGGTATTCATATTTTTGAGACTGATATATGGCCGTGGGCAAGTCGGCGGGTTCCTTCATACCTAGAAGATCTAACAAGTTGCCCTTTAATCACTTGATGAACGTTCCCTTTATCGACTTCTTCAGTTCACTTATTTTAATGACACTTTTTCCTTAATTTTTTTTTCTTTTTTTACCGCACAATTTGTGCAGATTTATTGTTATTATTTTCTGTATTTAACTATTATTTTAACTATTTTCATTTAAATGCTTTTAACACAGTGCTGTCCCTTATCATGCATATGATTATACGCAATTTTGTTTTTACGGCGAACAACTTCCCCGTTTCAAGCTACTATAGGCTGACCTAGGCGGTTGAAAAACGCAAACTTATGCGGCACTATTCACATGGGTCCCTGCTCTCGCGCCAATTAAATTATCTTTATAGGGTTTTGGGTTTTTAAAAAATCTTTATGAGGCATAGAACCTCTTTATTGAAATTCAAAATTAGAACTAATCTAATAAAGCAAAATAATAAGTAATCTAACCTAGCGCCAGTGCATGAGTCGATGTTGTCGTCGCGATGTTCCCACATGTGGTTTCGGATTGCATCCGCTATTACGTTGGGCTGTTGTTGATATACAGACAAAGCGTTAGCGAAAGATTATTTTAAATGTGGGAATCGTCTAATATTCTCCACAAATAAGGCCGCATTAGCTTACAAAGGTACTACCTACCTACCTATAACTTAAAATAATCATAAAAGTCTTAAAAACTTTGCCACCTTTCAAAGTAAAATTTAATTGCTCTTGCACTTCCATCCAAATCCACTTTAACCCAAAATATCTTTTAACAACGAATAATGGAAAACATATAATTGACTCCGGCACGTTTCACTTTCGTCATCTTCATTCCTCGCTCAACCACTCATTTTATTTATTTTCTGTACCATCGTTGAGTATTATGTTATGATTTCATAAAAAAACGGTTTCGCATTTTTTCATCAGTTAACTATTCAAATGAATTGAATGCTTAAAATTCACTACATTTTCAGTTACAAAATCATAAACGATGATTCCACTGATGAAGAGTAATGTATAGGTTCGAGTAACGAGTTACATTAACAGAGTGAATTAATGGATGAGCATTCATAAGTAACTCTAAGTCAACTAGTGATTTCACAGCTTACCGTTCATACCATTTTTCATCACATATAATTTGCTTATGAATAAACTAGTTATTCTTAGTTCGTGATTTCACTGTTAAAAATTTACCCCGAAAATCGCTTGGTGAACGCCTATGACAGCCCCATGTTAAATTCATCGATGTTTTCATACCAAATTCATGGGATGTAGCTTCCACTCATTGATGAAAAAGTTGGTGATTCATGCATGAATTTTTTGAAGAGCCGTATTTCTAAGATAAAATTTGAATTTTGTATAGGTTTTTTAACCTATTTAAATCGTAGACATCCTTATATAGAATTTGACAGTTCATGATTTGGCAGGCAGGCAACATACTATATTATGACATTTGGATAATATTTTTTTTAAAACGTCACCCATAAGTCCATAAATCACCTTTTGCCGGAGCCAAAACTAAAATCGAAAAAATGTCGAATTCCTTGAGGTAAAATTTGGATTTTGTAGCGGTTTTTTAATCCATTTAAATCGGAGCCATCTTCCAATGGATTTTTACAGTTATTGGATCAGCAGGTATTTTTATAATATTTTTTTTCCAAATGTCACCCAAAAGGCTTAAAGTCAACTTTTCTGGAGCGGGAAACAAAGTCTGAAAATTGAGCGATTTCTATTCAAACGAATGGAACGTATTCTTTTCTGGAGTTTTCTAGTGCGCCTATCTCTATATAACCATGTACATACATATGTGCGGTCTGATAATTTAACGCGAATAGGATAGATATTTCGAAAAAAAATGTGGATATTATAAAAATTGGACATGAATAGGTACTAAAATATAATTAATTATAAAAAATTTCTTCTAGCAAACAACTGATACTAAACCACCGCAACCGTCGGCCAAAACCGCCGAGCCCAGCGAGACTCTCGGCGAATTTCGGTACCAAAAATACGGTCTCGTCTCGTTCTTGTCTCGGTCTCGTCTCGGGTGCTTTTAATAAGGAGCCTCGTCTCGTTGACGAGACTAAAACGAGACAGAGACTAGTCTCGGGCTAGTTACCAGCCCTATTTGTGCCGCGTATGTCCACACTCTGAAAAACAGGCCAGCTGTTTTGGCACTGTAGCTTTTAAAATTGAACGCCTTCGTTCAATTGTATTGGTTTCAGATGTTGATTAATGTTCGAATTGTTGGGATAGGGTTACCCGTGCTACCATTTAATGTTTTTGGGTCTTATATTTTCCTCGTCCAAAGATACTTCCTCGATGGTGATATTTTCTTTCCAGGTGGTATAGGGTCTTATTTTTCTACAAATAATAAATAGGAATATTGGTAGAGTTATTGCAAGCAGCATCAGCATTACCGTAGATCTTTTTTCGTTAGCTGTTCTCAATAAATGGATGTATTTATTATTTTAAACTTCGATTTCTTTAAACATTTCTAAAGAGAGCAATTCTTCAACATGCGGCTTACTAGCTGAAGGTTGTAGCACTGCAGGAAGTGGGTTGTGTTCTGTGACCTCTGTTTCTTTTAATATGAATTGTTTGACTTTAACGGTGGCGTTATGGAACTGGAATTAATATATTCCGTTGAGGAGGACTTCGTTTTCATCAATGTAAATCTTATCATGATATTGATTTAATAACACCAATCTAGGGGTAAGTTGTTCTATGATGGGAATGTGTTGATTGTTGATTTAAATTCTCGAATGGGGTTTGCTAGATAATAGATTATTGATACATTTATCTTGGCTTATATCAACTATATAATTTTTTTTACATTTTGCAAATGAATTAAGGGTTTTACGTTTTGTATTTATGCCATATCTATTTGGTTTACATTTTAATATTTCGCTAAGATCAGTTTTTACTATTGTTTTCCCCATTTTAATTGGTTTTATGAGGATTTTGTTCCATATTTCTTTCTCTGTAGTTAACAAATTTAAAATATATAGTATTGACTTGCTATTCGTAGCTATTTTGACCTCACCTCTAAAAATTTAATTGCTTCGATGACATTATTGTAAGGCATATTTTCTTTATTAAATATTTCTTTTATTAAACTTATTTCTAAATTGGATACAATGTAAGTGTTTATTATTATGCCGGCTTTTACCCATTGCATCGCATGGCTTACTCGATATTTGTTAATTCTTCTTTTAATGCTTGTAATTTAAATTTTAATTCTATCCTATATTCTAGCTTCAATTTTTTATTAGATTTTATTGCTTGTATTACATTGCTAGTTACGTTATTTAACTTATTTATTATGGTTTTAATTCAATTATTTATAATTCTTTGCTTACTGTTATTTACTAAAACATTATTGACCTTATTTTTCATAATTTTAAAATCATGACGGTCCGGAGTTCTCGCGATCCATTTCCAGGCAAATACCAGAAAATCTAATGAAATGTCTATCTAGGTATAGCTGAATTTTTGTAGGCCGATAATTGGATATGGAATTGGGATGAGGTTTAATTTTCGTAATGCTTCATTCATTAAGCACCTGTTGGTATACCTCGACGTCGATTACGTGTACCAATTTGATCGTGCTAGTTTGTAGTTTATCAGATGCAGTGTCAATGGATTTTAATTCAGCATTCGAATAGTCAAGCATCTTGACTTCGGCGAAGATTTGTGTGCCGGACAATATCCTTGCCGGATATGGTTGTAATAGTTGAGTTAGTATATTGCCTAATCGTTTATTTATTTTTACATAGGTAACATCTCCTACGGAATAGTTCTTTGGAGGGGTTCTGTTTTTACTATGATATTTAATATATTTCGAGAATTTATATATTGCTATTAGAATTATTTTAACGTCAGTGAAGTAGAGATCTATGTATAAAATTTGACATGGGAATTTCGTATAGGAATTGGTTGAGTTTAAGGCTTACAGGGATGACGGTCGTACTTATTTTCTATACAAACAGTACATTTTTTTTGTAATATTTCTGATTTTCCCGATCATACCTGGAAAATATTATTTCTTTAAAATTTGGACTCTGTTGTCGGATGCGTCTCTATGCGCGCGTTGATGTGTTTCGATTATGATATTTTCTTGATCTGACTCGTTGATAATATCATCGACTTTTATTTGAGTGAATCTAATTTTGAAGTTGCTAAAATGTAAGGGACATATGATTTGTATCATACCCATTATAGGTTCAGAAGTTTTAATAAAACTTGTTATTGAAGGTTTTTTTCGGGGAATTCAGGCCCTATTATAGCATGCCTGCGATAGATGGGAAACATTATTTGGAAGTTCTTAGAAGAAGTTCGGCCTACTTGCAGGAATATTTGGTTCTTAAGAACATTTATTGGAATTTGCGCGGCATGAGATTTTGTGATCAGCTTTCATCGTTAACTTGGTAGCTTGTATGAGGGGAACGTGACGGCGGATACATTATCCGCCACAATTCTCGTTTTCCCTTGCTTGAAATGTAATTCGTGGCTACACTCCCCGAGGATTGCCTCCCATCGCTTCATCTAACTATTATTATTTTTACAGCTGAGAGGGTTGATGGTCGGTAAAAATTTGTATGTGCGCTGATCCGGAAAGATAGTTGCACAAGGAATTCAGAGCCCATATAATGGCTAGCATTTTTTCTCATTATCCGTTTATCGTTCTTCTGTTCCACAGACAGTACGTGAGATAAACGTGATTGGTCTGCCTTCTTAAGATAGAACAGCGTAAAGGGCAAAATTTGAATCATCTGTAGTAACTTCGAAGGGCTTCGAAAATTTGTTTAAGGAAGGACTATGTAATCTGAAGTGAGGATTCTTTTGAGTTTTTCAAATTCTTCGATGGCGACAGGATCGAGGGTTATTCGTTTTTTAGCGTACTGGGTTTTGGAAGTACGTCCTCCCTCCCTCTTGAAAGAGCGGTAATGGGCTTTGCAAGTTTGGCATAGTCCTCTACAAAGCGGCAATAATATCCTGAGAGCCCAAGAAATGAGCGGAGCTCTTTAAGGGTCTGTGGTAATGGTAAGTTGTTTATTGCTTCCATTTGCGGGATTTGTTTTTAAGCCTTCAGATGAGACGATAAATCCCAAAAATTCAACTTAATTTACATTCATTCAATTGAACCTTCATATTGGCTTCATGGAGTATTCTAAAGATATCTGTTATGTATTGAGCATGTTCATTTTCTGTTTTGCTAAATATTACTATATCGTCTATATAGACATATCAGGATTTTTCGATGTGCTTCCGCAAGATGTCGTCGAGATCCCTCTGAAAAATAGACGGCGCATTCTTCAATCCGAATGGAAGTCTAGTAAAATCGAATTTTCCGTTATTAATCGAAAAGGCGCCTTTTTCTACATCAGAATCCTTCCAGACGATCTGGTGAAAGCCGCTTTTGAGGTCCAGGACGCTAAAGAATTTGTTTTCGTCCACTTCGACTTGAACTCATAATAGGGCATGGAAAAGGCGTTTAGCCTAAAAAATTAATATCGTAATGTTCTAGTTCTTAGCATTTCCCTGTATTTTCGGTAGTGTTTTCGACATAATTATTGAGCGACTGACCTGCTTGTTTGTCGGTTAAACTTAGATTTTGATATTATTGGTTAAGCTCATTCTCACATCTGAACATCCATAGCGTACGCGCTATTTTTTTTTTTTTTTGATTCAAAGGTTCCTTTTTAATGGGTGGCCTTGATTGAGGAGGTTTAAGTCGATTTTGTTGGTAGATGCCTAAAGGATGATTAGGGTGGAATTCTCATTAAGGTTGAGGTGAACGATATGGTTTGTGTGTTCTGTAATCACTTGATGAACGTTCCTTTTATCGACTCCTTCAGTTTACTTGTTTTAGTGTCCCTTTTTCCTATATTTTTTTTACCGCACACTTTGTGCAGATTTATTACTATTATTTTCTGTATTTAACTATTTTTTTAACTATTTTCGCCTGAACACTTTTAACAGAATGCTGTCCCTTATTATCGGCTGTCGATCTGCCGATTTTAGCCGATAGGTTCTAGACCCAGCATTATATGCACTTTTGTTTTAACGGCGAACTACTTAAGGTCGACTTACGCGCGTTCTTTTTTTCACCGTGGAAAGCTACTTTAGGCTGACCTAGTCGGTTAAAATACGCAAACTAATATGGCACTATTCACATCTTGCACTTCCATCCAAATCCAAAATATCTTTTTACAACGAATAACGGAAAAAATCTACCTGACTCCGGCACGTCTGATTTTCGTCGAACGTCATTCCTCGTATTACAAAGCGGGAGAGGGTATAAGTTAACGACAGCAAGTTACGATTGTAATTCCCACGGAAAATGATGACTTGGTGTCTGGGCAATGACACCAAATACCCGTTGCAGCAAACAACAATTCTCGGAAATAAAATAATTATGAAGTTATGCAACGTAAGCATTAAGTAGGTATTTAAGTTCTAGATTTTAAGAAAAGCTTTGTATTGTGTTTTTAGAAGGCAGAATCGCTGCCGGTTTGATAACCGAAAATAAAGATAAAATAAAAAATTAAAAAATATTTTTTTTAATGAAAATCTAACCTCAATAAATTAACTGGCGCCCGAACAGGGACCTTTAAAATCAAGTATCGCGAAAAAATCTAAGTGTCGTTCGTCCCGGTAAAAGTCCCTAAAAGTAGGCACAATCGGTTCGTAGAAAAAAAAAAAAAAAAAAAAAAAAACATTTAGTATACCGAAAAGTGTTCTCAAGTAGTCCCCTCGGTTCGCGAAAGTGATTTTTTAGTGTCCCGAAAGAATCCTTTTAAAATTGTGACAATTTTTAAAACAGTTCTAAAACAAAGTGGAAAAACCGTAAATTGTTGGAGAATTGGAAAAAGGGCCCCTAAGTAGCAGAAAAGCAAAAAGGACGTAGTTGAACTACACGCCGCTCCACAAACATGCGTATCAGCTTTTTATTGTAAGAATTTTAAATATTTACGTATCTTAAGATTATTGATTTGAAAAAATAAAAATATTTTAAACAAATTTAAGTTTCATATTGAGAAAAATTAAGACATCAATGGTTAAGAATATTATGAAAACATTTAATTAATTTATGAGAAACAATTTAGAATTATTTCATAGGTCATAAAAATTTAATTTTCCTTTATAAAAAAAAGGTGACATAAATTTAAAACCTTACTATTTTAAGAAATATAAAAAATATATAATAATAAATATTTGCGAACATAAGTGAAATCAATGAATGCCTTGCAACGTTATTTAAAAATATTTTAAATACAAACCTAAACGTAAAGAAAAATTTAAAATCGAAATCAATTTATTAGATAATTAAAACCTTATTTAACACACAAAATATTTAGAAAATAATAATTAGGTGTAAAATTTTAAAAGAAACAAATAACCATGTCGAATCCACAAAATCTTGCTAGACCAGCCATTGTCCCCCAACCAGCCATTGTTCCTCCAGCGCAACAGAGCAATAGCATAAATCGTGTTGAATTACAGAACTTAGTTAGCTCCATGGTAGCTCAAGCCCTCCAAACAGATGGTAGGCGAATTGTTCATTCTATAATGAACCCCAACTCTGATCAGTTCGCAGGAATTGATCAAGTTATCAACCCAGATCAACATGGAAATATTTCAGACCTTGACAAAATACCTGATGTTGTCAGAAGCTTGAGAGAGTTTTCTGGGCAACCAGGCGAGTTTAGTTCTTGGCGCAAAAGCGTCGAAAGAATACTTAGAATCTATGATTCTACAAGAGGCTCTCCAAAATATTTCGGTATTATAAACGTAATCCGAAATAAAATTGTTGGACATGCAGACCATGTTCTCGAGTCCTACAATACGCCCCTTAATTGGGAAAATATTTCCAGATGCCTTACGCTCCATTACGCAGATAAGCGTGACCTGGGAACTTTAGAATACCAATTAACTTCTTTGTAACAGGGTAACTCTTCTATACAGGACTTCTACCAAGAAGTCTACACTCACCTTTCATTGATTCTCAACAAAATTTCCTCTATGGAAATGGGAGCAGAAGCTTTGAACATGTTAATGCATGTTTATAGGGACAAAGCCCTAGACACCTTTATAAGGGGTCTTAAAGGCGATTTGCCTAGGCTTCTCGGCATCCGAGAACCTTCAGACTTACCACAAGCATTACATTTATGCTTAAAACTTGAAAATCAAAACTATCGTGCCCAGTATGCAATAGCATCAAATAATAATACGAAGAGAATCTATAATCCAATGCCCCCAGAACTTCCTCCCAGAAGAACACATAATAATAATTCCTTACCCAATCGCCAAATCCCATTCTATCCACAGCTTGCCCACTTTGCACATGTCCCCCGTCCTGTAACGAATTATAACAATCGACCACTCCCATTCAATAATAATGGACCTAGACAACCACCCTTTCAAAGTAATCCAACATCAACCCTTTAATCAAGCTCAAGGAAACATTAGACCACCACCAAGGCCACAGCCAAGGCAGGATCACATGGAAACATCAACAATTGGAACAGCTAGAGTGAATTACGTTAATAGACCGCAGCACCAACAACAACAGAGAAACTGGCCACCAGCACCGAAAAGAGCCAACCATCAACCACAACAGCCCAATTACCCTAGTAAACTACAAAGGAATTTTCACGTGAATGCATCATCTCAAGAAAACCCAGAAGAGTCAGAACTGAAGCAATACTTCGACGCCTCTCAGTTAGATGACCAACAATATTTTCAAACTTTCAATAATTACATAGAACCCCTAAACACTGAGCAAATAAATGATAATGTCACTGAAATAGTTTCTGAACTTAGCGACATTAATTTTTTAGATTAACAAGCTCTTCGTTACCCTATGTCGAAGTAAAAACACCTGGTGACGAAGTGCTTAGAATTCTAATCGATACAGGATCCAATAAAAATTACATTCAACCCTCTTTAATAAAAAATCCAATACCCAATGAAGAAAAGTTTTATGCCAATTCTGTAGGCGGAAACGTAGAAATAACCCACCACACTTTTGTCAATTTGTTCGGAATAAAAGACCTTAAAATTAAATTCTTTCTTATGCCACATTTAAAATCTTTTAATGCTATCCTCGGAAATGATAGTCTAAAAGATTTATCCGCAGTTATCTATACTCGTCATAATTACATGACAATTAAAGGCTCTACTAAAATTCGAATTAAGCAGCTCGCTGCACAATCAGTCAATACTTTGTCGTTGCGAACGCAACATATGACGACTGAACAAGAAGCCTCTATAAAAACAATTGCATGGAAGTATTTAAAATTATTCGATGATCCAGACGAGAAATTAACCTATACCACCGTTGTAAAAGGAGAAATCCGAACAACTTCAGACTCACCCGTCTATACAAAATGTTATCCTTATCCAATGGCCCTGAAAGACGAGGTGGAAAGCCAAATACAGGAACTGGTTAAAGATGGTATAATAAGACCTTCGAGATCGCCATACAATTCACCCGTGTGGATTGTTCCAAAAAAATTAGATGCATCCGGCAAAAAAAAGAATCGATTGGTGATTGACTACCGTAAACTTAATACCATCACTATTCCTGATAAGTACCCAATTCCCGAAATCAATCAAGTGTTAGCGCAACTAGGCCAAAATAAATATTTCACTGTTATTGATCTCAAAAGTGGATTCCATCAGATCCCTCTCAAAGAAAAAGATATCGAAAAAACAGCCTTCTCGGTGAATAACGGGAAGTATGAATTCACCAGGCTGCCCTTTGGTCTGAAAAATGCTCCATCCATTTTTCAAAGAGCGCTCGACGATATTTTGAGAGAACATATTGGGAAAATATGTTTCGTCTACATCGACGATATCATTATTTTTAACAAAAACGAAAAAGAACATTTGCAGAGTATTGAGACTATTTTCAAAACTCTTGAAGCTGCCAATATGAAGGTGCAGCTAGACAAGTGTGATTTTTTCAAAGAGGAAGTCGAATTCCTTGGATTTCTAATTTCCTCTGATGGTATAAAAACAAATCCAGAAAAAGTAAAAGCAGTACTCGAGTTTCCATTACCTAAAACACTCAAAGATTTACGTTCATTTTTAGGCCTGTCAGGGTATTATCGACGTTTCATCAGGGATTATGCCAAATTAGCAAAACCCCTTACAGCCCTTCTAAGAGGGGAAGACGGACGCGTGTCCAAAAACCTCTCTTCCAAAAAATTAATTAAACTTAATGATGAAGCAATAGAAGCATTTGACAAATTAAAAAAATCCCTAGCATCAAGAGACACAATATTAACCTATCCCGATTACAAAAAAGATTTCGAACTCACAACCGACGCTTCAAATTACGCCCTTGGAGCAGTCTTATCCCAGCAAGAAAAACCTATAATGTTTATTTCAAGAACGTTAAGTAAAACAGAAGAGTCCTATGCCGCAAACGAAAAAGAAATGCTGGCTATTATATGGGCTCTGAATTCCTTTCGAAATTACCTCTATGGCTCAGCAAAAGTGAAAATTTTAACAGATCATCAACCCCTCACATATGCTCTAAGTAATAAAAATAATAACTCTAAAATGAAACGTTGGAAATCAGTGTTAGAAGAATACAACTATGAATTAAGATATAAGCCAGGTAAATCCAACGTTGTTGCCGACGCACTCTCAAGACCACCCCTTGTCTCTCAGATAAATTCCCTTACAGCTTCCCAACATAGCGATGAAAGTTCATCACATGAACTTATACCAGCAGTAGAAATCCCAATCAACGTATTCAGAAACCAACTTATCTTTCTTATAGGAGAAGATAACTCTTATCAACTCCAATTTCCTTTTCCAAAATTCCGTAGACATACTTTTGTTCAACCTTCCTACTCTAAGGAAAACATTATCTCCATATTCAAACGATACCTCATACCTAACATAATAAACGGGCTAATGACCAATGAAGAAACCATGGGAATAATCCAAAACCTTTACCCACTTTACTTTAGAAACTATAAGATCCGCTTCACGCAAACAAAAGTTACTGATCTGCCCAACCCAGCTGAACAAGAAGAACATATTCTTAAAACTCACAATAGAGCTCATAGGAATGCTCGCGAAAATAAAACGCAACTACTCCAAAATTACTATTTTCCACAGATGAACGCAAAAATCAATAAACTAGTTAAACTATGCCAAATCTGTCAAGAGCACAAATATGATCGACATCCGCAAAAACCTGTACTCAAACCAACTCCCATTCCTCAATATCCAGGCCATATCCTACATATAGATATCTATTCAACCAAAGGCAATCTAGTTCTCACTGCTTTGGACAAATTTTCAAAATACGCGCAAACAAAAATCCTTAAATCAAGAGCAGTACAAGATATAATGGAACCCTTAAGACAAATCCTATTTGTTTTCGGTGTTCCTAAAATTGTCGTCATTGACAATGAAAAATCGTTTAGTGCAGCATCCATTTGTTTTCTCTTGAAAGATCAATTAAAAATAGAAATTTACAAGACACCCCCGCATTCTAGTACAGTTAATGGACAAGTGGAACGGTTCCACTCTACACTCTCGGAAATAATGCGCTGCCTGAAAACTGAAAAGATTCATAAATCATTTCTTGAATTATTAGATAGGTCAGTTTACGAATACAACTGCTCAGTTCATTCTACAATAGGGAAAAAACCTATAGAAGTATTCTTTGGCAGAAATGTTAGCACTGACCCAGAACAGTTTGAAAAGGCAAGAAAAGAAAACATAATAAAATTGCAAGAAAAACAAAGCAGTGACTTAAAGCATCATAACAAGAAAAAACACCCCATAAAAAATTACTCTCCTGGTGATATCGTTTATATTAAAGTTAACAAAAGATTAGGCTAAAAACTAACACCCCGCTACAAAAAGGAGATAGTCAAAGAAAATAAAACCAAAACTATTATAACAGAATCCGACAAAATAGTACATAAATCAAATATAAAAAGTTGAAATTTACTTTTCTTTCCCTACAGGTACTTTATCCCTTTCGTCATCACAGAAGTTAGAATACTCGATTATTCTAATTCAGAAATAATTGTTCTAAAACATGGGCTTGCGAGAATCCAAACCGGAAACATCAAATTCATCCACATCATAGAAATACCTCCCTATGAAGACTATATAGCAAAAACTTCATCCCTCCTATACGAACATATCCCACCTAAAAATGTTTTTTTTCCCATCCTGGAACACGAACTCAAGCATACTAAGAACCTTATAAATAACATCAAAATAAACAGATCAAAAAGATCCTTAAACTTTATAGGCTCAGCCTGGAAATGGGTCGCGGGTAATCCCGACCACGACGATTATGAAGTAATGGTTAATAAGATAAATAATGTTTTAGAAAATAATAATAATCAAGTTTTAATAAACAAGGCATACATTGAAAGAATAAATAAATTAACAAATGTAACTAACGAAATAATGATCGAATTAAAAAAGGATAAAACTTTTGCAAACGAATTAGTATTAAGTCTACTTTATAAAACAAAGCTTATAAAAGAAGAAATAATTAATATAATTTATGCAATCGAATTAAGTAAGAGAAATATCGTAAGTTCAAATATACTTTCCAAATCAGAAATCGATATAATATTTAAAAATATAAATAAAAATAAAACAAATGAACCTTTTAGAAATATCGAAGAAAAATTAGAATTTGCCGAAATAAAAGTCGCTATGGACATATCATCTATTCTTTATATTTTAAGCATCCCAAAAACGGGAAACGAAACATTCGAAAAACTAACTGTAAAACCATTGATAAAAAATAATAATGTTGTTAATAAAATTTCAAATACAAATATTTTAAAGAAAAATAATATTATATATGGCATAAAGAATGAATGTAAAACAATAAATGATCTATCTCTATGTAAACAATCTAATATTATAGACTTAAGTAATGATAAATGTATTTATAATTTAATAAGAAATGAAAATGCTACGTGCAAAAGAACGAACAGTCACCACATCCCACAAGTTGAAGAAATAGAACCAGGAACGATCCTTTTAAACAATTTCGATGGTAACATAGAAGTAGATAATATCACCAGATCATTGAATGGCACCTATCTTATTAAATTTTCCAACACTACATTAAAAATCAGGAATCAACAATATATTGCTGATGAAATAACTAAAATTAATGAACTACCACCACTTCTACACGCATTCTCCGAAGAATCCGAAACAGAAGAAATCCTGTCCTTACAACTTATGAAGGAACTCCATTTGAATAATACCAAACACATCAACAAAATTCAAATAGAAAAAGAAGCTTATCAATGGATCAACTATTCAATTTTCACCCTAATATTCCTGATCGCAATAATACTTAAGATGAAAAATAGGAACAAAAAGACTCCCGAAACAAACCTAACACCAGTATTCATCCCTACAGAAACAAGACCAAAAAGCTCTTCATATCCCAATATCTCAGATCATCCCAGCATCTACCAGATCCCATATTTTTAAAAAAAACGTGGACGTTTTCATCTAAGAGGGGAAGAGTTAACGACAGCAAGTTACGATTGTAATTCCCACGGAAAATGATGACTTGGTGTCTGGGCAATGACACCAAATACCCGTTGCAGCAAACAACAATTCTCGGAAATAAAATAATTATGAAGTTATGGAACGTAAGCATTAAGTAGGTATTTAAGTTCTAGATTTTAAGAAAAGCTTTGTATTGTGTTTTTAGAAGGCAGAATCGCTGCCGGTTTGATAACCGAAAATAAAGATAAAATAAAAAATTAAAAAATATTTTTTTTAATGAAAATCTAACCTCAATAAATTAACTTATATAAACCACATGGGACAGACATACGCACAAACTACACATGGAGATAATGTTTGAGAAAAGAGCTTTCTTTATCCGCGGGCAGTAGCTTTAATCATGAGCAGGCAGATAGCTTTCTTGCCGCTTCATTGGTATGCCTGTGGAAAAGAAAAATGGACTCAAAAATCTGTATAATTTTTTGTCTCTGATATAAGATTTGCTAAGCGAATTTTTTTTCAAATCATGTATATACAATTTTGTGTTAGATTTCGAAATTGGAATAGATGACATAATGTTACTACTTACCAGGCTCACCTTGTGTAATTATAATGTATGTACCTATACAAAATTAAACTATACATATATAGGTGTCTATACCTCAATATTATGTTTCTCGGAAACAGCATTAAAGATTTGGATGAAATTTTTACAGCTATATATGCATAGTTAAATTCATCCACTGCCACGACCACTCAAAAAAACATTATTTATTTTATTTAAATTTTACTTAAATTTTAATTAAAAATTTTACACATTTCTAACCGATTTGTAGGTATAAAATATGTTTTAAATTTATTTTTCCAATAAAAGAGTGCACATAAATGTCTACAAATATCTATTGGAATACAATCATCTTGTCCTACGGGAAAGTAATAACATAACATTCGGATGCCAAATTCGAAAGTTTCACTAGCAATACCAAAGCTCAGTCTCCCAATTAGCAGGCAGAACCACAATTGAGCGAAATCTGACACGAGAGTAAAACAAGTTTTTGTTACGATTTCTAATTTAGACGATTACTTTAAGTTTGACATTTATTAGCTGCGTATGAAAGCGCATATATTGTGCGAATTTAGTTTCGAAATATGTGTGATAACGTAAAATACGTAGCGTTATCAGAATCAGACCTTGGCTGGAGCGAATATGATAAGAAAAAAAGATCAACATTTTTTTGTTCCTATATTGTTAATTGGTGATCCCATATTAGGGCATCATGTATGCAAAAAATCCAGAACCTATGACTTTCTCATCAGGTGACGCAGACGACTTGAATTTTTAAAAAATAATACCTAATATTTAAAAAAATCTTCCTTTACATTAGAGCGATTTTACATCAGGAACCTATGATTTTACTTTCAGTTAGCGCAAATTACTTGATTTAAAAAGAAATGCAAGGCCTAATATTTTTTCTACCATCAATTCCGAGTAATTTTGAATACATTTTTGCAGCAATGTATCAGTTTCGTTGTCTTTTAAGTATAGTCGTGCTCGTGCGTGTTAAGGTATTTCTATATTAATACCTTTAATTAAGTTACTCGCTTTAGCTCACTTTTAAAATCATTTCTCGAAATTCATCCTTTTTGTAATCCTTGCTAAATGCCCAAGACTCGTAAAGATTCGCGTTGCCCTGTTTTTGGTGACCCCCAGAAACTGAATGGTAATATGTTGCCAACTAATTTTGATATAATTAAGCATTATTTGGAATATTATGGAATAGAAACGATTTGGTTATATTGAATAATGGAAAAGACCCCTCAATCAACGAAGTAAGTGAAATAGTTTCTACTGACGTCCAAAACATATGGAATAAAGCATCACTTCCTACCATCAGTCATCAACATGTTGTTGCAAGGTTAATTTCATATTACAATAAATATAAGAGTACGAGGAAACGACGCAATGAAACAAAAAAGCAAGATTTTTACCAAGATTCTTTGAAAACATATAAATGTATTTCAAGAGAATTGTGTAAATGTGTCACCAAAACACCTATTGCAGAAGAACTCTTCTTAAAAGATCAAAGAAATTCTCGTAAGATGTATATTGGTTCTATTGATTAGGTGGCAACCAAGTCTATACATCCTAATGATCTTATTAAAAGAAAATATCAGCAATTTTTGAAAACTACCGTATATACTCCAAGCACTTCTACTTATGCTGCACCTTTGGAATGTTTGTCTGACAGTACTTCCACTGAAATATCAGAAACTGAAAACAATGAATTCTGCCCCTTAAAACCGTCTGAAAAAAAGAAAGAAACGCTTCAAATGAGAAACAACTGGCGAATTTGGCTACAGCTTGTGATAGAACTGGAGTTTCTGTTAGATCGGCAGCTATTATCGTAAATGCTGCTTTGTTAGATTTAAACATAATAAGTAGTAAATATTCATCAAAAGTAATAGGTCGCAGTAAATTACAAAGAGCGCGTCAAAAAATCGGTCTAGGTTTGCAATACGAAGCAGAAGCTACAGGTCTAAGAAAAGCAATATCATCACTTTATTTTGACGGCCGTAAAGATACAATATTATTCATCCCTAAGACTGACATCACATTACATCGAAAGACTGCCACCGAAGAACATATCTCACTAATATCGGAACCAGATTCACAGTACATCGGATATCTTTCAATTGATTCGGGAAAAGCTGTTACAATCGAAAAAAGTATAGTTGATTTCCTAGAAATAAAAATTAATTTCGTTCATCTTTGGGTGTGATGGCACTGCTGTCAATACAGGACATAAGAAGTAAATGAGTCATCTGTTTGCCAGTCTTGATAGAACTACAACAGGCCCTATTAGTTTTCCCGGGTGCTTTGGAAGAATGCTTGAAAAGTGTCTTAACTTTAAAGTGGTGAATTTCGAAGCAGTATATAGGTACAGAACTTCCGGATGTGGATGCTGACTCGTTAAGCACAGATTAAAAATATTTGCATCAAATATGCTTAGGAATTTCTAGCGGCACAATTTTGCCTGCTTTAGCTAGAAAAGATCCAGGAAAGATGGCACATTCCGGTTGGTTAACTTGTGCAAGCAGTATTCTTAGGTTATATGTTGGAACAGAAAATCCTTCCGACAGTCTCAAGGAACACGTGCTTTTTATTGTGAAAGTGTACGCACCAACCTGGTTTGACATCAAAACTAAGCCATTATGCAAATATGGTCCCATTCATATTTTTAACATACTTAAAAGATCATTATACTTACGGAATGACCCTAAGAGCATCGTTATAAGAACTATCCAAAGAAACTCATACTTCGGGCACCCAGAAAATTTGTTCCTAGCTATGTTACAAGACGACCAATCACATATAAGAGAGCTAGCGCTTCGAAGATTAATAAAGGTAACAGGAAAAAGGCATGCAAGTTCGTGAGTTTCACCTTCCACAACTACAAATAGATGCATCCAATTATTATGACTTAATAGACTGGTCGAAAGAAAAAGTAACCGATCCACCGATGACAGTGAAATACAGTGATTCAGAAATAACAAACATTATTTCCTCAACGGACAATTTTATGTACTTGCAGAAGTTCCCTTGCCACACTCAAGCAGTAGAAAGGTCCGTTAAGCTTGTTAACCAGGCTTCACTACCTGTTTGTGGACAAGAAGCAAGAGATGGTTACATAAGAGCGAAGATAAAATCCAGACAAGACTAACAATTGTTTGAAACAAAATCGCAATATTTCCACCGTTCTAAAGGTCCGACAATTTGTGATGGAGGCACTTAGTCTTATTTCCGATTCTGTGTATTGCTCTTATGTCTATTTATATAATATTAATAATAAATACACAAATTTATAAATTTATTCGTGTCGTGAGAAAGTTGAGAAAGTGCGCGCGAAAGGCGAAACAAATAGTGTGTTGTGTGTGTTTTTAGTCTGCGTATTATTTTTTTCTTTTAAAGCCACCCACTGCTCAAAAATTCTAACAAAAAAAAAAACAATAGCCCCACTTATATAAAATAAATCAGTGAAATAAAATAGACAACCAAATCGTCCGATCACCCCCAAATAAAATTCAGTGCACAATCAAACAAATCCCTAGTGCTCAATAAAAACGAAAAAAAAAATATAATAAAACAAAAACAAATCACCCACCAGGCAATCAGCCGCTAACATCAACCAAGCTGATAAGAGCTAAACTAAACAAGCGCAAGCACAACGGGTAAATTCCTTCCTTTTACCTTTCACTTCTCGCAGTTATATTAACTTGATCATTGTAGGTACTGTGTCAAGCTTATCACACATTACATGCATTGATTAGGTTGATATAGTGTCAGATGAATTAGTGCCTGTTTTCTCTATGTAACCACGGGCGGCTCAATACAAATTGACACTAAGGCTTAACATTAAAATGTACACAATTCTAGCTGGTTCCGCTTTTCTGGCCAGACAACACCCTAGGGCATGTTGAGGTCTTTGCTGAGTTAAACCAACTGACTCAGCTTGTTGACGAGTCGACACGAATTCCTGACGTTGCAGGTCAATCCGCCAACACTCTAGAATTGTTTCTTACCACTGACCCTAATAAATAAACTTAAAGTGTATTATCGCCTCTGGGCACATCAGACCATTGTGTCCTATCTGATTATCTTAGGGTCGGTAAACATCGATCAAGGAATAATGCGTCTTAGAAAGGTACTACAGCATCTAACTAATGAGCCCAGCTGTAGTACCTGGACGAAACGCATTTTGTACTAAAGGTCACAAAAACATTCAATTGGCCTTAAATCCACACAGTCCACTTAAACAAAAACAAAAATAGTATAAACATATTGTTTGCGTTTTCTTCAATTATTTCACTGGCCAGACCACGGGCAAAACATACTTCTAGGTTAATGAATCTAACCAAATTCCCCTAGAAAAATAGAATTTACAGTCAGTAATCGCTGTAAGTTTTATTAGGGTCGGTGAACATCGATCAAGTAATAATGCGTCTTAGAAAGGTACTACAGCATCTAACTGATGAGCCCATCTGTAGTACCCGGACAAAACGCATTTTGGATTAAAGGTCACAAAAACATTCAATTATCTTGAAGAACGAAAGCTCCTTAATGACCGGCAATATGGGTTTCGTAGCAATAGGTGATCTGACGGTATATCTCACCGAACAGTGGAACAAATCCTTACATCATTTTGGAGAAAGTAAGATTATTGCGCTTGATATTTCAAAAGCATTTGATAGAGTTTGGCATCAAGCTCTCTTATCGAAAGTGTGTGCATTTGATATCGACGAACACCTTATTCGTTGGATTAAAAATTACCTTTCGAACCGTTCAATGCAAGTTGTATAAGACGGTTTCAAGTCTGGTATTCACAAAATAAATGTTGGTGTGCCCAGGGCTCCGTATTGTGCCCGACCCTTTTTATCATTTTTATTAATGATCTATTATCTGGAACTTCTAATTCACTTAATTGTTTTGCTGACGATAGTACTCTCAGATCTTCATATTCGTTTTCAGATGCACCTCCTTGTTCTTCGGATGTGCAACTGGAACGACAGCGTATGATAATCTCATTAAATTCTGATCTTGACAGCATTGTCCAATGGGGAATCAAAAACCGCGTAGAAGTTAATGCTTCAAAAACTCAGTGCTGTCTTCTGTCGTTAAAGCAGAATGCTCCTCCCATGCCGCTATCCATGGGCGATGCTTGAATTGAAGAAACCGATCAGGTTTTAGTCCTTAGTATGTGCATCACCGACCACCTTTTGTTGAATGACCACATATTCGATGTCACCAAAAATGCTGCAAGGTGTTTGGACTTTCCTCGAAGATGCAAGAAATTCTTCTCCCCTTCTGATCTGGCTGTAATCTATTAGGCCTTCATTCGTCCAAAGCTGGAGTATAACTCTCACATTTAGGCACGAGTTCCCAAAACTCATTTGAATCTTTTGGATAGAATTCAAAATAGAGCTCTAACAATGATTGGCGATAGAACTATAGTGGAAACATTTACATCTCTGGAACACCGTCGAAATGTTATATGTCTCTCATTATTTTATCGCTATTTTTTAAGCAATGTTCCGGGGAAATATCCTGTTGCATTCCTCCCTTCAAACTGTTCAACCGTAATACTCGTGCTTCCAGGAATGCTCATCAGTTTACCCTTGAGCCCAACTTCGGACGTACTGTCAAGTACAGAGAATCTTTCTTTAGCCGTACAACGCGAATGTGGAATACTTTACCCGGCTCTATCCCCCCCCCCCTCATTTTGATATTCAGAAATTAAAAAAAAAATGTGCATCGGTATCTCCTTTTACATCCTTCGCTATTTACCTAATGCTCGCACTGTGCTTGTTCATATTTAGGTAGTCAAAACATCTTTAGTGCGCCTTTCCGTTTAAAAAAAAACTGTATTGAAACTCTTATTTTGCTCTTATACTTCGAAGTTCAAGTCTAATGCGCCACCTGAAGATATGGAGGCAGAAGTTTGAAATTTTGAATTTATAAATGTTAGAACATGGGTCAAAAATTATTAATACAGGGAAAAAATTATTGAAAAAAAAATTCGCTAAACCCTGAAGAGCCGTATTTCTAAGATAACATTTGAATTTTGTATAGGTTTTTTAACCTATTTAAATCGGTGACATCCTTCTATAGATTTTGACAGTTCATGACTTGTCAGGTAGGCAACATTCTATATTTTGACATTTGGATAATATTTTTTTCAAAACGTAACCCAACTTAATCAACTTTTCTGGAGGGGGAAACAAAGTCTGAAAAATAAGAATTTTCTATACCAACGACATCCATACATAAATCGTACGTATTCTTTTCTGGATTTTTCTAGTGCGCCTATCTTTGTATTACTAATGTACATACATATGTGCGGTCTGATATTTAAAAGCGCATAGAATAGAATTTCGAAAAAAAAATTGTGAATATTATAAAAATTGGACATGAAAACAACTGATACCACACCACGGCGACCGCCGGCCAAAACCACCGATACCCTCGGCGAAAAAAATACGGTCTCGTCTCGTTCCCGTCTCGTTCCCGTCTCGGTCTCGTCTCGGGTGCTTTTAATGGACCCTCGTCTCGTTGACGAGACCGAAACTAGTCTCGGCTTAGTTACCAACCCTATTTGTGCGTATGTCCACACTGTGAAAAACAGGCTAGCTGTTTTGGCACTGAGCCTTTTAAAATTGAACGCTTTCGTTCAATTGTATTGGTTTTAGATGTTGATTAATGTTTGAATTGTTGGGATAAGGTTACCCGTGCTACTATTAATGTTTTTGGGTCTTATATTTTTCTCGTCGAAAGATACTTCCTCGTTGGTGATTTTTACTTGCAATTATAGGTAGTACTCGTATAAGGCAAGTTATGAATATTTAAAAAAAAAATTCTAACAATCAAACATGACATTACGATCATAGAGAGCATAAAAAAGTGATCGCCAAAAAATGTCTGTCTGCCAGTCTGTCCGTCTGTATGTATAACGAGCTACAGCCTAAACGGCTTAAGCGATTACCTTCAAATTTGGTATGTGTGATTATCTTGGTATTCCTCAGAGGGGAAATTGAAATTTTATTTTTAGGCCTAAAAATAACGCTCCCTGCCATATGACCTTGAAGAAAAATCTTATTTTTCTCTAAAACGTCTCCAACGATTTTGATAAAAAATTTTGAGAATTTTTTTGTTGGTAATAGCTATCATTTGATATGAACCAAGCTTACGTTACCGTTAAGTCTATTCACGGTACCTTTCATATAACGTTTTTTTTGAATTTTTGGTCTTCTCGATAACGTTACATTGGATTTCTGTCAAATTACATCTGAGAAGATCTAAGTAGCTAAATTAATTTTTGCATATCAAAATTTTGAATAACATTTTTTTTAAAATTAAAATAATTTATAAATTTTTTTGTTTTGAAAAATCATAATTTTATAACGAATCAAAAAGAATAATTTTAAATTTTATATTCACATGAACATTAATAGTATCTAAAAAATTGTATAGGTACCAAAATTTCAAAAGAATTTTGTTTTCAAAAAACGTAAGATAAAAAACAGGATTTCATCAAAACTCGTCCTACAATTTTCGAGATACTTTTTTATAAAATTTTCATTGATCCGTGGCATTTAATTGCGTTTTTCGTTTTTTTAGAAAAACCGATTTAAGTGATGGTTTTGACAGTTTAAATAACTTGAAAAAAACAATTTTTTACCACCTATACACCATTCACTTTCATTATATACCTGTATGTACTTGTACATATTTACATTATTACCCTCCTAATTTACATAATTAAAATCAATTTAAATATACATTTGTAGGTACCTATTTACCTATTCCTTGAATCATGCATTCGACAAATTATTATACTAAGATTCAAGGTAATATTACCTACATGTGCTTTAAATCTGCATAGGATATCTATAATAGACTAGATACCTACCAACTGCGTTAGTGAGTAATACTAAAGTTGTTTGATACAAGAGCAAGTGTGTACGATCCAGTCGTGGATTTTATTTCTTTCCAGGTGGTACATGGTCTTATTTTCCTACAAAGAATAAATAGGAAGATTGGTAGAGCTATTGCAAGCAGTATTAGCATTACAGAAGATTTCTTTTCGTTGACTGCTCTTTATAAATGGATGTATTTAGTATTTTAAGGTTCGATTTCCTTAAACATTTCTAAAGAGAGCTATTTTTTAACATGCGGCTTAACAGCTGAAGGTTGTAGCACTGCAGGAAGTGGGTTGTGTTCTGTGACCTCTGTTTCTTGGAATGTGAATTGTTGGGCTTCAAGGGTGGTGTTATGGAACTGGATTAAATATGTTCCGTTTAGGAGTCCTCGTCCTTCAATCCAGGGGAAGTTCTTCTATGATGGGAATGTGCTGATTGTTGATTTCAATTCACGTATGGGGCTTGCTAGATAATAGATTATTGATACATTTATCTTGGCTTATATCTACTACATCATTTTGTTTACATATTGCAAGTGAATTAAGGGTTTTACGTTTTGTATTTATGCCATATAGATTTGGTTTACATTTTAATATTTCGCTAAAATCAGTTTTTACTATTGTTATTCCCTTTTTAATTGGTTTTATGCGGATTGTGTTACATAATTCTTTCTCTATAGTTAACAGATTCAAAATATATAGTATTGACTTGCTATTGGTAGCTATTTTGATATAACCTCTAAAATTTCAATTGCTTCGATGACATTATTGTAAGGCATAATTTTTGTATTAAATATTTCTTTTATTAAACTTACTCGTATTTCTAAATTGTGTTTATTATTATGCCGGTTTTTGTCCATTGCATGGTGTACTCGATATTTGTAAATTCTTCTTTTAATGCTTGTAATTTAAATTTGATTTTTAGCGTATATTCTAGCTTCAATTTTTCATTAGATTTTATTGTTTGTAATACATTGTTATTTACGTCATTTAACTCATTTATCCTGGTGTTAATTAAATTATTTATAATTCCTTGCTTATTGTTATTTACTAAAGCATTATTGACCTTATCTTTCATAATTTTAAAATCATGATTATCCGGAGTTCCCGGAATCCATTTCCAGGCAGATCCCAGATCTTCTTATTATATTTTATTCCTGATCTTGGGAACTAGTCAATCTAGGTGTAGCTGAATTTTCTTTAGTCCGTTGGATATGATATGGAGTTGGGATTAGGTTTAATTTTCGTAATGCTTAACTCGTTAAGCACGTGTTGGTATACCTCGACATCGATTATGTGTACCAACTTGAACGTGCCAGCTTGTAGTTTAGTTGCAGTATCAATGGGTTTTAATTAAGCATTCGAATAGTTTAGCATCTTGACATCGGCGAAGATTTATGTGATATAGAGCTTTGAATTGATTTTAATTATTTAGTTAATTAGAGACTTATGGATCACCTTGCGGGATATTGTAGTAATAGTTGAGTTCAGTTTATTGGCTAATCGCATAGTTATTTTTCCATAGATAACATCTCCTATGGAATAGTTCTTTGGAGGGGTTCTGTTTTTAATATGATACTTCAAGTCAGCGTTTTCTCTTCTAAGTATTTAGAGCCGTTCTGGATTATTTAATGATTCTTTACCAAAGAAAACATCTAATAATTCAGCGAATGTACTATGTATTTTTTGTTTGCTTTAGGCAGCACATATAAGGAGGAACCTTGAATATTTTAATTTTGAATAAGTTTTCTAGCATGATTGACACAGAATTAGAGCTTAAAGATTTTTCATTGTCTACTACGATTATTTCTGGAACACCGAATGTCAGTATGAGCTCTCCTAGAGGTTGCTTTGCGTCTGCGCTAACCCTAGACTTTAAGATTTTTTTAGGGCATATTTCGAGAATTTATATATTGCTGTTAGAAATATTTTACGGTCATTAAAGCAGAAATCTATCTATAATACATTTTTTTTGTAATATTTCTGCTTTTCCCGATCATACCTGGAAAATAGTATTTTTTTTAATTTTGAAAGGAGCAGTTGTGGTCTTGACCGGTAATGGATGGGGTATGGATAGTGTGTATGCTGGTAGAGCTCGAACCTCAATTTGCTCGAAGTATGTGGGATGGTTTAGGGAAGGAGGCGTTACTTGAGTAGGATTGTGTACGGGGTTAACGATACTAGGACCTGGAACAACTTGGGGTTCGCTCTCGGCTTGGCTATGATCTTCAGATTCACCGGCGCCAGTTCTTGTATTAACCGTTTTGTGAATAGTTTAGTTTAAGGTAATAACATTATTTGCAGTTATTATAATTGTTGGTGTCAATAGAGTTAACCGTCGTTACACTAGTTAATTGTAACTTCAACTAGAGTTCTTCTAGTATTTATTTTTCCTTTCAGTAAATTTATAAAGATTTAATGTATGATATTTTTTATAAATTCGAATATAATTACGATAGCTAGCTTTCTTATTTTTTAACTTTATTTAACTTATTATATTTTTTTCTTTTAAGAATTTTAACAACAAAAAATGTTTTAAGTATTAACTTGTATTACGCACAAGACTACCGCCACCCTGGTCACTAGAATATCCTCCTTTTCACCCATGGCGGGTTACTAAGGGATCCCTCGATGAGGTCTGTTACTTTTCTTGGGCTTTATAACAATTGTTTCATATTATCCACTCCTTCAGTTCACTTATTTAAATGTCACTTTTTCTTAACTTTTTTACCGTACACTTTGTGCAGAGTAATTATTATTATTTTCTGTATTTAAATATTATTGTTACTATTTTCGCTTAAACGCTTTTAACACAGTGGTGTCCCTTATTTTCGGCTGTCAATCATCCGATTCTAAATATTACTATTTTTTGTAGTTAACTATTATTGTGCTATTATCGTTTAAACACTTTTAACAAAGTACTATCCCTTATTATCGGCTGACGATGTGCCGGTTCTAGCCGATAGGTTACCCAGGATTATGTACACTTTTGTTTTAACGCCGAACTACTTAAGGTCGACTTTCGCACGTTTTATTTTTTACTGTGGCAAGCTACTTTAGGCGGTTGAAATACGCAAACTTATATGGCAGTATTAAACTGGGTCCCTGCTTGGGCGCCAATTAAATTAGCTTTATATATTTGGGTTTTTAAAAAATCTTTATGGGCCATAGAACCTCTTTATTCAAATTCAAAATTAGAACTAATCTAACAAAGCAAAATAATAATAAATCTAACCTAGCCCCAGTGCATTAGTCGCTGCTGTCGTCGCGATGTTCCCACATGTGGTTTCGGATTGCATCCGCTTCTACGTATAATGGGATGCGGGTTTCATGTGGCTGTTGTTGATGTCCAGACATAGCGTCAGCGAAAGATTGTTTTAAATGTGGGAATCGTCAAATATCATTCTCCACAAATACGTTCGATTCAACTTACATAGCAACTACTTAACTACCTATAATTAAAAAAATTATCAAAGTATTTAAAACTTTGCCGTCGTTCGAAATAAAGTTTAATTGCTCTTGCACTTCCATCCAAATATACTTTAAACTACAGTCGATCTCGTACTGTGGAGGTGTTAACACGTTTTCGGCTTCCCAGTTTTTTTTGCCAAATTAAATTTCGTGTGTGCGCTTAAGTATAACATTAAATCAAGATTTCTTAGGTGGTGCAGTAGCACAAAGGTAGAGTGGCCGGCCGAGAATCCGAGGGTCGCCAGTTCGATTCCCAGCCGGGCGTCAGAACTTTGCAAGCTTTTTTTCACAACCGTGAAGTGGAAAACTTTATTGGTTGGGAAAACGAGCAACGGAGGAGGAGCTTAAGCACCGGGGTATCGAAAGGTGTCCTAGGGCCAATGAGGCCAGCGATGGCATCAGCTAAGGGAACATCGAAAGATGTTCCAATTACAAGCAGTGATTCTGCAGCAACAACATCAAGAGCAATAACAACAACGGCAACATCATTCGATGCTAACCAAAAGCGCAGAAAGAGGATCAAGTGCGCACCAAATTTGGTAAAGAGGAGATCCACGGCCACCTCAGCAAAGCTGCCAGCTGGGGTGAATACGTCCGATATAGACGAGACGTCGGAGGCAGCAAGACAAACCCAGCTAGACACTTCACCCGAAGAGGGTATTGAATATATGTCTGAGGAAGGGAAAGGGCACTTCACGACGGGCTATAGTACTGTCTTGTCCTTGTTGCGAGTGTAGGTTATACCACGGGGCGTCTTCGGTGCGGGTAGAGAGTAATGGCACGCTTGCTTATTGCACGGCTAAGCTCGACGGATTGGGGGTAGTTCTTGCTCTCTACCGTCACACCTCCTACTCAGCAAACAAAAAAATTTCGTGCCTTTGTATAAGGATGTGGAAAAGGAAGGTAGTGAGGATAGGATAATAGGGACCTGGAATCAAAATGATAGGAATTGCACAAATTTAGTTACCTATGCCACTGCATTGAAGAAAGGATGGGGTTAGCTTTGAAATTCACGGCGGACACTAATCCCCTTTCCTTTGATTTTGAAACTTAAATTAACCTACATACTATGCCCTTAAATTATAGATGTTGTATATTTATATATACAGATATAAATATCCATGTGTATTTGGATACATATGTATATTTGCCTATAACTAAACCTAAATCTAAATCCTACATCTAACAATCAAAGAAAAGGAATTTTTGCCCACTTAAAAGCGTCGCACAGTCGCTCCAATGCAATGGTTCGGCGAGACACTAGAAGGCCTTGCCAGATGTTGTCGGCAAAAGTTCGGCCTGTCCACCCTTGTATCTGAGATACAACCTTTGCTATCTCCTTGGCTATGTTCTCGGAGATAGCCCCTAACATGAACCTCCAATCGTAAACTACAGTAAATTGTCCGAAAAATCTGTCTTCATCTATGCTTTAAAGTCATATACGAGAAGTAAGTAAGTCGGGTATTATGTGTGATAGCATATCTTAAACGGTAAGTTGATAACAAAATAAATTGTTCCTATTCGTCGAGGTAAGTATTTAAGTTCATAAGTCATTGTTTATTAAGTATGATAACTAGAGTAAGTAGGGTAAGTATATGTATTTAAAAAGGTTTGTATAATCCATAGAGTAGGTAGGTAATTAGTATAAGTTTTTTTTTTTTTTTTTTTTTTTTTTATTCAATTATTTATTTATTTAGCTTTTATTTTTCTTAATATGGTTTTACAATAGTATCTGCGAAGCCGAAGCTTGTCTGCAGAAGAATATTTTTCAATTATATAAAAATAAAAGTAAGCAAAGTTTAGGATTTTATATAAAGTTCAAATTTAAAGTTCCAATTTTTTTTAAATAAGTCTGGATTATAATAAATTATATATAAAATTTTAATTTGTAGAATTAATGAAAATTTTTTTTAGTTCTTTTTTCTTTTTTTAAAGTTTTGAATAGTGATAATTTCTCTCGGTAGTCCGTTGATTATACTTGGTACAATGTGTTCAAGTTTACGTCTTCCGTAGTTGTTGTAGTTTCTTGGTATCTGTAACATTCCTTGTGCACGTCTTCTCGTGTTGAGTTGGTGTTGGATTGGTTGCTTAAATCGGTTGTCATCAAAGTATTCTATTATGGTAGTCATCTTAAAAATATTTTCAACTTGTAGTGGCTTAAAAAGTGTATCATATGATTGTCGATAGTTGTTGTTAATTAGTTTTATAGCTGCATTTGGAGTTTTTGAATTTTGATAATGTGGGTTTTAGCTGCATTGCCCCAAGCTAGTATGCCATACCGTATCCTGGATTCCATCAATGAGTAATAAACTTGTTTTAAAACATCGTGGTTAGTGTGGTATCTTAGATGAGATAGTGCAAACATCGCTTTCTTTAGGTCCATCCTCAATTTGTCTGTGTTTTTCCCATAAAAAGTGACTGTCTATTATTACTCCCAGATACTTGTAGTTGCTTACTAATTCGATGCATTCTTTTTGCGTTTTAGGGCAGTCATCATTCTGTAAATAAATCCTTTGATTTGTTGGTTTGAACTGCGGACTTCTGATATGCATCATTTTTGTTTTTATTGCATTCATTACCAAGCCGTTGTCGTGACACCATCTAACTGCCATGTTGAATCAAGAGAACTATGGCGGACGACAATAGCAGTATCATCAGCAAAAGCGAATGGAATACTCTGTTTGAAAAGTCGTAGCAGTTCGTTAGTGTATAAGACAAACAAAATTGGACCCAGTTTAGATCCCTGCGGGACTCCATGTCTCATCACTTTTTTCTCACTCATAGCATCTTTGATTTTAACACAAAATGTTCTGTTTTGAAGATATTCTGTCAGCCAATCAGCCATAGAGCCCCGAATTCCAATTCTTCTTAGAGCTTCAATGAGATGTGAGTGATTTAATGTATCGAACGCCTTACTGAAGTCCATGAAGATTACTAATACGTGATGTCTTTTATCTAAGCTTTCGTTGACACAATTCGTAAACTCACCAAGTAACTTTCCTGTATTTGTACCCTTCTGAAAACCGTACTGGCTTCTATGAATCAGTGCATATTTGTCAACAAAACCTTGCAACCTGTTGGCAATCACACCTTCCAAACATTTTTCAAGAACTGGAAGAATTGATATAGGCCTATAGTTGTTTAGTTGGTCCTTTGCTCCTCCTTTGTAAATCGGCCTTACAACTGCTGTTTTCAAGGTAGATGGAATTTTTGATTGAGTTATACTCAAATTAATTAATTTGCATAGAATAGGAGCAAAGACATCTTAATAGCTTTTTATATCAATTGCTCTGATTCCATCAAATCCTGTGGCTTTATTTTCTCCAAGTGTATTGAGAATACTTAAAATCTCAGTGACGTTAGTTGGATATGAAAATATTGAATTTTCCATTGTGTAATTGATGTTGTATGACGTTTTCATATTGCACTTATGAATTATTTTTTCTGTCTGAAAAGAGAAAAACTCCGACAATTCCATTGATAGTGTTGTCATATCTGTTTTAAATTTGTTTTCCAATGTTTCGTCGATATTTGTTTTCTTTCGTCCTAGCATTTTGTTAATGAGACCCCATGTTTTCATCGAATCAGTCTTAAATTGTATAAACTTGTTCTTGTAATAGTTTGATTTTTGTACTGCTATGTGTTGATTGATTTCGTTACGAAGGGTTTTATAATCTTTTTCATACGCCAAATTTCTTCTATTATTTTTCCATCTTCTGTATAGAAGATCCCTTTTTTTGCATTCATCTATTAATGTTGTCGTTATCCATGGGTTGTTTTGTCTTCTTTTAACTGTCTTTCGCTGGTATGTTGATTTTTTGTATATATTGTCAAATTGTTGAAGTAGTCTATTGTACATACTCTCTGCATCTTCTTCATCCAAAACCTCTCTCCAATTTTCTTCCCTAATAAGCTGGTTAACTCTTGAGCTCGAGATGCATGAAGAAATTGGAATTTTGTTAATCTTCATTTTTTCGTACTTTTCATAAAAGATAATTGCTCGGTGATCGGTGATACCAGTATCAATTACAGCTGCATTTATTACGCTGTTAACTTTGTTAAGTAGAATATGGTCGATTAAAGTGTTGGTCCCATTTCTAGGGTCAATTCGTGTGTATTTAGTTATTACGTTCATTAAGCCTTTTGATGCCATCATGTCCAAATAGTCCTTCACATAAATCGAGTTGTTGTCCCTTAAGTTAATATTCATATCTCCCATAACAATTACATATTCGCTTTTTTTAATTTGCCCAATTTGATCTGATAACTCTTTACAAAATGTCGCCTTGCTGAAACCTGGTGGGCTATAAATTCCAATAACGGATGTAGTTATGTTATCTTCTAGATACTGTATTTGAATATTTTCGTACGATGTTGTTGTTGAATGTATAATTTTATGAGATAAGTTACTTTTTATAAACATCATTATACCTCCACCTCTATTTTGATTTCGATTTAACACCTCCTGTTCGAATCCTTCTAGTTGATAAAATTCTTTTTCTTCGTCATATAAGTTTGTTTCTTTCAGTATAATTATTTTTAGTAATTATTTTTAGTTCGTTGATAAAATGGTTTATATTTGTACAAAAAGTGTTCCAATGTAAACGCATGGATCTTATATTGAAACACAAATAGAAATTATTGTATTTTTTTAATTCATTTAAATCAATGTCTTTAAAACCATACATCACTTTACAATTTATGTTCATCGATATTTCGTTGCATACTTCTATGTTGTCTACATTTTCGTTGCATTCTTTTGTGCTGGTCATTTTTTATGTATAGTTTTAAATTTCTATTTATTTAGTTCTCCCGCTCTCACAACACTATTGCGATCGCCTTATATTACCTACGTCTTTTTCTGTATATATCATAATTGACTGTGTGTTATCATTTCTACGTGATAAAATTTTTCCTGCACTCTCCCACACATATTTCCAATTTTCTGCCTTCGCCTTTTCTTTCGTTAACCACAAAAGATGTCTATTATTTTTTGTAAGCTGATTATTTACATAAATTGTTGAATCATACTCAGCCGGCATCGAGCTTAAAGCGAAGTTGGTCGTGTTGTTTCTAATTGTTGAAAGTTTAATTGGACGAGTGGATCTGGCTTGTTTAATAAATTTAGTAGAAATAGTTCGTAGTCAAACCACATGTTTTGGAAAAAAATATAGGTAAGTAAAGTCATAAGTATGAGAGTGTAATTACGTTGTAAAGAAAATTACGTATAGTAAGTGTAGTTCGTACGGTGAGTATATAGTACGTCTAAGGTAAGTATAGTCAGTATAGAGTCATTGTCTACCCAAATTCCAATTTATCCTCCCCCATCGCCGGCTCAGCCGAACTTTCACACACCTCTTGTTAAAATTTTAGCACACCATTATTATTTTGATTCTAATCAGGACAAATAAAATTTTTTATATATGTTCACTTTTATTATAATTCTCGTAAAATATAGTTTACTCCAAAATTCCAGATCAAATAAGAAAAGAAAATAAATCAATTAAAGAAAAAAAAATCATAAAAAAATTCAAAAATGTAGATATTCTTTATAAAATTTTAATTATGAATTTCTGGGTCTATATAAGCGGACCGTAGTGTAAGTATTTTTACCTCCAATCTATAGGACTATTTAATTAATTCAAGAAAAAAAAATTAATAATAAGAAATATTGTCTTTCATTTGACGTACCGGAGTGTGGGACTTTAACAGATTTATCAGATCATCATAAAAATCATGTAAATATATAATTATGTATTTGCATGTGGTTAAGTTCAACGACTTACTGGAATGTATGCATGTGGTTTAACTTCCCTCGCTGTGCTGCCGGCAGAACTGTCCAGGGTATTGAAGGCTTCAATAGTACAGCCCAATGAATATTGATTATATGTATATATTTAAATGATTGTTCTATCAAAATCTATTGAACATTTACCACACCGAAACTTCACTTCAATTTCCTTTTTTTTTTTTTCCTTCACCAATTCAGCACTCGTTACTATTTTTTTTTTCTTTTCTTTTACAACATTAAATGCCAAACTGAAAGAAATCGAGGAAAAAAAACAACAACAGCAAAACGAACAATTACAAAAACAATAGCCACAGCAGCAGCCAAAACAACAACGGCAAAAACAACAGCAACAGCAGCAGACACAAGCCCAGAAACAACCGCAACAAAAACAGCAGCAGCAGATTCAAAAGCAGCTGAATCAACAGCAGCAGAAAAGTCAGTCTCAGCAGCAGCAGCCACAGCCGCCGATTACGAAAAAAGAAAAGGTGCCACCCATAAATACTTATACAATGGAGTTACAGGATACCATAAATCTGTGTAAGTTGGCCATAGGTCAAAATTTTACTATAAAAAGATTAAATAACTATAGGCATGCTATCCATTGCTTTACACTGGAACAGCACAAAAAAATTAAAGCGTTGCTAAAAGAAACCACTACTGAATTCTTTAGTTTCACCCCTAAGAACGAAAAATTTCAAATGGTCCTTTTGAAGGGCAAAGATTCTTGCACGGAATCACAGGTGCTCTTAAGTGAACTCCGCCAAAAAACGAATGACGATCTCGACTTTATCGGGGTCAAGCCGTTCGCTTCAGTTAGAGCTAGGCGGGAGAAGCGGAGAAGTCTTCCCTTCTTCCTTGTTCAACTATCACCCAGCAGCAAAGTGGATAGTTTGAGGAGTATCTCCGTCCTCAACTACCAGGTTGTAACTTGGGACAAATTAAAAAGGCGCGGCGACATTCTTCAATGCATGCGCTGCCAAAGGTTCGGCCATGCCGCAGCAAACTGCGAAATGCAGTCACGCTGCGTTAAGTGTGGAGAGAACCACAATGCAGATGAATGCAAGTTAGGAAGGGAACGCGTCGAAGAGAGGAACCAGCTTAAATGTGTACTCTGCCGAAGCGGTGGAGACCCCACTAATTATCGGGGATGGCCGACATTTCAGCTTATAAAGAACAATAAAGCAGCAAAGCAAACAGTGGTAGAAAAGCGTGCAACAACGCCCGTCAACCCCCAAATTTCTTAAGCCCAAATGGCGTCAGGAAGGGGAAGCACGTTACAGCCTACACCAAAGGTCGCCCAACAGGCCCCCGTGCCTAAGGCACCAGCAGCACGGGCGGATATTATGGGCATTCTGCTGGCCATCTAGGGCCAGTTGACTGGCTTCCAAAAACAGATCAGGGAGCAGGCGACTAGGGAGGATGATCTCTACTCTGTTTTGCCGAGCTTAACGCAACTTGGAGGTGGCCGTGGCGCGATAGTTGTGTGCTCATGGTCACAAGTTCGATCCCTGCCGTATCTATGTCTTCTTATTTTTCCATTAAAAACCAATTCTAAAAAAAAAAAAATTTCATACTATGAGTTGCTGGTTTACTCATTACATGCTCTTTAGGCATAGAACTAACAACATATGATTGAGTAAAATTAGTATGCCGATAAAATATGACAAAGAATAAAAAAATTAATGCGAATTATAAGGGACATAGATAAATAAGACACGGAAATTTCTCCGCATTAATTCAGCCGCCATCCCTGGAGATAAAATCTGAGACAACAACCACCTAGTCTCCGAATATCGCGCCACACATCTTTCCTATCATTCTATCTCTTCCTTAACCTCACCTTCACGCTCGCGCTGTGTTGAAACATTTAAAGGGTATTCATAATCCCTTGAGCGCGTGTAGATTATAAAAAAAAAAAAGAGGTTAAGGGCGCGCTGCCGGAGAGGCCCTTTAAGATCCTAGCTGTGAATCTAAATTCACTGATTAGGACCGAACGTAGAGCGAATTTATTCCAATTGCTTAAAGACATAAGTCCAGATGTGTTTATGGCTAGCGAAACTAAGCTTAACCAGAAACATAAATTGACTAACAACAATTACAATATCGTAAGAAGAGACCGACCGAACTCCACTCAAGGAGGAGGCCTCGCAATCTTTATACGTAAAGGCATTAGTCATAAGGTAATATATAAACATGCATCATATGCATTCATCTCCAACAGGGGAAGCGAATGTATGTGATCGCTGCCTATGCACCGGAAAGACCTCAGCCCACCCAGTTTATAACAGAGCTTGAAAAGCTTTTTGAATGCTTAAGATTGAGCTCGGAAGAGAATTAATATATATTGGCGGGTGATTTAAACGCCAAGCATACAGATTGGGGAAATCAAATACAAAATCCTCGAGGTAACCATCTATTTAATTGGATGGGTCGATACAACCTTGAGTATCGCATCGATCTGCTAGCCACACACAGGCCATCGTTCCCAAGAAGAGGTGTCTATCTGGATCTATTGCTTAAAGACGCAGGACTAACAATTACTGATGCTGTGGGTCAACGGCCAAGAAATTGTTTACGAACGATCGAGTACGACAGTGACCACTGCGGACTCGCCGCCGTAATACAACTTCCGAACCAGCTTATGGAGTTGGAGTAGTATGTGCCAGTGCATACTTACAACTACAGTAATGTGCGCTGGCCACGTTTCTCCAATGCCTTATTGAGTGAATTACGTTCAAATGGTATATCCCCACCAAATGATATGAGCCTAACAAATACTGAAATCGACAGATACTTAGAACAAATTGACGAAACGATTCTACGAACAATGAACAGAACAATACCGAAATACAAAGAACGTAACGCAACTGACATATACCGTAACGCGACAATTGACGCACTTCACAGACAAAAAAGTGGACTACTAACAAGACTAAAACGCTTGTTCAGGCGGTTTACTGATAGACGAGATCTGGAGAATAGGACACTGAAGTAAAAGAAAATTATAGATTGGCTATTAATTTCTTCTGGGACAATAAAATTCGTGCCGTTAACTCCAGCGACCCAAGTATGTTCCCAAAAATTAATATGATTTTTAGAAGAAAGGATCAAAACGATGTTCCGTGTCTTAAGCTCCAGAGGACGACAGAGAACAGAGACGTACTTCTGACAGCAGGCATAGACCCAGAGGATGCCGTGTTGAAGGATGACCTCTATACAATCGAAGATCCGCAGGAGAGAGTGAAGGCTGTGGGGGCTGCTTTCCAGCAAGTGTACAAGGTGAATGCTAGCATTCGCCTGAATCATGACCTGGATAACAGAGCTCTGCTTCATCACTTATGGCTTCGGAACGATATAACCGAATGGCGATCTGAGAACCTTGGTTTTACCGGGTTTAATGATGAAGATTTGGCAAACGCCATAATCGCCGACCGAAATGGGCCGAGTCCCCTGTTGATTTCGAAGAATGAGCTCCAGCTCATCTTCGATTCATTAAAGAAAAAGAAGTCAGCAGGAGTCGAAGGTATATCCAACGTTGTACTACGACATTTGCCTCAAGAAGCAGTTGACATTTATACCACACTGTTTAACAACGCGCTAAATAATGCATATTATCCAGTGCGGTGGAAGACAGCTGTGGTGCACCCTCTCCCAAAAAAGGGAAAGGACAACTCCAATCCCGCGAATCTCCGGTCGATAAGTCTTCTTCCAAGTATCAGCAAAGTATTTGAAAAGGTTATTAATAGAGCCCTGTTCAAGTGGGCGGAGGACAAAAATATTTTCCTGGATCAGATCAGTTCGGTTTTAAGGCGGGACATGATACAATTCATGCCGCGTCTAAACTAGTTTCTGATATCCCATGGAACAAAACTAAAAAGCAGTGTACGGGTGCCTGTCTGGTTGATTTGGAGAAGGCCTTCGACACGGTATGGTTAGTTGAAAATCAACTTCCAGAAATCAGAAACTATTTTGTTTAGGACTCCGTTGTCTAGCGCCTCAAGGGATACGAGAAAGAACTGGCGCAAGGTGGTGATCGTAGGCCCATATGGACATCCACTGGCGAGTAAAAGTGTAGTAAAGTACCTTGGCATCTTGTTGGATCAGTACCTGTATTTCGACAGACATATAGGTGCTGCCTTGTCCAGGGCTAGGGGAGCCTTTGCCCTGACAAAACGACTGTTTTATAGCAGCCGTCTTGACAGCAGGGTGAAGGTGATTTTTTACATGGCCCTCATCAGGCCGATGATTGCCTACGGATGCCCGGTATGGTTCAACGTTGCCCCATCTCAAATGGAAAAGATTCGGGTGTTTGAGATGCAATGTCTTAGACGTTGCCTTGGAATACACAGAACACCAGAGTCGGAATACACAAGATATTATTCCAACCAGGTTCTATACAACGGAGCCAACATAAACAGAATAGATAATTTTTTGTTTAAGCTGATTCGGGGTCACACTGCAAGAGCGATGTACTCAACCAACAGCTTAATTTTTGGGGCTTACTACCCCAATAATGAATATTTTGAGAGTGCGCGGTTAAGTGGCTACATCCCTCCCGAGGCATTCCTCTTTTTAGACAGGGCTGATACAGGATAGAATGGCGGTTCCGCTCATCTACCACGTCAGCCGGAAAACTGTAGATAGGTGACTCCTGTATGGTCGAGACATCATCGCTCAAGGTGGAGAAGAGCGCCTTCGGTGTGTCCTGTGTGGGTGTGACTGTGTCCGATCGGGACCGAAGGGATAGGGCTAAACAAGAGAACTAGTTCTGGGGGCTCTCTGAACAGAATTATGATACAGAAAGTCGATTAGGATGGTATGTCTTGGCCGACTTACGTAGATTTAGGTAAATTAGGTATAAGGAACAGTCGGGGTGGCACAAACAAAATTAAAAAATATGTATGTTTGCGGGGGCATTTGTGCATGCAGCTGCGTGCCTGTGTATGTATGTACATACGAATATGTATGTACGTATGTACTTGGCTGTGTGGGTTGCATGTCTCTTTGTGTCTGCATGCGTATACAAAATATAAAAAAAAATTTAAAAAATGCTGCTGTGGCTGTTCTAGTTTTTAAGTAGTTTTAAGTGGTTTTGGGTATTTTTAGGTATCTTAAGTAGTTTAAGTTAGTTTTAGTTAGTATATAAGTTAATTGTATCTAGTTTTAATTATTTTTAATCTATATTTAGGTAGTTTGGAAGTAAAAAATGAAAAATGATACGAGACCAATTTAAAAAAAAAAAGTTTTCTTGGTAAAACAAAAATAAAATAAAATAATTGGAATTAATTAAAATAGATTTAAGGTCGAAAGACATTAGTATTAAGAGATATAGTTTATTTTAGAGCGCCCGTAAAGGGCCAGTAAATTAGTTGTGAGTTATTGATATTAAGGCTAGTTTTAAACATTTTTGTCTAGCTTTAAGATAGTTATAGGTTAAGATTAAATAAAAATGAATAAAAAAAAAAAAAATACTTTAAACCAAAATATCTTTTTACAACGAATAATGGAACAAATCTACCTGACTCCGGTAAGTCTCAATTTCGTCGATCGTCATTCCTCGCTCAACCACTCATTTTATTTATTTTCTGTATTAAAAAGCGGTAGGGTATATAAAACACATGGGACAGACAGTCCCACATATACGCTCAAACTACATAGGGAAATAATGTGTGTAATGTGTGATAAAAGAGCTTTCTTTATCCGTAGGCAGATAGCTTTCTTGCTGTTCATACTGTTGAAAAGAAAATTTGACTCAAAAATCTAATTTTTTGTGTGTGATATAAGGTTTGCTTAGTGACTTTTTTTATAATCATGTATAAATAATTTTGTGTTAGATTTCGAATTTGTAAAATATGACTGAATCTTACTACTTTCCGGGCTAACCTTGTACAATTATAATGTACCTATAGAAAAATAAAATATACATATATAGGTACCTATACCTATATATTAGGTTTCTGGGAAACAGCTCTAAAAATTTGGATCAAATTCTTACAGTTTAGTCCTATGAATGACAAAAGAAAATATATGCATAATTAAATTCACCCACGACAAATTAAAAAAAACATTATTATTTATTTTATTTAAATTTTACTTAAATTTTATTTAAAAAATTTACCTATTTCTAACTAACTTGTAGGCATAAAATATATTTTTAATTTAAATTTACAATAAAAAAATTTGCATAAATGTTTACAAATATCTACTACAGGTATTGGAATACAATCAACTTTTTTTTCGGGAAAGTAATAACTTAATATTTGGATGCCAAAATCGAAAGTTCCCTAGCAATAGCAAAGCTTGGTTTTCCAATAATCAGACAGAACCACAATTAAGCTAAATCTGCAACGAAAGTAAAACCACTTTTTGTTACGATTTCGAATTTAGACGATTACTTTAAATTTGACATTTATTAGCTGCGTATGAAAGCGCACATATTGTACGAATTTATTTTCCAAATATGTGTGACAACGTAAAAAATTGGCTGCAAAGTAACGTTATCAGAATCAGACACCCTTTGAAGAGCCGTATTTCTAAGATAAAATTTGAATTTTGTAGAGGTGTTTTAACCCATTTAAATCGGAGACATCCTTCTGTAGATTTTGACAGTTCATGGCTTGGCAGATAGGCAACGTACTATATTTTGGCATTTAGATAATATCTTTTTCAAGACGTCACCCATAAGGCCTTAAATCACCTTTTTCCGGAGCCAAACCTAATGGCAGAAAAATGTCGAATTTCTTGAGGTAAAATTTGAATTTTGCAGTGGTTTTTTAATTCATTTAAAGCGGAGCCATCCTTCAATGGATTTTGGCAGTTCATGCTTCAGCAGGTATTTTAATAATAGTTTTTTCCAAATGTCACCCAAAAGGCTTAAAATCAACTTTTATGGAGGGGGAAACAACGTCTGAAAAATGAGCGATTACTATTCCAACGACATGCATAGATAAATCGTACGTATTCTTTTCTGCATTTTTCTAGTGCGCTATCTCTTTATAACTATTTATGTGTGGTCTGATATTTTAACCCGCATAGAATAAATTTTTCGCAAAAAAAATTTTGAATATTATAAAAATTGAACATGGTACTAAAAAATAATTAAATAAAAAAAACTCTTCTAGCCAAAACTGAAACCACACCACCGAGACCGCTGAGACCGCTGAGACCACCGAAACTTACGTCCCTGGGCACCGTATTGTCTCCCAACCTTTTTCTCATTTTTATTGAAGATCTCTTATCTAGAACTTCTAATTCACTAATTAGTTTGCTAACCATAGTACTCTCAATATTTCAGATTCCTTTTCAGATTGACCTCCATGTTCTTCGGATATGCAACTGCAATGGCAGCCTACGATAAGATCATTAAATTCGGATCTCGAAAAAAAACCACGTAGAATTGAATGCTTCCAAAACACAGTGCTGTCTTCTGTCATTAAATCAGAACCCACCCCTATGCCGCTTTCCATGAGCGGCACATGCATTGAGGAAACCGATCAGCTTTCAGGCCTCGGCATGTACATCACAGAGCACCTCTCTTGGAATGAACACATATATGATGTCGCCAAAAATGCTGCAAAGTATTTGGGCTTTCTTCGAAGATGCACGAAAGTCTTTTCTCCGTCTGATCTGGCTGTGAACTATAAGGCCTTCATTCGTGCAAAGCTGGAGTATAACTGGCATATTTGGGCAGGAGCTCCCAAAGCTCATTTGAGTATCTTAGATAGAATCAAAATAGAGCTCTAAGAATGATAGGCGATAGAACTATAATGGAAACATTTACATCTCTTGAACAGCGTCGAAATGTTTCATGTCTTGCATTATTTTATCGCTAGTTTCACAAGGAATGTTCTTGCGAAATAGCTAATTGCATTCCTCCCATTAAACTATTCAGCCATAATACTCGCTTCGAGGGATGCTCATCAGTTTACCCTTGAGCCGAACTTCGGACGCACTGTCAAGTATAGAGATTCTTTCTCTAATCATACAACACGTATTTGGAATGCTTTACCAGTTTGGTATTCTGAGCTTCAAAATCAATGTACATCGGTATCTCCTTTTAAACAATTCCCTATTTTCCTAAAGCTCGCACTGTATTTGTAATATTAAGGGTTTGGAAAAAAATAAAAATAAAAAACCAGATTTCATCAAAATCCGTCCAACAATTTTCGAGATACTTTTTTTTATAAAATTTTCTTTGATCCGTGGCATCTAATGGTCGTCTTGTTTTTTTCGAAAAAGCGATTAAGGTAATGGTTTTGGCAGTTTTTATAAGTCTAAAAAAACGATTTTTACCCACCTATACTGCCCACATAGCTATACACCGATCGAAACTTAACAAAGCTTCAGGAGTGCCATATGGGTTTTTCAAATACGCCACGGCGAACTTTATTAAAAAACTTACCGCTGCATATAACCACATATTCAATATGAGAGAAGTTCCAGAAAGTTTTCGCAAAAATATTATATTCCCGCTATTTAAAAAGGGTAAAGCCAACGATCCCAACAACTATCGCGGTATATCATGAACTCAATAATGAAAATATTCACTGGGTTCGAACATTGAAAATTACTGAGCGAATTTCCAGCTGGTTTCAGGAAAGATTATTATAAAGTTGATAATATTTTTACTTGATTTGATAGATCCTGTCTTAAAAGGGGGAAAAATTTGTATGGATTCTTCGTTGATTTCAAATCCGCCTTTGATTCAATTGACAGGAATGCCCTCAACTTATAAAAGTTGAGATACCTTGGAATATCCACAAAGCTGCTAAAGGTAATACAAGGACTTTACGAACAAAATGCAACGGCAGTTTTGGATGGCAATGTAGTATCTGCTTAGTTTAATATGACGACTTGAGTTAAACAAGGATGTTTGCTTAGTCGACTCCTTTTGTCTCTCTGTTTAGATGATATCTCATCAGCTTTGACTGGAGCATTAGTTTTGCGGGAGTTAGCATCAAAGCACTCATGTATGCCGATGAGATCGTCATTCTTGCTGAGGCCCCACAAATGATGGAAATGGTGATAAATAAATTGCAGGCTTACTGTTGCCTTGGAACCTCACGGAGAACACCAAAAAGTCGAAAATACAGATTTTCAGAAAAGGAATAGTAAGATATGCCAGAGATGAAAATTGGACCTGGGAAAATAAACCTCTCGAAATCATAAATGTATATAAATATATCTGAATACTCATGATGTCACAACTTTCTTTTCAAAAAAATCTACAGGAGAAACTCATAAACTCGAAAAAGGTTATACATTGCAACTGGAAGGGAGTCCTTGGAAAAAACATGTTGCCTCGAACGCTAAATACAAGCTTTTCGAAGCGGTGATGCAATCAATCATGTGCTTTGTTTGACATGTTTGGGTTTTCACCAGTTCGAAGTAGTAGACAAATTCATAGGGTATTTTCTTAACCCTTCTATACTTGCGCATTGGTGTCTCAGACCGACAAATCATTAATTCTTTGTTCACTTAAAAAATATAATCCTTCCCTCTTTGCCGTCTTCAGTAGCGTTCTAAATAAGTTTTCTTCATAGTTTGGTTGAGCCCAAGCGCACGTGCCGAGTAAACGTATTCTGATTTTGTCAGTTTTCTGTCCCTCAGACTGACGCACGCCTAAGAATCAAGGTAATCTTACCTACATCGGCTTTAAATCTACATAGGATAACTTGACTACCTACCAACTAACAGCAGTGGCGAACGCAGACAAAAAATTTCGGGGGGGTGGGGGTTCGAAAAATATATTAACTAAATATTAGCCGTGTTTTATTATCGCCAATAACCCATATGGTTCACCCCGTGAAAATAAAACGATCTGGGTTATGTACTTACATGTACACTCTGCCGAACTTAATACTAAAATTTGCAAACCCAGATAGAAACCCCGATAGAAACCTGGATCTCGTGTTGTTTTTGTAATACGTGTTAAAACATAACCCAGACCCAGACCCGTAGATAATAAAACACAGCTATTAACGAACATTTTTTTGTATGTACTAGCCGACCCATGCTCGCGTTGCTTCGCAAGCTTTTGATATCTTTTTTAAGATGATATAAAATGTAATGAGTTTGCTCGGAATTTCTTATATATTATTATCTAACAGAAAATTTATATACATGCTTTCATATGCTTTCCGAAACCAAATTAAAATTTGTATGCACTCTCACTGAAACAGTTTTTAAAAAAATAGACTTTCGAACATGCATATGTCAAAGCTTCTGCATATACAATATTAGCAGTTTTATTATTTTACAACGAAGTAAAGACTCAATATTTTTTGAGCCCACTCTTAAAGGACTATGAGAAAAAACACTTTCCCTAAGATCATTTTGCACTAAAAACTGTCTTTTAAAGAAGTGTATTATATGACCTTAAGTTACCCAGGAATTGAGTATGATCTCCATTGACCATACTTTCTAAAGGTTCAGGTGGCTTGGCTATAGAATGAATGGTCACTGTAGCAGTAGTACAACACATGCTATTAAATTCCTCAGAACATTTTTTAGCTTTGCAAAAATTGCAAATTTTATTAATTTTACCTATATCTGTTGTTTTCTCGTTCGAACACGGAAACTGTGGTACATAATTAAAAGCCACTCTAGTCCCCAACTCGATAAATGACAAATTGAGTGGACTGAAATTCAGAAGCAAATAACTAAACAAAAGAAAATGCTCTTGTGCAATGATGCAAAAATACAAAAATTTGATAAATTTATAATTTGTACATACACTTATTTCTCAGCTTATAAGTACAATTAAAAAATGATCTACGGCTTATGATTTGCATAAAACTTTTGACGTTACACAAAAGATCTCATTTTGTAAAATATCCAGCAGGTTTAAGAGAATAATTAAATATATTGGTCAACTTCGACAAAAAAGTGTACGAATTTTTTTAAGATTATTAATCTAATTCAACAAACACATTTATCAAATACATAATATCCAATTACATTTTTATAATAATTAGGAAATTTATAAACTTGGTTTCATGTAAATCGGTTGAATACTTTCTGAGATTAGCACGGACAAACATAATATATGTTTCATACTTATTAGGACTGGGAACGAGACAAGCCCAGGCGAGACTTTTGTTAATCTCGTCTTGGTCTCGTCAAAATCGAAAAGTTTCAGTGTCGTCTTGGTTTCGGTCTCGGCCTTGTTTAATCAAGTCTCGTCTCGGTCTTGGTATCGCATTTTGCGAGAAACTTTGAATCTGTATTCTCGTCTCGGTCTTGGCCTTGGTGTCATCCTCAGTCTTGTTTTTTTCATGTTTTTTGGTAGTAAATAGATGTAAGCTAAGACGCGAGTTCATATTGAAAAGATATAGTACGGTATCTCAGAAGTTTGTTGGCTAGAAAAATGCTGGGTGTGAATCCATTAATAAATTCATTTAAATCGGAGCCATCCCTCAATTGATTTTGACAGTTTTTGGCTTGACAAATAGGCAACAAACTATATTTTGACGGTTCGATAATATTTATTTCTTAGTGTGCCTGAAAAATGAGCGATTTCTATTCCCACGCAATGTATATATAAATCCTTCTCTGAATAATTATAATTAAATCAACAAATATTTATATACACATAATAAATACATTTTTAGTTAGGTACAAAATTTTATAAAATAAAATGCATGTGCCTTGGAACTTTTGCCATTATATTTATAACGTCCGAATAGTCAATATCCCCACAGATGTTCGGCTACATCAAACCGTTCAAGGCAAGCATGAAAAAGATCGCTCACTTGACGCCACAGATAGCGGAAGTATCGCAACGCGCAAACAGTTAACGATTCTATAAAGATATTGGCCCCCAAAACCCCCCTGCGTTCGCCACTGAATAACAGCGTCAGCTAAACTAAAGTTGTTAGCTCCAAGAGCAAGTCCATACGATTCATTCGTGCATTTTATTTTTATTGCTTGGGGTTTTCCCTTAAAATATTTTGTTATAAAATCGTATTTTTGGCTATACATACACGATCAGCGATCAGGAATACTATTTGATGGATTATTTACGATGTTTTCCTTCTGTTTAAAATACAATCACGTTGTGAAATCAACGAAATTTTTTTATTTTACAAATAAAATTTCACATTGAATCATTAGTTTTTTTTTCTATTTTTAACAATTGTCTATTTTTCTCATTAAAATTTATTAGGAAAAAAATTTAGGTAACTACCAGTTGGCAAGAGTCCATATAACTCGATTATTTCGGTCTTACCTTTCGAAAATCTTATCCTTAACAACTTACGCTTCTGACAAAATGAATCTAGTTTAACCCCCTTCACCTGCACCTGCGCTACTACTTTAAAAACTCTGTCGCAAAATTTTAAGCGATTTAGTAATATGTAAAATCATTTTTAGTATGATACTATGTTAAAAACAGGATTTTGCTGATTATGAAGGAGCTTAGTATCGTATTATCTTCTTAAAATTCTATTAAAGTTAAAATCACCAAATGGCTACTTTAGTTTTTTAGTACCGTACCAAATCCATAATGTCATCTGATAGTATATCAGCCTTGCACCGGGGGGACCAGGTTCGAATCTTGCTGAGGTACATTTAACTTTTGTTTTTTTTTTTTTGTAAATAATGAAGTTAAATGATTAAAATATAAACATCGCCATCGAGAGGATTCCCTGTACTGTGTTTGAACTTCTTCTAAATTAAATTTTCCGAGACTTGAAGGCTTGGCAGCTATTTCCTTTGTTTTATAATATTTGCAATGATTCCTCAGATTTAAAACTGGAATATGTTAGATCCTGGCAGCGTATCAGTAGATATTCTTCAGCTGCAAAGGCTTTTGACAGAGCATCTTGCACGACATGTTGTGAACCTTTTTGATGATCAAAACCTAGAAGCTTAAGTTCTACCGAGCTAATTTACCACTGGGGTCCTTTTGACTCATCAACCACTTTAAGCTGGCATGGTCGGTTACTTTTGAAAGTGGTATTGGCATCCCTCTACCTAGGGGCAATATTGTTCTATGCTCTTTTCAGTTTCCAGCAGCCAAATACTCTCGATCAGTAGCGCTATAATTGCACTGAGCTTTGTTCAATTTGTGTTAGTCGAAGAAAATAGGGCGCTCATTGTCTTTTCGTCCTTTTAGTATAAAGCGCCTCCGATTCCAGTCGACGATGAATCACACAAAATCGCATTTCATAAGAAAATAAATGGTGCGACTCTGTTTATTTTATAACTTTTATTACCTTCATCAATTTCGGCAGAAAATAAATATGAATTTAGGAATTTATGACAGCTTATTGAAAATAGTTTTTTTTAATTAACTGCCTAAGTGGAACGTATGTTGATCTATAGCGCGCTTAAACATCGCAATACCAACAATAGAACACCTTAAGAGTAACTTGACACAAGAAGTGTGAGTTTCGTTCAAGATAAACGCCTACCCTAATAAGGGTTTTGGGCAGTTGCCCCTAGTTGCACTGCAATATCTAATATATATATTGAAAACTATTGTATTAATATTGGCAAGTTGTTTTATAAAAAAAATCGACTGAAAAATTATTTTTTTAAGAAAATTATAACGCTTTGAAAATAAATAAAATATTAGGTACCAGTGGCGAGGCCTGAATAATGTCAAAGAAAAAATTAGTCACCAAAAAATTAAATTTCGAAAGTTTATTTGAAATTATTTCGTGCAATGCATAACTTAGTATTAATAAGATTGAGCACTTCAATCCCATTTTGTAATAACTTATGTCACTTAAATTAATTGGAACAATGAGCATAATGAAAACTTAAATAAATTTATTGTTAAAAATATTGTTGATTTATAAATATTTTGTCATAAATAATAAAGAAATAAAAAAAACGGAAATTATTTATCGGAAGTGTTAAAAATAAAGTACTGAAATTAAAAATTATTATATATATATATGTATATAAATATTTCGTTTTTTAAATGCTTATGAAGTGCTAAAACTTCAAGCTGTCGAACAGAAGAAGTTGTATACAAAACTTTAAGTTTATTTTTCAAAGCTGTAAAATCAAAAGTTCCAGGGAAAACATTAATCTAAGAAGATATTTTTTCATCTGGATTGGAAACTGCGAAATTATCATATTTTGATTTATTATAGACCAAGATCCCATGGCCGGCAGACATACGTCATTTTATCACAGCTGAATTTTTTTCTATAAATAGATACCAAAATAGATACGAACGAATGGACATTCCGAATATTTAAAGCTGGGGCTTTTTGGAGATATGCAGTGTTAAAAGTGATCGCGGCAAAATCAATTACGTTATTTTATCAAAGCTGATTTTTTGATATGTTTAAGGGGATAGTGTCTCAAATCTTGTTTGATACTTGTCATACTTTACAGTGGGCCGTTTTGTCTAGTAGACACCTTTAAGTTACAATCTTAATGGTGTCTCCCAGACGAAACGCCCACTGTAGGTATTTGACAAGTGTCAAACAAAGCATACCTCCGAAAAGCCCCAGCTTTGAAAATTCGGATTGTACATTCGTTCTTATTTACTTTGGTATCTATTCACAGAAATAAATTCAGCTATGGTGAAATGCCGTATGTCTGCCGGCCCTGGGATCTTACTCTATTAAGAAAATCTAAAAAGAAAAAAATACGTGAAAGTTTTACATTATGTATCTATTCGGGATATAATATTGTCTTTTATGTCTACAAAAAGACGTTTATAACGTGTTTTTGAATCAATTTCGAGCAATCCTCGTTTTCGTGGTGGTTGCGCGCAATCGTGTATGCTTTCAAAAATGGATTCAAATTTATTAAGAAAGTCAGAGCTATGCCACGACTCAAAACTTTCTATTTCTCTTGTTGCAAAATCAACATCCGTTTACTTATTTTGAATTAAATTAAAAAAAATGTCAGTCTCAGCAAACATTTCAGAGATAGTATTAAGATAAAAAACAAAAATCTTTTGCCTCTAATTTATTTAATAAGCTCTCAGCAACAGAATGCGAGAAATTGTCCCATTCGTTAGGCTTGTCTAAAATTCAAATGGAAAGTTACAATTGAATCTAATCTACAATTTAAAATGATGGCGTTTATTATCCACGAATGAAAATGCCAGCGATACGTCATATACGTCGATTGTTTTAAAAGATTTGAACGTATTGTTGATTTGTTAAAAAAACGGACAATAGTAATAATATTGCCAAAAAACTTTTAATTCCGATATATTTTCAGGTAATCTCGACAAAACTAAATTTAAAACGTAAGCATAGCTAGGAATAAAGTTAATTATTGAACAATCATCAAATACTTTCTTTTTAACACCACCCACTTCCACAGACATCACTGCCGCACAGTCGTAAGATTCACAAATAAGCTTCTCCTCGCAGGAAAATATATCAGTTATATTAAAAATATGCTTTGTTAGCTCATCTGCGTTGGGTATATATGTACATATAAATTCATAAAATAAGTATAAAGGAAGCGGTTTGTTCTTTTGTTTTATATCAATTTTTTGCTTTGAAGGAACTACGTAAGCTGAATGCAGAAACCTACCTCAACTATTGTATATAAAATCTTCTATATACAATGCCTCAACGTCAACCAACTTGCCACATACATGTTGGTTCATCAGCGCAGCGGTTGAGCAGGAAATCAAGTTATTATTCTTTCTATGGAACCTACCTCAAGCAACATTGACATGCGCAGCGCACTAAGCAACACATATGATTTATTGGCTCAGACTCAGTTTTAGACCTTAAAGCATGAGGGATACCTATAAATTCACCAGAAAAAGTCGATGAAAATCGTTTTTTTTTTCCTTAAGCAAGCGTGTATTGAACAGAGAGGTATCAAACGCAGTGAACAATATATGAAAGGAGAGAAAATTTGTTCAATCCTGCCAGAAATTTTATAATCCGAAATATTTTAGGTTATTTTGTTTCTGGTATAGTTTTAGGTTTTTTTAGGAGTGAGTTGAAAAGCAGATATGTGTATAGAGAAGCACTAAAAGCACAGGCGCAAAATTTTAAACAACCTATTATTTAGGCCTTAACACGATATTAGTAAGCAATTTACTATATACATATAGTCTACTCACTTTTCATAAATTTTTGACCTTTTGTAAACTAGTGAAATGCTAATTAACCATAGCAAGGCATTTGTAGGGTTTGAATTCTGATGAACACAATTATTGTAAATTAATTATATGTTGAAAGAAACCCAACCTGTGCTCTAAATAAGTATTCGATCCCAAGTAACGTCGTCACAGCTATTAGATGCAAAACAGTTCTTCTGCAGCTCTAAACAAGTGAAATCGAAAGCTATACCTTTATAAGGTATAATATCACAGGTCAATGTATTTTTATTTTAAATCATGTTCTATAGTAAAGTTTAACAGCACTGTCAGGTCGTTCAACGTTAATTGATTCAAACTTCCTACATAATACCTTTTATGCGATCTATGAACGAGCTTCTTGAATTTTCCGCATCTAAAGGGCCGTTGTAAAGCTTTCAACTACAAAAATGCACTAACAGACGCAAAAAGAGCTCCAAAAACAGTGGCTTTAGCATTAAAAGACCAACTACAAATCGGTCGTAGAGCTGAGTATTAATATCTTGACACATTCTAAAAATGTAGTATTTTAAATAAAAATAAACGAATGTAGGTAACTATTCAATTTTTAGTGTAAGTTAATTCAAATTTACTCTGTTAACAATGCAGATGAAATTTTTCTCGTTTTGCATAGTAATGTACATAAATATATATAGGCTTTTTCATAGTATTTTAAAAAAAACTTTTTTTTCTAATCGTGTACGCACAAAACAAATTATTCTACGTTAATTCCCTTACAGAAAATATATGTGGTTACAAATTACGGAAACAAATTTTCTATATCACAGTGAATCGTGCAGCTTTATTAAAAAAAAAAGTTTTGAAACTCTTATCTTTAAAAATTGCAACTTGGGCTTTAAATACACTTCAGGAAATAATGTTTAAAAAAAATCCTTCCTACTAAATTTGTTTATTTACTTGCTTTCCTTGACTTAATTTCTGAAGCACTCTATATTATAACAATATTATGAAGTTAAAAAGACGAAAATGCCAACTTGTTGGAACTACCTCTAGAAAATGTACAATGAATTTTAAATCGACATAAGAGCTCTATATCACCAGTAATTAATATTGCAGCTCCAGAAAAGATAGTATTGCAGCTTAATTTGAAGAAACGTCTTGGCTGACAATAAAAATGGCGACGAGATGTTAAATTAATGCAATAATTGTTTTTTTCATTTTAAAAAGAATCATCTTCGGAGTGTAGTTAAATAAAACATGAAATTATAATTATTTTTCAAAAATAATTTTATTTCACCTCTGGAATATTATTTTTTAAATATTTTTACTATCTAACTATTTTTAAAAATTATTTTTGATGACTTAATACACACAATTTTGTAGGCGCGCTGTTATTTAACGTTTCTTCACTACATGACTATTATACAATCGGAAATCTTAATTTCTTTCTTATTTATTTTCATAAAGATATTTTTTTAATTTGGTTATTGTCATCTTCGTTATTTACAGTTTACTGTGAAACGTTTCATTCTTCTTTAGTAGTATTAGAATATTTATTTTTCTTTTGTACCTAGTATACGACGTAATACAAACAACAATCTATCAAAAGTGGTGTTTTAATAGTTTCAAACCAATGTACTATAGAGGTTCAAGTCACTTTTGCCACTGCTAACCAGATGAATAAGAGCAAAAAAAGCTCTCAAACTCAATGAATTAGCTACATGGGAGTTTGATTTTTACTCTAAATCGATTTGTTTGATTAAGTAAAATCTGTAATTTATAATAAAACATACGTTAAAAATCTCCACTATTACATTAGCTCTAAATCCACCTATAGAGCTCCTTACTAAATAAACAAGCTTTAGGATTAGCTCTTGAAGGACTACAAAAGCTTTATACATCTAAAAATGTTTCTTGGATTTTGCATGTTTGGAGTATCATAATCCATCTTAACAGATAACGGTAAGCAATTTATAACCACTAGTTTTTCAAAATTATTATCCTCGTACTCCTACGTACCGCAAGCCAATGCCAGAGGGCGTATAAGCCGTTAAAATCTAGCTGAAATTAGGTCGTATATAGGGAAATATCAGAGGGCTTGCGATGTACACCTGTCCGCCATCACCTAGGCTCTGATGACTGGTATTCATTCATCTATATGTATCTCATCTGATGAAGCCTTATTTGGATAGAAAATGGTTGAATATCCCTCGGATATTGTGCTGTTACGCAAATTTCATTGTGTGAACAGTTCCGAACTTAACATTAGTGTGTGCTGCCACCAAGTTTTCCTCATATTATTTTTGGCTGGAATTATAGTGGCTCTGAATATAAGGAACTTTATGTTGAGTGTCGTTACTAAAACGATAAATGCCAAATTATGTCCGAAATTTATAAAATAAAAATTGCTATAATTGTATGGAATAATCCTTACGAATTAGAAGATCAAAACGGAAAAGTCCAAGGAGTTTTTCATCCCAAGGACATCAAGAGGAAGTCTATTGGTGCCCGGCTAGCAATAGGATGAGCATGAGGCTAATGTAAATGGGCAACATACAGTGACAGTCTTTCAGTACTTCAAAGTCTATTGGAACCTATAAGATATTATATAAATATAAAAAACTCGAGATTTACTTATAAGATCAAGCTTTAAAATAAAATTTATCTGAATACCTAGTCATGTTGGGATTAAAGGTAATGAGATTGCAGACGTTGCCGCCAACTCTGCGCTTAAGGCTCCAACTTTCACTATAAACACCTTTTCTCATCTCGGTTTAAAAAATTACTTACAAAAAGAGTGTCAAAATATATGGCTACTTGAGTGGACAAATTATATACACCACTACAATACAATCAACCCGAGGAAAAACCAGCCAATCTTCCCAACAAACATTCCCAAAATTGATACTACAATGTTTATACGACTCCGCCTTGGTCATACTGATTTCACCCATCAGCATCTACTCAAAAGAGAATCTCTTCCAACCTGCCTCAACATCGCAAACGTAGCGCATTTGCTAAGACACTGCTTCTTATCGTCAAAACCATATCACTTCAAAGCGTTTTAGGCCAAGCCAAAATAATATAAACAAACTAAAAGAAGTACTAAACAACAAACATAAAACATAATATTATTAAAAATGTTGAATTGTAATTAATATGTTAATAAATAAACACGAAAATATAGGATTCTTAAATGACCTGTAGGAAAATTAAATGGCTGTCGATTTCCTCTTTCAAGGCATACAAAAAAGAGAGCTAGGTATGGCATTTGCTTGCTGTTGGTTTCAATTAAAATAATGTTATAGCACATCTCTACGCTTTTGGTTTCTATGCGATAAATCATCTTTTTTAGGTAGTAAATAAGAATACTTGTAAATGATTTAAAAACAAAATTAATACAAATCCTTAACCATCTACAACCATAAATTATATCACTGCAGTATACATATGTACATGCATACATAAAATAATAACTTCTTTCGATTTCGTGGAATCTATATAGAACAACATGTTGTCCTTAAATATTACTTAAACTTCTTTTTCCATATTATTGAAACTTACTTAAATCATTTGAGTTTGATAGAAATTATGGCCACAAACACTTTGAGTAAACGTATTTCTTATTAGGATTTCACACTAAAAATATTTTCTAAAAACAAGATTATCTATAGCTTCCTAGTTCAGATTCACGTTTTGAAAAGCGACTGATAAGTACATACGAGTATAATGTATGTATGCACACATAAACGCCCAAGAAAATATCATGACGATTTTTTAAAGCATGTTTGGCGCATGATCGTAAAAGGAACTTTATAAATCAATAGACTTAATTCGCACAATAAGATTTGCCAAATAAAATCTAAAATCTATCTTCTTTGAAAAGTTTGCTAATTGTAAAATAAAAATAAAATATAAATAAATAAAAAATATTTTTTTTTTATACACGATTCAATTTTTCCCAAGATTATATCCTCTCTGCAATATTAATTAATTGATTATTATTGATTTAAAATTATATTCTTATTTCAATGTTTAAATGTGCCAACTTTATAATTATATAATTGGCTAAAAACAATAAAAAGAAATAGAAAAATTCGATAACGGAAATTTAAGGGTTCAGATTCCTAAAACCCCAGCAGCCAACATTTCAGGTTTTAAGGCCCGTTTGCTGATAAGAATCATAAATATTTATGTTCAACTTAAAACGCTTATGGGTTACTTTTTCCTCTGCGTAAACTGTGACATAAGTGCTTAAGCAGAATTTAAATGCTTAAGCTGTGTATCAGCAAACGGGCATTTTTCTCGTTTTACATAGTAATGTACATAAATATGTATGGGTTTTTTCATAGTATTTAAAAAAAAAATTTTTTCAGGGCTTTAATTCTAATCGTGTACGCACAAAAAAATTATTCTACGTTAGTTCCCTTACAGAAAATAGATGTGGTTACAAATTACGGAAACAAATTTTCTATATCACAGTGAATCGCGCAGCTTTATTAAAAAAAAGTTTTGAAACTCTTATCTTTAAAAATTGCAACCAAGGCTTTAAATACACTTCAGGAAATAATGTTTAAAACAAATTCCTTCCTACTAAATTTGTTTAATTACTTGCTTTCCTTGACTTCATTTCTGAAGCACTCTATCTTATAACAATATTATGAAGTTAAAAAGACTAAAATGCCAACTTGTTGGAACTACCTCTAGAAAATGTACAATGAATTTTAAATCGACATAAGAGCTCTATATCACCAGTAATTAATATTTCAGCTCCAGAAAAGATAGTATTGCAGCTTAATTTGAAGAAACGTCTTGGCTGACAATAAAAATGGCGACGAGATGTTAAATTAATGCAATAGTCGTTTTTTTTTTCATTTTAAAAAAGAATAATCTTCGGAGTGTAGTTAAATAAAACATGAAATTATAATTATTGTTCAAAAATAATTTTATTTCACCTCTGGAATATTAATTTTTAAACATTTTTACTATCTAACTATTTTTAAAATTATTTTTGATGACTTAATACACACAATTTTGTAGGCGCGCTGTTATTTAACGAAGTATCGTCACTACATGACTATTATACAATCGGAAATCTTAATTTCTTTCTAATTTATTTTCATAAAGATATTTTTTTTCATTTGGTTATTGTTATCTTCGTTATTTACAGTTTACTGTGAAACGATTCATTCTTCTTTAATAGTATTAGAATATTCATATATTTTTCCTTTGTACCTTGTATACGACGTAATACAAACAGCAATCTGTCAAAAGTGGTGTTTTAATAGTTTCAAACCAATGTACTATAGAGCTCCAAGTCACTTTTGCCACTGATAACCAGCTGAATAAGAGCAAAAAAAAGCTCTAAACTCAATGAAGTAGCTACATATGAGTTTGGTTTTTACTCTAAATCCATTTGTTTGATTAAGTAAAATCTTTAATTTATAATAAAAAATACGTTAAAAATCTCCACTATCAAATTAACTCTAAGTCCACCTACAGAGCTCCTTACTAAATAAGCAAGCTTTAGGATTAGCTCTTGAAGGACTACAAAAGATTTATACATCTAAAAATGTTTTTTGGATTTTGCATGTGTGGAGTATCAGAGTCCATCCTAACTGATAACGGTAAGTACTCCGCAAGCCAATGCCAGAGAGCGTATAAGCCGTTCAATTCTAGCTGAAATTAGGTCGTATATAGGGAAATATCAGAGGGCTTGCGATGTACACCTGTCCGCCATCACCTAGGCTCTGATGACGGGTATTTATTCATTTATATGTATCTCATCTGATGAAGTCTTATTTGGATAGAAAATGGTTGAACATCCCTCGGATATTGAGCTGTTACGCAAATATTATTGTGTGAACAGTTCCGAACTTAACATTATACCGAAATCATCAAAATAACATAATTCATGCGGCCATCAAAGATTCCTTCCAAAGAGCTCATCAACCTTATGAGCATGCATACAATGTGACGCTTAAAGTTGGTGATATAGTTTAAAAAAGAATCTTTATTGATTTTTGAATGACCAAAACAACTTGAGTGTGCTGCCAACAAGTTTTTCTCATATTATTTTTGGCTATAATTATAGCTATTTAGTGGTTCTGAATATAAGAAACTTTATGTTGAGTGTCGTTACTAAAAAGATAAATGCCAAGTTATGTACTTCAAAGTCTATTGGAACCTATAATATATACATATTATATAAATATAAAAAATTCGAGATTTACTTAAAAGATCAAGCTTTGAAATAAAATTTATCTGGATACCTAGTCATGTTGGAATAAAAGGTAATGAGATTGCAGACGTTGCCGCCAACTCTGCGCTTAAGGATCCAACTTTCACTTACAACACCTTCTCTCATCTCGATTTAAAAAATTACGTACAAAAAGAGTGTCAAAACATATGGCTACTTGAGTGGAAAATTTATAAACACCACTACAATACAATCAACCCGAGGAAAAACCAGCCAATCTTCCCAACAAACATTCCCAAAATTGATACTAAGTGATTTTTTTGCTACTTGGTTTTTGACGTTTATATTTTGGACAGATCACACATGCCAAATTCCACGAACATTTCACATTTCGATTCAGTATTGTTTGCCATTTCATCATGAATAGACTTACGCCTGAACAACGTTTGCAAATTATTGAAATTTATTATCAAAATTCGTGCTCTGTGAAAAATGTGTTTCGCAAGCTACGCCGGTTTTTTTTCCGCTCATTTTTGGCTAAATGGATACGTGAATAAGCAGAGTGTAGAGCAGCCAGTTCCAACAGGACGGTGCCACATGCCACACTGCACGCGAAACAATGCATCAATTGAGAGGCGAATTTGGTGAGCAGTTGATCTCACGTTTTGGCGCAGTCAATTGGCCACCAAGATCATGTGATTTGACCCCGTTAGACTATTTTTTGTGGGGCTATGTTAAGTCTATTGCCTATCGGGATAACCCAAACACGATTGCTGCCTTGGAAGCCAACATTGCACGCGTCATTGGTGAGATTCCGGCCGAAATGTGTGAAAAAGTTTGCCAAAATTGGACCTTCAGAATGGACCACCTGAAGCGTAGCCGCGGGCAACATTTAAGTGAAATTATTTTTAAAAAGTAAATGGCAGAAATTGATTTATCGATCCAAATAAAAATTTCATTCACTTTTTACAAGTCTGTGTGTTTTTTGAATTTTCAAAAACCAAGCTCTTAAAAAATCACCGTTTACAATGTTTATGCGACTCCGCCTTGGTCATACTGATTTCACCCATCTGCACCTACTCAAAAGAGAATCTCTTCCAACCTGCCTCAACATCGCAAATGTTGCGCATTGTCTAAGACACTGCTTTTTATCGTCAAAGCCATATCACTTCAAAACATTTTAAGCCAAGTCTAAAAAATATAAACAAACTAAAAGAAGTACTAAACAACAAACATAAAACATAATATTATTAAAAATGTTGAATTGTAATTAATATGTTAATAAATAAATACGAAAAATATAAGATTCTTAAATGACCTGTAGGAAAATTAAATGGCTGTCGATTTCTTCCTTTCAATGCAAAAAAAGAGAGCTAGGTATGACTGTTGCTTGCTGTTGGTTTCAATTAAAATAATGTTATAGCACATCCCTACCCTTTTGGTTTCTATGCGATAAATCATCTTTTTTAAGTAGTAAATAAGAATACTTGAAAATGATTTAAAAACAAAATTAATACAAATCCTTAACCGTCTACCACCATAAATTATATCACTGCAGTATACATATGTACATGCATACATAAAATAATAACATCTATTCGAGGTCGTGGAATCTATATAGAACAATATGTTGTCCTTAAATATTACTTAAGCTTCCTTTTCCATATTAATGAAACTTACCTAAATCATTTGAGTTTGATAGAAATTATATCCACAAACACTTTGAGTAAACGTATTTCTTATTGGATTTCATATTAAAAATATTTTCTAAAAACAAGATTATCTATAGCTTCCTAGTTCAGATTCACGTTTTGAAAAGCGACTGATAAGTACATATAATGTAGGTACTCATATGCACACCTAAACGCCTAAGAAAATATCATGACGATTTTTTAAAGCATGTTTGGCGCATAATCGTAAAAGGAACTTTATAAATCAATAGACTTAATTCGCACAATAAGATGTGCCAAATAAAATCTAAAATCTATCTTCTTTGAAAAGTTTGCTAATTGGGTACCTATCTCATTATACAATTTAATGTTCAATGAAAATAAATTTTTTTTTATATACACGATTCAATTTTTCCCAAGATTATATCCTCTCTGCAATATTATTTAATTGATTATTATTGATTTAAAATGATATTCTTATTTCAATGTTTAAATGTGCCAACTATATAATTATATAGTTGGCTAACCACAATAAAAAAAAATAGAAAAATTCGATAACGGAAATTTAAGGGTTCAGATTCCTAAAGCCCCAGCAGCCAACATTTCAGGGTTTGCTGATAAGAATCATAAATATTTATGTTCAATTTAAAACGCGTATGGGTTACTTTATCCTCTGCGTAAACTGTCACATAAGTGATAAAGCAGAATTTAAATGCTTAAGCTGTGTATCAGCAAACGGGCATTAATCATACAGAGTGTCAATTAATTGGTCAATTACATTTTAGGGCGTGATTCTTGGGTTTTTTTGATATTCTAAGAAAAAATCCTAATAGGTATCCTGTCTCCAATGTTGATATCATTTATGGGGGAGCAAAGAAAAGGCTCACTTTATATCGTGGCACATGTTAGCGGTAATTCCTCTGTTAGTACTAATGATAGAAACAATGTTTTAAACTTTATTTTTTAGAAGAAATACCAGCCTTTGTAGTTGCGTTTAAATAAGTTAATGATAGGAAAAATTCAACACCCTTAAAATTGGATATCTTATGACTTAGACAAGTTATTAAACTTATTTTTTAAACGCAATTACAAGTCTATCAAACAAATGTAGGACGCGTTGTTTTTTTGCCTTAATAAAGTTTAATTATGTACAGAAACTACTGGTACACACTTACAGTTAACGCTCATATGCAAGAAAGGCATAATTATTTATTACCATTAGAACACCCATTCGGTGAAAATAAAATGCATGACTGGATCGCACGTACTTGCTCTTATGTTCGATCACATTGCATGCACAAGACTCTTAGTAGAAACGGCTAAATATATTTAGTCGTTTTTTTATTAAATTTTGTGTAGGTATACAAAATTTCTTAAATTTTTTTTTGAATAAAATTTTGCATGGCAATCTTATGTAAATATTAATATAAGCTTAAAAATATAATTTCAAAAAAAAAACCGTTAAATGTTTTCGAAATATTGAATTTTCAATAATATTTTTTTTTTTTCAAAATCCAAAAAAACATTTTTCGAAAATTTTGGTAAGCAATATTGATTAGAATTTGAAGGAAATGTAACATACAAATTTTGATCAAAATCCGTCAAGCCATTTATGAAAAAGTCGAAAATCAGTAAAATGATTGTATGGCAGGTACCGTTAATAACAAAATATTAAAAAAAAAATATTGCACCAAAATGTAGACTATACTCACAGTAGTCGACACATTTTTTTTAATCAAAATCGTTGGAGGTGTTTTCGAGATAATTACGATGATAGAAAAGATGATTGAATGGCAAGTACCAGGGCTAAAAAAGCAAGAAAATCATTTCAGCCACTTAGGCTGTAGGCCACTCTACAGACAGTAAGATGGAATTGCGGAACACACTTTTTAGGTGTTCTCTATCATCGTAATGTCAAGTTTGATTAAAATCTCGAGATCGATTTTTTTCCAAAGCCAAAACTTGCCCTATTCTACTAATATTATAAATGTGAAAGTTTTATAAGTGGATGAATGGATGTTTGTGGCTAAGTAATGCAAGAACGCCTGAACAGATCTGGGTGAAATTTGGCACAGAGATAGACTATAAACTGGAATAGTATACAGGATACCCGTATCATCCCGGTAAAATTTATGGTTCCCATGGGATAGATTTGTTTTAATTTTGAATAGATCACATTATAACATATCTGCTCATTATAACAAATAGCCAACATAACTTTTGTTCACAAGAAGCCAAAAAGCACACAGAACCACGCAAACACACACACACAAAATGCAGCTGCCGTTGCAGTATCCAATCCAGTGTTCCAGTAAAACAAAGCAACACGAAAGCTCTATTTACTAATTATGTGACTGGATGTTTGGATGTTGAATCCGCAATAACGCATCAACGACTTAACGAATTTGGATGAAATTTGATAGGTAGATGATGGAGAAATAGGGGGAACACTGTATTATCACATAGGTCATTTTACCCGTAGGGATAAAATTCCTCATTCAAGCCCCAACCATTGAATAGATTTTACTGAAATTTGGTAAGCAGATGGATGAGAAACTGGATTAACTTACCAAAATTATTGATACAAATGCGATAGTTTGTGTATTTGTTCCACTTTCATGCCTCAACGACTGAAGAGTTTATAATTAAATTTTGTACGTAGATAGATGAAGTCATTAGACTTACGATTCCGATATAAAGTCCGTAGCATCACACGGGTATCCGCTAGTAGTATAGTTACGTCTCAGACGTCACCCAAAACCACTAACCCGTTCTTGCCCACACGCCCCTTCGAATAACGGCACTCATAATAATCCATAACTGTTTCCCACGCCAATTTTGCTTACTTTGCAAACACCAATCCCAGACGGAAACAGCCATTCTCCCCTTCACCAATAGAAAACTTATATACCTGCACAAGCTTCATCATATATCATTGAACTCAGACGAAATATGATTACAATGCATTTCGCAACCTTAACCTGAAGTATAATTCAAAACCAAATTATTATTAAGTACAGTTCGATTCAATTCATCTAACCGTGAGGTGCAGCCTAGCTGAAGACAGCGGCCTCCCTTTAGAATCTATATAATAAAAATTATCAATATTGTAAATTTAATAAATGCAATAAAATAAATAAATAAAGACAAAAAAAATAATAAAGAAAACCGAAAATGTTTTTTTATAACTAACCCGCAGGTCGCGATCGTAACTGGCGCAGTCGGCGCATATGTTAACAGCGCATATGTTAATGGTGTATTTCGATTACTTGAACTCGACTGAAAAATAACTAATAACTAAAAATACGAACCAGGATACAGTGCGCGAAAAAGTGCAACAAAACACAAAATCCGAACAAGGATACAGTGCGCGAAAAAGTGCAATAAAACACAAAATCCGAACAAGGATACAGTGCGCGAATAGTGCAACAAAAACACAAAATCGGAACAAGGACACAGTGCGAATTTTTGATCTAGAAAAAACTGCGAATTATCTACAATATTAATAACCAAAGGAATAGAACATTTCACCAACAAAGAGCCAACAGGATGGCCCAACTAAGTATGGAACAGTGCTTAGCCGTATTAACGATAATAGTAGCACAAAACAACAGACCAACAAGCGTGCCAGCACGCATAGAAAAAGAAATAAAATTTCTCGCTATATTTAAGGGTGAAAAAGGGACACTCCCTTCCTTCGCGAGTGCAGTAAATAAAATACTGGGAAGTTATAAAGCAGAGGAGAGAGCAGCCGTGTTCGAAGTGATATATGTCACTAAAATTCAAGGTCCTGCAAGAAATCTTCTATACACCAACCCTCCGACAGATTGGAGTAAATGTCTGAAGAAATTGCGGAAACACTTCAGACCAACAAAAGATGAAATGTCCATCACCAAAGACATAGGATTATTTAGAGTAAGTTCTATTCATGAATTAGATAATAAATTAAAAATATTTATAGAAGATATAGCAGAATATTCTGCATTTAATGAAAATGGTCCTACAATGACCACAATTTTCAATAGTTTGTTAGTACAAAAGGTAAAAGAAATCGTAGCTGGCTCATTAGCGTATGCATTAGTAAATTTATATGATATTAATGAAATCAGAAATACAATTATGAAATTCATTGGACAAGACCAAGGAAACTTGAATACAACTTTGTCACATAATTATTATAATCCAAATCATTTAGGGACATTTAGGAGCAATTATAATCAAAATAAATCAGGTTCACTTAGACACAGCTACAACCAAGGAAATGCAAGTACATCCAGAATTAATCAAAATAACCCAAGTAACTCTAGGTACAACAATAATCAAAATAATTCAGGTACCTTTAGACAAAATCACAATCAAAATAATTCAGGTACATTCAGACAGAATTACAACCAAACTAACTTAGGCAGAATTACCACCAAAATAGTCCAAGTACACCTAGAAACAATAACCATCACAACAATTCAGGTATCCGTAGAAATAATCGTAATAGTAATGAACCTATGGATACACTAACCGCGTCATATCAGAGATAGATCAACACTCCCAATGATATCACGGATTTTCGGGAAGAAAGCCTAGATTCAGACTTTCCTATATAATACGAGTAGTGAAAACAAAAAATATATATAAGTTAAGATTACTCGTTGATACCGGTTCTGAAATGAGTATCCTTAACCCAGGGTTATGCCACCCGAAATGGCAAACAACATTAAAAGACCCAATGGAAATTAAAACTGCGGGAAACACACCAATATATACGTCTTCCAAAGTGAAAATTCCATTATTTGAAGAATTTGGCATGCCAAATAAAACTGCCGAATTCCTTGAACATAACTTTCACAATATTTATTACGGGTTATTTGGGAACAACATATTAATACCCCTAAAAGCAGTCATAGACTTTGACAAAAAGCTATTAATAACCTAGGAAGCTAAAATTCCAATTTATTATAACCATGAAAAAGAAATGGTAACACCAGATATAAATACAATCGAAATATCTGATAAAGAGTACGGGAAAATGGTTCCGGCATTAGAGACGTATTTCACTGAACTGTGTAATGATCCTATTACAGATCAATTAAGGACAAACCACCTTAATGTCGAAGAAAAGAAAGCTGTAATCAAACTAGTATCCCAATACACAAGTATTTTTTATCAAGAAGGGACCGATTTGACATTTACCAATGCGATTGAGCATAACATAAAAACGGTAAATGACATTCCCATATATACAAAAAGTTACAGATACCCTGAAGTTTATAAATCAGAGGTATCTAGACAGATAAAAGAAATGCTTGAACAAGTTATCATTCGCCCAAGCAAATCTTCTTACTCTGCTCCTATTTGGGTCGTTCTGAAGAAGGAAGACCCGTCTGGCAAACAGAAGTGGAGAATCATCATCGACTATCGCAAATTGAACGAAGTCTCAATAGACCATAGGTTTCCAATCCCGAATATAGACGATATATTCGACAAATTAGGGAATTCGATGTACTTTACAACCCTCTATTTGGCCAAAGGCTTTCATCAAATCGAAATAGCGGATGAAGATGTGAAAAAAATAGCGTTTTCAACTGCAAATGGCCATTACGAATTTGTTCGCATGCCATTTGGATTGAAGAACGCGCACGCTACTTTTCAAAGACCGCTGAACTCAGTTTTATCAGAATATATTGGAAAGATTTGCCTTGTATATCTTGACGATATTATTGTTTTTTCAATATCTCTGGGAGAACATATAATATCACTTAAAAAGATTTTCAAACGCTTAAGAGAGGTTAATCTAAAAATACAATTAGACAAAACAGAATTCTTGTAAAAAGAAACGGAATTCCTTGGGCGTATTATCACAACAGAGGGTATGATACCCAATCCCAACAAAATTTCAGCTAAACAAAATTTCAAATTACCTACCAGAACAAAACAAATAAAGTCATTCTTAGGCATCACCGGATACTACCGGAAATTCATTAAAGAATACGGTAAAGTAGCGAAACCTATGACTATTTACCTAAAAAAAGGAACAAAAATAGACACACAAAATCCAGATTATATCAATAGTTTTGAAAATTTGAAAACTTTGATCACATCTGATCCAATTCTTAAATATCCAAACTTTGAGAAAAAATTCACACTAACTACGGACGCATCAAATTACGCAATTAGTGCTGTCCTCTCGCAAGAAAACCATGCAATTTGTTTTGGCAGTCGCACGCTAAATGACCATGAAACAAAATACTCTACTATCGAAAAAGAATTATTGGCTATAGTGTGGGCGACAAAATATTTTAGACCTTACCTATATGGGAGGAAATTTTTGGTCAGAACTGACCACCGACCCTTAGTTTGGCTTAGTTCGCTTAAAGAACCAAACGCTAAATTGCAAAGCTGCAAATTTTTTTTGCACAATTCCAAGACACATCTGAAATATCTAAGTAACAATAAATTGCTTAAGGTTATTAAATGCAGCAAATTCTTAGGTGACTTGGAGGACAAAGAAAAAGAACTCTTAGTAATTTCACAAACCCATAAATTACTAAGCCACCGCGGTATTAATGAGACATATTCAGAAATCAAAGAATTTTATTGTTGTCCTAACCTTAAATAAAAAATTCAAAAATTTCTTAATAACTGCGAAATTTGCAACAAATCCAAATATGAAAGGAACCCCTATAAAATCCCACTAAAAATAACAAAACCAAATCAAATCCTGCATATTGATATCTGTTATGCAAACATTAATCTAATGTATGTAACGATGATTGACAAATTTACTAAACACATTACAGTCCAAGAAATTAGACATAGAACTTGGACATCACTGTTGAATACATTCGAATATAGGTTCGCAAACCATAGCACTCCAGAAAACATAGTAGCAGATAATGAGACAGGTTTCTCATCAATAGCTATTAAAGAGTTTGTAAAAGAAAATAACGTAGAACTTCATTTAACAACACCATACCACAAACCAGGTAATTCGAACATCGAAAGATACCATCAAACTCTTAACGAGCATATTATAACATTTAATGCTGATGAAAACAACAAAGATACCTTACGAAAAAAAGTTTTAAAATCTGTAAACATTTACAATAAAACAATACACTCAACCACCAAACAGAGACCCATTGATTTTATTAACGGAACTATAACAAATGAAAATTATCCAAAAATAGTTGAAATGGTAAAAACAAATAAAGAACGATACATAAATAAACATAACAAAAACAAAACTGAAATAGACCTTACGCAGAATAAACATTCCAATTTAAAAACTAAAACTCATAACAAACTTAAGCCAAACCATATAAAATCTAATTCCACAATTTTAGACAGTGACCATGTAAAAGACGAAAGAGGAAACAAACATTATAAAACACAGCTTAAACGAAATTATAAATTCGAACAAACCTCTTAAAATATTTCTTTACATTTCAGACACTACTAACCATTTTACTGACAATACTGACAGTAACAACAATGACAATTGGACAACAAATTGACATACAAAATTTAAACATGGGACAAGGTTATGTTTCAATAAGGGACGAACAACTGCAAGTAATAACAGGATACACGAAAATTTTACATAAAGTAAATCTTAGTTCGTGGGTAGCAAACCTCAATATTCTAGAACGCAATGTGAATAAATTAAATTTTGAAAATGAATTCCCAACTTTAAAACACAGTTTGAAACAATTAGAAGTAGGGATATAAAGCTTGTTAAATAACCATACTAGATAGAGGAGAGGACTCATTAATATTGTAGGGAAAGGTTTAAAATACCTTGAAGGGACAATGGACTATGACGATGAAGTAGACAATAAACAAGCTTTAGTCTTCAACGAACAAAACAATAAAAACCTTATTAATGGATTTTAACGAAGCTATAGACAACATAACAAAACACATAAACGGACAACAACTTGAGATTAAGAACCAGTTATCCAATATAGGGAACGTAATATTTAAAGAATTTGCACAAATAACAAACATGCAACATGTATTTCAAATCCAGTACGATATTTAGTTGCTGAAAGAGCAAGCGAGAAAAGTCAAAGAAAATCTTTTAATGAGTCAACTAGGAGTTCTAGGACATGATGTACTATCAGTTAAAGAAATTAAACATATTAATATATCATTCAATGAGCTATCCAAAATAAAAAGTACAGCTATTGTAAATGAAAATCAAATAATATTTATATTATTAATTCCAAATTATTCCAAATTTAAATTTTATAAAGTTTTAATAGAACCAATTCCCAATAAAAATTACTTAGAACTTTTAACATCTCATAAAGAAATAATAACTGATGAATTTCAAAATTATGATTATGTAAACGGAACAATAAAATTAAGAGATTTAAAACCAATAAAAGACGGTTGTCTTAGCAATATATTTAAAGACAATCCTGAATGTAATTTCATAGAAAATAGAAAAATAAAAAAAAAACAAATTACAAATAACATTGTCATAACAAAAAATAAATCATATACAATAGTATTACATAATTGTCACAACTATAGTATAAATATAATAGGAAATAACTTGATAAGATTCGAGAATTGTAAAATTGAAATCAATAAAATTAAATATGAACATTTTGTATATTACGATAATTTTATCATACCAAATTATAAAAATATAACAATTAAAAGAATTGTAATGAATTATACTTCAGAGGACCTTCACTCTACACAATTAGAAAATCGTAAATATATAGAAGAAATAAAAAGAAAAAATACCGCTCACATTTCTATGAATATTGGAACATTCTTTATAACATTTATTATCATTTCAATCATTTTGATATTCATTTTAAAAAATAAAACAAACATTAAATTAAATATAAAGAGTAATGATTCTCCAGAGCAGAATCTTAAAGGGGGAGGAGTTACGTCTCAGACGTCACCCAAAACCACTAACCCGTTCTTCCCACAGGCCCCTTCGCTTAACGGCACTCATAATAATCCATAACTGTTTCCCACGCCAATTAAGCTTACCTTGTAAGCACCAATCCCAAACGGAAACACCCCTTCTCCCCTTCACCAATAGAAATCCTATATACCTGCACAAGCTTCATCATATATCATTGAACTCAGACGAAATATGATTACAATGCATTTCACAACCTTAACCTGAAGTATAATTCAAAACCAAATTATTATTAAGTACAGTTCGATTCAATTCATCTAACGGTGAGGTGCAGCCTAGCTGAAGACAGCGGCCTCCCTTTAGAATCTATATAATAAAAATTATCATAATTGTAAATTTAATAAATGCAATAAAATAAATAAAGAAAAAAAATATAATAAAGAAAACAGTAAATGTTTTTTATTACGAACCCACAGGTCGCGATCGTAACTGTACCTATATCGCAAGTAAAAATGAAATGAACCCGGTACATTTTAAATTGCCATAGTAAAATTTACCGCACCAAGAACGGCTCATTTTTTACTTCCGATGCCTTTTCAGTTTAGTTTAATTGACTTTTTATTTATCCTTGTTTAAACATTGTAATACGATATTTTGCTATATTTGTTTATCGTTGAAATTAAGTTCATATTATTTAACAGTGCGCAGATTATTTACCCAATAAATAAAAAGACGTCCGAATACTTTCATTCAGTAGAGAAGGGAAGTTTATGTTTGAGAATTCGTCCTAAAACAAAACGTAAAATTAGAACAAAATATGGGAGTTAGAATAAATATTTAAAATGCCGAGGTCTCATTTTAAGAATTATATTATTGTTCTATGTCCCATTAAATAACTTGTTCAAACTTAAAAAGGCAATCAATATCCAAAACAAACCAAACTTTAAAGTTTAGATTAAAATTTGTTTATTTTAAGCAAAAACAAAAAAAAATATAATTATACTTATATTTTAGAAGAAAAACAAGAGAAATTAAAAAACATAAAAATTAACAATCAAAAAATAGCATGTACTTAAATATTTATTTGTAAGATTCTTTATCTTCGAATGACATCCAAGGAAACATTGATTCGATGTCTTTTCGTTTCTCTTTAGATATTGAGCCTCCGGCAGAAGTTTTTGCGACCTTTAGCAATTTGGCATTTTTTAGTGTACCTTTTTACTTGCCAGGTACTATAGGAAAGTTTTGTATTTGATAAAAAAATCGGACTCGAGATTTTAATCAAACTTGTTATTACGATGATGGAGACCACAAAAATATGGGTTCCACAATTCCGTATATCTGTCTATCTGTCTGTCTGTAGATTGATTTACTTATGGAGCAATTTTCTTCATACTTGCACCTTCAGCGTGTTTAGTTAATTAGGTGTAGTTATACTATGCAGGTTTAAATCCTATGTAGGTAAGATTAACTTGATTCTTAGTATAATGAATTGTGGAATGGATGATTCAAGGAATAGTTATATAGGTACCTATCTACAAATGTATATTTCAATCTAAGTTATGGATTTTAATTATGTAAGGAGAGTAAAAAGTATCTACATATATATACATATTGATGGAACCTAAGTATGTAAGCATGTAGATATAAAAACGAAAATGAAGGATGTAGGTGGGTAGGTAGCTGTATACATACAAATTCATAATTTTGGTGCTATAAGCATACATGTGCCTACGTTGTGTTTAGTATTCAGTGACATACGCAACAATTCGTAAAAAGGGAATAATAATAAGGTAGAAATATATGTATAATACACATAATTAAATGTTTTTATATTGCTTAGTCGTTATAGTTTGAGGGAAAACAAAGATGTCATATTAATTCATGGATAAATAAGAATATATCAAAAAAAATTCAAAAATCGTTGGGTCGGTTTTTTAATAAATTAATTTTGTATGTATAAAATTTTGAAAACATTTTTAGAAAAAAAAATTGAAACGCAATTTTGAAGACATTATTAATATACATATAAAGTTGAAATAAAAAAAAAATCTGTGACTGGTTTTTTTAAAAATCGAAAAACTTTTTCTTTGAAAATTTGAGTACACATTCTTATTAACAATTTTAAGGAGCATTTGCATACAAAAATTTATTTTAATCAGCTTATCCAATATTGAGAAGGTCGAAAATATGAAAAGTGGTTTAATGGGAAGTACCGATAATAAGTGCGCAAAAAAAAATATTTTTATACTTAAAATTCACTGTACTAATTTAAGAACACAGACATTTTTTTATTAAAATTTTTGGATCCGTTTTCGAGAAATAATTTTTTTCTTAACGGTTTCTTAACATTTGTATGGGAGGTACCGTTGTTTTATATTTTAGAGAAATAGTTTTTTTTTTTAATATTCAAGATAATGTCAAAAAACCACCAAGCACGAAGTTTTGGAAAAATCTATTGAGACGTTTTCGAAATTTTGAGTTTAAAAAAAAAATTAATTTCCAAACAAATTTTTTGGTGAAATATTTTAGTATACAATCGTGTTTAAATTCTCTGGGAGTTTCTGCGTAATTTCGAAAAAATCAAATTAAACGTTTCCGATAAAATCGAAAACCAAAAAAATGGTTCAATTTTATTCAAAAAAAAAATATCAAAAGGTACCCCTTCCCTTCGTTAATAAAATGATTTTTTTTATAAGAATCGTTGGAGCCGTTTTTGATAAAAATAAGATTTTTGTTTTTAGCCAAAAAAATGTATGGGAGCGACTGTTATTTGTCGTCTTAAAAAAAATGAAAAAAAAGTGTAGCCATATTACCGAAAAAACAATATGTACCAACTTTGAAGCAAATCTATCAAAGCGATTACGCTGTAGACTCGAGCACAGAGAGACTGACAGAATGACAGACAGACAGACGGAATTGGGGGACCAACTTTTTTGGTGTTCTCTATGATCGTAATGTCATGTTTGATTGTTAGAAAAAACAATTTTTTTTTTACGAATACATAACATGCATTATAGTACGTATAATCGCAAGTAAAAAAGTGTCTACATTTTAGTCCAACACTTTTTGTTACATATATTGTTGTTTGTTTTCGAATTTTTTTGTGGTTTCGTTTTGTGAATTCGCCTAGACTAATGTATTAGGAACCTATTTGCATTGTGTGTGTTTGGCGAGGATTTTTTTGTTGGTACAATTGGATTGTCATATAATATTGGAGGTAGGTACATGAATTGTATGTATTCGATGAGGAGTTCTTGTTTTTGTTGGTTGTTTTTTTTTATTAGGGTTTTTTTTGTGGGTTCGTTTTGATGATTAGATTAGATTAGTGCATATCATATGCATTCGACGCGACGCGGGGACTGTTTAATTACATACATTAGTGTATTATGTGTCTATTCGAAGATGAACTTTTCGGGGCGTTCTTGTTTATTTTAAAAAATTTGTGTGCCTTCAAAAAATGTTATTATGAAAACACTAGTGAAGCTTAATGCAAAGTTCCTTTAAATCCAAAAAAAAAACTTTGCACATCTACACCCAAACTGGACCCCACCAGAAATCCTATAATTGGGCTAACCAGGGAGGTTGCATGGGTCAGCAAGCACCCCCATACGCGCCGAGCTTGTTATACCCCGTTAACTTTATATACCTTTAATATATATATGCATCGCTAAAAATTCTCTTTGAGATGTAAGACAAAAATACACCGAATGTAATTCATAGGATTTGTGCCAGGACGACAATACCAATGAAATCAATTGTATCTCTTAATCCTTTCTTAAAAGACATACACGCTTACAAATAGCTCCAAATTATTGGCGGATCCACGGGGGGGGGGTCGGAACCGGACCCCCCCTTGAGCATTGGAAATGTTAACTTAGTTAACTATTAATATTATAATATGACGGTCAGTTTCTCTTCGACCAATGTTTGGTACGTTATCAGTTGCACCTGACGTCTATATTTTATAATATTTTGTGAAAATATTGCAAAACATAAAAAACATTCCACCATATTCCATGTTTTATTTTTTGTGTGTTACAATATATTTTTTTCCACTTTGTGTTGACATTCGTTGAAATTAATACAACATTTTCGAGCCACTTGAATAGAGCATGCATTTGGTTTGATCGATATCCTTGACATGCGTATAGTCCGCGTTTCGTTGACCAAGATTTTTTTTGTTAATTTCGACAATTTGGTAAAAAAAGCAACCTAATATGGGTCGAGAAAAAGCATTAACTGAGGCAGAAAAAGAACAAATCATAGCTTCTAAGGACGTTGGCTTATCTGTGGACAAAATAGTTTTAAAAAATCGACAGAAGCCGATCTGTTATATCCAGATTTTTAAGTAATGAGTGAAAAATATGAAAGTCCTCACGCACAGTGTTGTTACTAATGCGGAAAGGCGACTTATATTCAGAAAAGCGTCAATCATTTTCACGACTTATAGCACAAATTAGGGGAAAAATGTGGGCGGCCATTTCCTATTATGGAACCTGTATACTTCAATTTTTGTCCGCCAAAAAGAATACATTGACTTAAAAAGGTATATTAAAAGAGGCATTTCCATACCCTTTTTGGACCTTTGCCATGGACTTATCAACACGATAATGCGCTAATACCTATAGACAGCGTAGTTAAAACGTATATAGAGGTCCAAAATGTTTAACTATTAACCTGGCCTCTCTGCTCACCGGATTTAAACATCATTGAAAATGTTGGGGAATAGATGACACCGAAGCCATCGATTTAGCTTGGAGCTCGATTTCGCTAAATTGTATGCAACCCTTCCACACCGGATGTGTGAAGTTTAAGAGCAGAAAGGTGGCTCAACACACTATAAAAAAATTGTTTTTAATCAAAAATTATTTAATTACTTTAAATTTAAGTTTTTGCCGCGTTTTATTATGCACGAAGACCTGTATACATGGATTATAGGTTTGCATGCATTACAACATCACTACAAGGTCTTTATATTTATCCAATTCAATTTTCCTGCCCCGAATTTATTTACATATCCCACCACCAGGGCTAGAATTTTTGTACAAGTTGGTACTTCAGTTTTGAATTGTCAACCACGGTGTTGCCAAATAACCAAACAACTACTTATAATTCATTAAGTCTGCTTCTACACTAGTGTAATTTTTATGTGATTTCCGATTGGTATATGATATCAATTTTGTAAAGTTATATCCTTCCATTGGGCGAACAAAAATTTGTTTCTTATTCTGAATCAATTTTGCAGATTCGTATTTTTCTGTGAATCAACTTCTCTTTCCCCACTACGCACTAGTACAATTGAATGCATTTACTTTGACAACTAGTAGTTTTATATACACGAATACAATCCAATAACATATCGAAAACAAAATCATTTAAAATAGCATTCCATCAAATTCTATATTTAGCAAGGGAAATGGAAAGTAAGACTTACTTTTGTTCAAGTAAAACAGAACCATCTTTCCGCACTCCTTATTCTTTACTCAAACAATAAGGAAAAGCACAACGAAGAAAGAATGATAACTCAGTAATTTTATTTACCCCCGCCACTACCTTTCGAAAGCTACCATTACGCGGTGCAATACAATTCAAATAGCCAGTAAAACACTTATGCGAATAGGGTACCTGTTTTTTCGATTTCTTCGCATCGCATTTCGTTGTTTCCCCCTTACTTACATAGATTTCTGTTTATTTCATTTATATTTACTTCGTTTTTGTATCACTTTTCGCATTTTCGATTTCTTTCTTTCCCTTTTTACTCGTTTTGTATTTCCGTTAAAAGTGCAATAAGTTATTTAGGTCAAGGTTATTTTGCCAAAGGTTTATTTCGCATTTTGTTTGTTATTAGAATCTTTGTTGTTGTGTTAACAGCTTCAACTGTAGTGCTGTGTTTACAGCTTCAACTGTCATCATCACCATCTTGGTTTGCCGACTTTTCCTTTTTACAGACGATTCTGCCCTTTTTTCCTGCGACGACGAAGAGCGAGCACGTGCAGTGAAATATACAGTTTGCACATTTAGTCTAACTATATTGAATACCTTATAATAAGTTCTTTTTTATACTAATGCATAATAATAAGACTTTTATTATTCTTTTTTTCCATTTCTTCAAAATGCATAGCATTTGGCGACGAGATTGAAACAGGAATCAATGGATGCCGCACAGTTTTCACAATTCAAAAAATGAGGGAGTTGATACCGCAACTTCAAGCTACTGCTGCTACTTCAACAACCATCATCGCCGCAAACTTCTAAGTTTTTAATGCTGAGCTAGAAAACTTCCAACAACACATCGAGAGGTTCGATGATTATTGCGCCTTAAAAAGCATAACCAACCAAGCACTCAAGAAGAGGACGTTCTTAAATTCAATCGGTCTCATCCTCTACGATAAGTGTAAGTCTCTGCTAGCACCGAAATCAATTGATGAGTCGAACTATAAGGACATTGTAAAGACTCTTCAGGTTCACATCGCACCTCCAATTAATCAACTTGTGGATAAACATCGTCTTCTGACAACGTTACAACATTCCAACGAGAATTGCTCAGAGTACGTTGCAGCTTTGCAAAAGCTTGCCGTTGACTGAAAACTGAACTGGTCCTGCGGTCAGTTTATATAAGAATTGTTCTTACGAGTCGAATTCATAAGAGGTCTCAAAGATAATAGCATTAGAGAACAATTATTACAGGATGATTAAGCATTCAGTGCCATCGTGCAAAAAGCCTTAGCATCAGAGACGGCCAAGCTAAATGCCCATGAAGTAGCTCAGCGCCCTTCCAGCTCAGGCAATCCATCGCATACGTCAATTAGGAGAATTTCGAGATCCAGATATCATACGGATACTAAGAAACCACCCTTAAGCCACGTAAATTCAAGTGGAAGAAGTTCTTCCTAAGACATGAAGTGGGGTGGCCGGGTAGATTTCAAAGAAATTTGCATAAGCGATCTGTGCATCAGATGTGGTAAAAATAATCACTATTTCTGAGCGCAAAATTGCTTTTCACAAACTTAAGTGTTCGTCGTGTCGTAAACAAGGGCACGTAGCAAAAGTATGTATTTCAACTATAGTCAAAAACAAGAATATTGCATCATCATCTGAAAGATAGTCAACCTCCAGAAGCATATCAAATGTCACAGAATTTCACGATTTCCAGCAGTGTTAATAAAAGTAGAAAATAATTGATTATCGGGAAGGAAAGGAAGGAAAATGTAAAATTTGAAGTAGACTCAGGAGGTATACATTACTCCCATATAACGAGTTCAAACGCTTACGTCTAAGTATGAAACCGAAAACATGTTTTGTCAAGTTCAGAACTTACGATGCAGGAATCGTGGCACCTTTAGGAGTCGTCGAAGTACCGGTGAGGTACAACAATACCGAGTCTATTGAACAACTGTACGTTGTTCCTGATGGATTTTCGCCATTACTAGGTAGAACATGGATTCTTAATCTAAATATAAGCCTTCAAGAAATCGATGAAGCCAGCCAACCTGTCAACCTGTCAGCAACGCTAGACCCGTATTCATCAATGCACGTACGATTCCTTTTGCTATCAGAGACAAAGTCGAGCACGAGCTTTCTATGCTCGAAATCAATGGAATAATTACACCTATCAAAGCAGATGGAAATGTGTGGTTATATTTTGACTATAAGGTTGCAGTAAACATACGACTAACTGACGCACATTATCCTATTCCCCGAATCGACGAGTTATTTAACAATCTCAGAAACTCCAGGTTCCAAAAGCTAGATCTATATAAAGCGTATCTCTACATAGAAGTTAACGAAATTAGTGCGATGATTCAAACAATTTCGCCTCACAAAGGAATATTCAAAATGAACCGTCTAAGTTTTGGCATAAAATCAGCCCCAAGTGAGTTCCATAGCATACTTGATCAAGTTGTAAGCGGCCTGGACGGGGTTGTTTCATATTTTGACGATATTATCGTGCACGGAGGGCCACTTAGTGAGTGTGGAGAAAATCTCATGAAATGTTTTCCAAGACCTCAAGACAACGACCTCATTTGAACAAAGCGAAGTGTAAGTGTTTTGCAACCAGATTATTATACCTTGGCTATCAAATATCCTACAAGTCAGTTGCCAAGGTCCCCGGGAAAGTTCAAGCTATTCTAGAAGCACCGACACCGCAAATCGAGAGGGAGGTCAGACAATTTCTTGGTCTCGTTACGTACTACAGTTAGTTAACCCTGAATCATTCAACAATCACAGCACCAATTCGCGAGCTCCTGTGTACGGATGCAGATTTTTTCTGGTCTGCGGGTTGTGAAGCTGCATTTATCAAGTTTAAAGGCTATATTGCTAGTGAACAGACTTTAGTATCATATGATTCTACATTGCCAGTTACTGATGCCTGTGATGCCAGCCAGGTGAGAAGAGCGGCAGTACTCTTTCACATCATTAATGGAGCCGAGAAGCCAATATGTTTCGTGTCGAGATCACTTTCAAAAACAGAGAAGAACTACAGCCAGATTGATCGCGAGGCTCTAGCTATTGTATTTGCACTTGATCGACTGTACACCTACCTGTATGGTAGAAAATTTACGCTTAGTACAGACAATAAGCCTTTGGTGCGAATATTTCACCATCTAAGTAACCTACCTCCAATGATAGCTGCTAGATTGCTCAGATATGCAGCATACTTTTAAAATTTCAACTATGAAATAGTTCATAGAACGGTTGACCAAAATTTGAACGCCGACTATTTCTCCAAAAATCCTGTCAATGAGGAATCTTCAACATCCAGTCATACTATTGATTAAGAAATTTTTCAGATCCTGTCCCAAATACTCAATCTCATATCCACAGCGCAAGTAACAAGTGATATGATAGAGCACCATACACCTCAAGATCCAGTCCTGTCACAAATTATCAAAGAAATCGAAGCCGGCAGAAGCTATTTGAAAGAATATACCCTACAAAGTAGCAATTTATTTCGAGATTTCAGAGTATGCATCCCAAAAACCCTGCAGCAAAAAATATTGGAGGAACTTTACATTGCACACCCAGGTATCGTACGTATGAAGCAGTTATCGAGGCGATATTGCTACTGGCAGAACATCGACCGGGATATCGAACGAGTCGTACTACGCTCTTGCCAATCCTGCGCACTTAACCAGAAGTCTAAAACTAAGGCACCGGCACACCATTGGGAAGAACCAAAAGAAAATTTTTCAAGAGTGCACATTGATTATGCGGGTCCCAAAAACGGGAAATTCTATCTCGTATTATTGGATGCCAAATCTAAATGGCCCGAGATCAAAGTAATTCCTAGAGCCCCGGACACGTCAACAACTCTAAAACTGTTAGAAGACATCCTTTCCTTTAAGGGCTATCCGCAGTTCTTTTTATTTGACAACGCAACGATCTTCAAGAACCCAGAGTTTGAAAGTTACTGCAAGGAACGAGGAATTGTCCAAATCTTTACAGCACCAGGACACCCGGCAAATAATGGCCTTGCAGAACGGTATGTGCAAACCCTCAAGCTGAAGTTAGAAAAAATGCACAGCGATCCAGTCTACGTCGATAAAGTTCAACAGGTACCGATTAGTTGTTTGGCCAGGCGGAGAGTGTTGTGTTAACAGCTTCAACTGTAGTGCTGTATTTACAGCTTCAACTGTCATCATCACCATCTTGGTTTGCCGTCTTTTCCTTTTTACAGACGAGATATTTGTCTGCCCTTTTTTCCTGTGACGACGAAAGAGCGAGCACGTGCAGAGAAATATACAGTTTGCACATTTAGTCTAACTGTATTGAAAACTTTTTTATAATTAATCATAATAATAAAGCTTTTTTCCATTTCTTCAAAATACATAGCTTTTGTCATTGGCGTCTAATATAAAACTTTAGCAGAATTTATATAAATTAATTTTTTGTTTATGTTTTTGTATAATGAAGGAATTATTTTATTTAAATAAAATAGTCAAAACCCCGATTTATTATAATCGCACTTTTTAAAATACCGGTTGATCCCGCTTAGCCCAATTTGTATTTTGATAAGTGTTACACTAAAAACACCCACACTCGACGCTACCCCAAATCCTATTATTGGCTCAAGCAGGAAGGGGAGTTCTTACGCACTGTTCGCGTGAATCTTAATCCTTACATCAAAAGAAAAAAATAAATAATAAAGACGAAACACACGTTGGCGAAGTAATCGAAATCGAAATGAACACAAAATGAAATATTCGAAAAACTAAATTATTAAATGCGGAATGAACTTAAAACGAACTAAGTAAGATACCTAGTGAATGTAAACAAGGTAATTGAGAAACATTTTGATTAAAATGCTGAATAAACGAAATGCGAAACGACCAAAACGAAATAATACAAAAATGAGATGCATAAAACTAAACAAACCATACCCATGCGAATTATATACCCACATCTCTATAACACACTCGATAGTGTGTTCTTTTACTCTAGGCCGCGACTCCATTAGAAATATTTTTGTTAGCCATTCTTTCAGACACTACTACTAAAAATTTATATTTCTCTGCTATGTGGGCAAACATAAATCGTGAAACTTCATTCTCCAAGAAGCTCTAAGCGCTTTATGTACTTTAGAATAAGTATAGTCTGTTTTTTAAATGAATTATTAAAATTTAACATGCAAATAAGCAAACTATGAACAAGATTCAATGTTTTGTAAGAAAAGTGTCCTATTTAAGTGGAGGAAAATTTGTTCCCCGCATTAAGTCGGGTCTTAGTAAATAATTTGTTGTTAATAACAACAATTAAATGAACTTTGACTGAAAAAAAATTTGGCTCTAAATCTATTCAATTTGTATTTTCAGTACAGGGAAGATAGTATATTTGCATTTCACTCTAACTGTTAGAGATGCCAAGAAGCTCGTAATGTTTTAAAGCCCTTACAGGGTTGCAGTAGTAAGCATACTAAATTAGCACAAACGCAGCAGTGGTAACTCTGATTCAATAAGTTTATTTTAAAAGCAATGGGCCGAGTGCATTGAGAAGGCACACAAGCAGCAGTGTGTAGTATACTTGTTATTTTTAATTGGAATTTCAGCGACAGGCACCAATGTGTTTGAAAAAAAACTCTCCCATAATGCCTGTACTGAAAATATAAATTGAGCAGAGTATAACATGCTTGGCTTAGGAGCAATGAATGGCAGAAAACAGACCTTAGGGGTGTCCTATTAAAGTTGTGAGGAGTGTACGTATACACAACAAACAATTTTCTAGGCCTGGCAGAAAGGGGTTAAGTCAGAAATAGTAGTTTTCCGCAAAATTAAATATTAAATATTTATTAGTAAATCCAGATATTGCTTTTTTTCAAAAAAAAATAATGATGCAGAATGATCATCAAAGCGGTTGTTCTGTAATAACGTTAAGCTTATCTCCTTAGAGCCACCTGTTTTTTGTGTATCTGTTTAAATTAAGTTTTTTCTAGGGACTTAAGTCAAGAAAGAAATATTTTTGAATATAAAAAACTCAACTTATTTGAAAAATAAACTTATTACTTAAGTAAATAATAAGGATTGAAATATTATATTCTAAGAATTTTGAATGGTGGTGCCTCTTTCGAAGTTGCCAAATTTTTGTAAAAGTCATAGAAACAGGTTGAACTAAGGTTAAAAGTGAGAACAAATTCTTTATTTTTCAGGGGATTTTGGAATTGAATTTTTGTATTTTTTTCAGGACATTTACGAAATGCATTATTATTAACTCTTGTTAAACTTAGAAATGTGTATACTTTCTATCGCCACCCAGTGTATTTTTTCTGTTTTATACTAGATGCATAAGATGACTTAAGCCCTTAGGAGCAACAAGATTTTTGAATTCTGTTTGGTACTAAATGCTTAAGCTTTTAAAATAATTAAATACAAAGGATTTAAATCCACTTACACCCTTTATACCAGACAATTCTGAAATCTTCCTGACTTACACCCTTTGTACCGAAATATTTCTATAGGCAGGAGTAACGCTATGTGGGCAAACATAAATCGTGAAATTTCATTCTCCAAGAAGCTCTAAGCGCTCTATGTACTTTAGAATAAGTATAGTCTGTTTTTTAAATGAATTATTAAAATTTAACATGCAAATAAGCAAACTATGAACAAGATTCAATGTTTTGTAAGAAAAATGTGCGCGATTAATGCGGGATGTCATGCAACGTCAAAATTTAATTATCCGTTTATTTCTTCTGAGAAGACAAGAAATAAATACAGATGCTTATGTCTAAAAATAAAAAATCCAGACATAAGGGGCCTCCACAAGAAATATTGACTACATGACACATTTCTTGCAATCATTTATTTCAAGTGGAGGCCTAGGGTTATAATAGATTTGTTTAAGCAATTTAAAAATCAGATAAAAAACAGTAGGTGGTGGCGCGAACCAAACGAGGGGAAAACGCAAAAAAAAGCAGGTCAAAAATCTTTTTATGGAGGAAATCTTCGCGGCCGACTTTGCATTGAATTCATTAATTTGAAAAAGGATTGTGTATTCATTCGTTTTTTTTTTGTTCTTGTCAATACTCTACCTTTATACATGCTACTTAAATGGCAAACTGGTAACCCACTGCATTACGTTTCATGAGTGATAAGATATGTTAGTCGAGTATCCACTGAAGTTTCTGAACAACCAACATCCAATAGGCAAAATTTGTATGGGCTCGTGCATATGTTTTTGACATTTCTCATGGGATACAAAAGTACGAGTATACCAAAGTTTTTCGGATAGCTTAAGATTTTTTTTTCGGCAGCACTTGTTTTGTAATCAGTTGTATTCTTACATGGGAATACAACAACACCAACCTATCCGGATAGCTATAGTTCGGTTATTGAATGAGGCCAATGATAATCTATCCTATATGACCGCTGTCATATAGGATTTCACCAAGGCATTTTTCATTGCGGAGTGAATTTCCTACTGGGTTAGTGTAATTGGACCCGAAAGTTTCGCTAATGTATGGGGAAGCCCTTATTTATTTCTTTTCTACGCAACTGGCAATTCCGCTTTGACAGAAATGCAAAAAAAAATCGTTTTCTATTATTTCAAGACATTTTCTTTTTTCAAAACGCAAATTTGATTGATTTCTATTTTCGATTATGGGAATTCTTGAGTACCTGTGATTTGTCCACAAGTATGAGCATTTTTTGAATCAGATCCTCCATTGGACTGGCCTTAAGCAGAACTTTCAGCTCTTCTGTCACTTCTTTTACTCACCATTAAACTGAAATCAGATTCTATTTAATCTAACGACATATATTCACCGGGGTAGAGCTTACGATTTGGTATTGTTTCGAAATCGATGGGTTGCTGTACAATATCTAGATAGCAGTGTACTTTATTTATTTATTATAGCTTATTATTTTATATTTATTTAAATAAAATAAAACAAGAAAGGACAACTTCCGAGCACCGCAGTAAACAATTTATTTAATGTGAGCAAAAAAATGAAATGCCAAAATGTAATCACAGCTGCCAACCATGCAAAGTAAAAAATGTCCAAAACCCAAATCGTTTTATTTTCACGGGGTGAGCTATATTGGTCATTGAACATAATAATATGAATCATGCTTTTTTTCATTAAAGTGTCCTATTTAAGTGGAGGAAAATTTGTTCCCCGCATTAAGTCGGGTCTTAGTAAGCTTTTCTTTTGGTAAAATAACAACAATTAAATGAACTTTGACTGAAAAAAAATATGGCTCTAACTCTATTCAATTTGTATTTTCAGTATAGGGAAGATAGTATATTTGCATTTCACTCTAACTGTTAGAGATGCCAAGAAGCTCGTAATGTTTTAAAGCCCTTACAGGGTTGCAGTAGTAAGCATACTAAATTAGCACAAACGCAGCAGTGGTAACTCTGATTCAATAAGTTTATTTTAAAAGCAAAGGGCCGAGTGCATTGAGAAGGCACACAAGCAGCAGTGTGTAGTATACTTGTTATTTTTAATTGGAATTTCAGCGACAGGCACCAATGTGTTTGAAAAAAAACTCTCCCATAATGCCTGTACTGAAAATATAAATTGAGCAGAGTATAACATGCTTGGCTTAGGAGCAATGAATGGCAGAAAACAGACCTTAGGGGTGTCCTATTAAAGTTGTGAGGAGTGTATGTATACACAACAAACAATTCTCTAGGCCTGGCAGAAAGGGGTTAAGTCAGAAATAGTAGTTTTCCGCAAAATTAAATATTAAATATTTATTAGTAAATCCAGATATTGCTTTTTTTCAAAAAAAATAATGATGCAGAATGATCATCAAAGCGGTTGTTCTGTAATAACGTTAAGCTTATCTCCTTAGAGCCACCTGTTTTTTGTGTATCTGTTTAAATTAAGTTTTTTCTATGGACTTAAGTCAAGAAAGAAATATTTTTGAACATAAAAAACTCAACTTATTTGAAAAATAAACTTATTACTTAAGTAAATAATAAGGATTGAAATATTATATTCTAAGAATTTTGAATGGTGGTGCCTCTTTCGAAGTTGCCAAATTTTTGTAAAAGTCATAGAAACAGGTTGAACTAAGGTTAAAAGTGAGAACAAATTCTTTATTTTTCAGGGGATTTTGGAATTGAATTTTTGTATTTTTTTCAGGATATTTACGAAATGTATTATTATTAACTCTTGTTAAACTTAGAAATGTGTATACTTTCTATCGCCACCCAGTGTATTTTTTTCTGTTTTATACTAGATGCATAAGATGACTTAAGCCCTTAGGAGCAACAAGATTTTTGAATTCTGTTTGGTACTAAATGCTTAAGCTTTTAAAATAATTAAATACAAAGGATTTAAATCCACTTACACCCTTTATACCAGACAATTCTGAAATCTTCCTGCCTTACACCCTTTGTACCGAAATATTTCTATAGGCAGGAGTAACGCTAGACTTACGCCGATAGGACCAAACAAAATATGAGTTAAGTCCAATAAAAATCCAAAAACCGATTTTTTTATTTAACCCCTTTCTAACAGACACCAGGGAATTATTAACGCCTATAAAGTTCTCGGATATGTGGGTTTCTCTTTATCTTTAGTTCTGATTTCTCGGTTCTCGACCTTCGGCTTCGAGTTGTCATTGCTTGGGCACAAATGTGAAGGTGAATCGATTAACATGTCTACAATTGAAGTTGTAGCTGTAGTACAAAAAGAAGTTCAAGTTGCATGGTATAAGGAATACTGGTATGATATTCCGTATTTCATTATCCTATCTCTCTCGCACACATTGTCACCGAGTGACGAAGTTCACCTCACTATTGTTTTTGTTTCTTAATTTTGTATTATATGCATTTTTGGCACCAAGTGACGTAAGTTAACGCTAAATATCATACCATATATTCTTTATTATTTTTATTATTAAGAACTTGTTTCAAATATTTGCTGCTGCCGTTGCTTTATTTTCATGCACATTTCGCACTATCGAGTTTTCATAGGATTGGTTTGAGACAAAATTGCTCCAAAGTTAAAGTAATAAAAACTTTTTACTTAGTTCGGTAAAATTTATGAAAATCTTCAATTTTCAATCGGGGCAAAAACATCAGTACAAACAAAAAATTTAATACAATCAAAAAATTCCACAAACAAATTTAGAGTGAATTTAAGGTCTAATATAGGGTGGCGCGCGAATCGTGCTACAATAAGAAATTTAAATAACTTTTATTTTAATCGATGTATTTCATTAATTTTTTTATTGGATTAAAAATTAAATTTTATGTTAAATGAATAATGGTTTTTAAAGATGATAGACCGCAAATGACCTCCACACTCATCCACGCATATGCGGCACCTGATCAGAAAATTGTTCATTGCGGCCTGAAGGGTTGAAATTGGCATCGCCTCAATTACTGTCTTAATGGGCTTCAATTCAGTCAAGTTCCCAGGTTTCGTTTTGTACACTTCCTGCTTGACCTAACCCCATAACAAAAAGTCTGGTGCAGTCAGGTCAGGTGACCTTGGGGGCCACCGGAAAGTGCAGTTTCTGTATATCAATTTGTTAGGGAATTTTCGTTGGAGCTCCGCCATAACTTGTGTGGCTACGTGTGCACTTGCTCCATCGTGTTCAAACCAAATCCTGCCGAAAAGGATACGTCTTCTGCGAAGTTCTGGAATGGAAGAATGGCAGCCTATAAAATACAAAAAAATAAGCCGATTACTCAAACTGAAAAAAGTTGTTACGTTTTATATTTGTAGCATGATTTGTGCCCCACCCTATATAAAACTTTTTGAAAATTGGATTTCTTATTATTATTATATATTATTATTATATAAATAAACCTTATGAACTAGATGCTTTTAAATCTCTTTATATATTTAAAAATGAAAATAATTTATTGAATAGTGATGATGGACCAATAGGAAATCAAATTTGTTTACCTTAAATTAACGGTAAATTTGTTTGTATTGAATTTTTTGTTTGTATTGACTTTTAATATTAATATCAAAAGGTCATTATTATTTAAATAGAGCTAACTGACGATGGAAGCATTGCTTCCGAAATGTACATATAAGCAAAAATAAATCATTTGTGCTTATAGTTAATGAAATAAAGTCTTTAATTTATTATAAAAAAAACACAAAAAATCTCCCCTATCAAATTAATTGAATATGGCTAACGTGCAACAGGAGATATAGAATACAAAACACAGATATTTTAGGCAAAAGATGTGACTTAATCTTGATTTCAAAGTAAAATATTCAAAGTTGTCTACAATAGAAAGAGAAACATATTCGTTACATTTATATCTAAGCAACAAATTAAACCACGAAGGAGAAACTCAAATTCAAATAGGTACATAATAGAACAATCGAGCGAATGGAATATTTTTATAAAACATGTTGAAATTAAGTTGGTAAGAAAAAACAAAGCTTAATAAATAAATTTAACATTTTAACAGGAAGAACAGCAAATTTAAATCAAAAGAAATTTTTCAAAGAAGTGCAGGACCTTGTCAAAAATTTATCAACTGTTCAATTTATACAAAATGAACTAGAATTACTAACCGAGTATTAGATTTCGCACTACAACCTCCAGAAAGACAAGCCGTAGAAAGTGCTTTAGTTAACATTGAAACAGCTCTTAAACATTTCAATGATGAAGATAAAAAAGGCAAAAGTTATATGCGAGGCTGTATAAGAAATAAATAATATAAATTTAAGAAGCTTATCTACAAAAATTAAAGATTTGAGAAAAGCAGCAAACATTCTGAAAGAAAAGAAAGCCTTAGTTATCTTTACTTAAGCGGACAAAAGTAATAATTAATTATGATGAAATTAACTTTATTAAGAAAATTAATTATTAAAAATTAATTAAAAATGGCTCATACGAAGAAGTAATTTCTAGTCTCTTACCAGGAATGATAAGAAGAACTAAGGCAGCCATAAAAAATGCGGCAGATATTTTCGTTGATCATAATTTACCAAGAAAGTTAAATGTTTCGAAGCCAATTTTACCAAGAATGTATTCCTTAATTAAGGTACATAAACCTGGAAAACAAATAAGACCAATAACACCAACAACAGGTTCAGTAATTACAAGCCTTGAATATTGGTTATTAGAAAATTTTAATAACCTACCCAATAAATTCGAAACAAGAGCTATTGGAAAACGCACTGAATTCGCAAAAGAAGTAAAATTTTGAAAATAACCAATAACGAAATTGAATTTTCATTTGATGTTATCTCCTTATATCTAAATGTTCCAATTAATGAAACTCTAAATTTTGTAGGAGAATGGTTATAGAAAAACCTTATAAAACGAGAACAAATTAAAGAACTTGTCCGTCTTACTAAATTATGTATGGAGAAAATTGGTTTCAATTCAATCAAAAATTCTATCGACAAAAATGTAGCTGCAGTATGGGTTCACATTTAAGTCCATTTTTAGCAAACTTATTCATGTCAAATTTAGAGACTAAAATGAAAAATGAAAGAAATTTTCCAAGAATTTGGTTCAGATATATAGATGATATTTGAGTCATAGTCAAATCGCTTATATTATTTTTTTTAATTTTATTATTACAAAAATTACAGTTTTAATAAAGCATGGCTCTGCCGTCTGCCGATTGACAAAAAATGAGGCTCATAATTTTATAAATATATAAACATTAAACATTTAGAAATTTCATTTAAAATTATATCTCTGTATTTCAAGGCTATACTACAGTAATTAAATATTTGGCTGACATTCATTTGGTTTAAAATTGACTTTCCTTGGTCCTCTGCTAAGAAATCATTTCCGAAATAGTATATTCTAGTTTCTCGTAACGTTGGGCATCGTCCTATGAAGTGAATTACATCTTCGCTCTCTCGCATATTGCAGATGGTGCACAAAATTGGAAGGTCATCTCTGTGCGGAATGTAGTTCAAGCTAAGAAGTTCAACTCGCAGTCTTAGCATCGTCGAAATCTGTCGCACACTATATTCATCTCGAAAATAATTACAGCTGTTCAAATTATGATTGAGTGAACTGTATATTGTCCTGTGTACAGAAATTGAGGCCTTAGACAATTCTCTCTGGCTTGTAAGTCCAAATTTTCGATAAGCTTATACAGTAATGGTTTCCAAGTCGCTTGTTGCTCCACATCAAGATTAAGCTCCATTCCACACGAGTTTGCCAGCTCTAACCACTCCCTATACCAACCGCTTCTGGCACTTATTGTTTTTAATGCGGCTTTCCTTGGTAGTCTTTCATTTGTCATCTTCATCACTTTAAGAATGTAGTCCACCTGAAGCTTTAACGATTTAATGAAGAGCGGAGAAAAAACAGTTTTCACCATTATTGCATAATTAGGCGTGTTGGGTGGGAGATGCAAACTTCTTTTAACATAATACCTCTGTAGTTTCTGAACTGTATCATATTGTTTTCCACCCCAAACTTGCGCCGCGTACAACAAGATAGATTCTGCCGCTACCTCGAAGATTTTGAATTTACTACTGTGAGCTATATTTTTGTTTGTAAAATTGTAAAACACCTTCACCATGTTGAGTTGATAGCAGTTTTGGCCGTCGCTAGTTTCTCTTTAAGGTGCTTTTCCATATTCAACCCTTGCGTTAAAATGACACCAAGGTATTTATACTCCTTAACCACTTCAACTCTCTCCCCATTAAAAACCCATTGTTTATCACTGCAAAGCCTACCACCACCATTCTTGAAAATCATAACCTTGGATTTAGAAAGACTGACCTCCAGCAGCAGTAGTCCGAAAGCCTATTTACGTATCATAAGCTCTAATGCATTCGGAGAATAAGCTAACAGGACAATATCATCAGCGAACAATAGCGCGTTTACATCAACAACCGCATATTGTATACCTCCTGGTAAGAAATCCGTTATGTCATCGATGAATAATGAGAACAAACGATAGCAACGATCTTCGGTTCACAGTATCAAACGCTGCCTTGAAGTCCACGAAAAAGGTATATAGTTTCTTGTTTCTCATCAGAAATGAATCAGCAATGTTTTTTAGTACAAAAATATGGTCGACTGTGGAGTATCCAGTTCTAAAGCCTGCTTGATATTCTGTGAGCAGATGATTTGAATCGATCCACGAAGTGAGCCTTTTCTGCAAAATCGTTGTAAAGATTTTATATGATGAATTGTGAAACGAGATGCCGCGGTAGTTTCCTGGGTCTGTTTTGTTTCTTATAAATAGGGAAGATCAGGGCATCTTTAAATTCTTTAGGGATAACACCAGAATCTAATACTTTATTAAAAAGCAAAGAGATGACTTTAATAAGTTCCAATGATCCATTGTTATAGAACTCCACCGGTACACGATCTGATCCTGGAGCTTTGCCGTCTTTTAGCGATTCGAGTGCTTCTCCAACCTCTGAAACCGTAATAACTGAATCTAAGATGTCATTATAATAAGCTGGAGCTGCATATTGTATATTGTTGTTAAACGAAACCTCAGGATTGAGCAAGTTGTTGAAGTGCACTCGTAACGCATCGGGGCTTAGCTTTGAACTAATTGTGTGTACCACATTGTTTATATTCCTCAGATTCCTCCAAAAATCAGTTGCATTTTTACATTTTGATAAGCTCAAAGCTTTTACTTCGTAGTAGACTCTCTTCTTTTCACCACATATTTTTTTATAATCTATATTTGCCTGGATGTAGCTGATTCTATATGTCTCGTCATTTGAACTTCGGAAAAGTTTAAGCCATTTGAAAGATAACTTTCTTGCTTTCTCGCAGTCCCTATCAAACCAAGGTTTTTGAAAGCTCGGGTGAATAGATACGTCATTACAAGGCGATGGGTACGACAGCTTAATCACTTCCACCAGTAGCTCAAAGTCTAAACTATGTTGCGAACTCAAATTAGCATCTAGGTTCCGCCTATAAATAGTTTTACGTTTTGGTTTCCATTTAAGTTGCTGTAGAAGCTTCATTTCCCTATTATCAGCATTACAAACCGTTTCCATCTCAAATGTCACTACAACTGGCAAATGGTCAGAATATGCTTCTTGTACGACTTCAAGATTTTTCACGTCCGAATTCCAATCTCCTCCAATAAGACTTAAATCGATTACTGAAGATCCTTGCAGACCGATGAAAGTATAGCTACCATCCTCATCAGACGAACTTGTACCGTTTAGTATGCGTAGCTCAAAAGTATTGCAAAGGTCAAGAACCTTATATCCCCTTGCGTTGCAGATGGTATCTTTCGATTTGCGATTTATCCGTGCTACTAAATTAACTAATCCCGATTCGTTCCCGATTCTAGCATTGCAGTCACCTATAATCAACGTATTTGTCATATCTTCACACATTACAACCTCATGAAGCTGTTCAAAATCTCGTTCCCAGTTGTTGCAGTTGATTTAAATTGGAATTAGCCTGAAGTTTAAGTTATCGAATTTTAAGTCCAACATATTTAGTCCTTTTTTAATTTTAAATAGGCAATCTATACATTGCAGGTTTCTTTTATATCCAAAAAGGCATCCGCCGCTCGCTCTCCCTCTTGAATTAATTCTTATAGCAGGTACCCAAATAAACTCGTAGTTTTTAAATCTTACCTCATAGAAACTGAAGCTCTTTTCAGTAAAAAAAAGTTTCATACAAAAAAATAAAATCATGTCTATTAACAAAATTATAAAAATCTATATATAAATCCTTATTTGCTAAACCTGATACATTTACAACATTTTTAGAGTTTTCTTGAAATTACTAACATTAAAATTATTTTGGCAGACGGCGCTAAAACTAAAAGTTCGGTGTGAACACTCCCTCAACAGTTTGATGTTCTCTGTTGTACCTTCTATTTGGATGGTCGAGATTGGCACCACCTGTCGATGCACCTATAGCAGCTGTCACGTCGTTGTTTATGTTTAGCAGCTGTTGGTGAATCTCCGTCACATTTCCCGTTTGACATGTTAAAATATTATTTCTATCAAAATAAAATGCATTATCACCAACATTTAGTGATTCTCCTTTCAAAAGCATTTTAATGACCGTCGGCAACCAACCACGTGCTGTTGACATGTGTTTCTTCTGTTGTGTGTTCTTCCTATCTCTGTCTCTCTATGTTGTATTAATGTATGTAAAAGTTTAAGCCAATGGTCTAATTGCCAGTGCTTCAGTGTCTCTTCTTCGTAGATTTATCTGCGGAGTAGTATAAAATGTAAATGTAAATGTAAATATGTTTGTTTTTGTTCGCAATATCCGATTTAAGTTTCATTAGATGTCTCCTCCTTTCTCTTGCTGCCCTTAGTAGTCTCTGTGAACTGTGATACCAGAACCTTTAAGTGACGATGCCACTCTCAGTGCGCGGCTGTTAACAATTACATTAGAAACTGTCTCATTAGCATGCATAACTTTAGTTGACATAATCAATGTTTCATTATTCGATTTAAGAAGATCCAAGCAAATAGATTTTGCCTTTTCTGCCGCATCGGAACAGATATGATTTGGTATGTGGGCAATAATATTACTTTCAGTCGCATTGCGCTCTAACCTTTCTACTTGGCGCTCGAGAGTATTACATCGTACCTCCATTTTTTGTAGTTGCTCTTGAAGGGATTTATTGTTGTTTTGCAGACTTTCTAGAGTATTGCCGATTCTCTCAATGTCAGATTTTGTTGGCATTTCTCGGAATCTTTCATCTAATAAACTTCCAACTGTCGCGTATATAATTTTTCGCAAATCCATAATTTGCATGCTCCCGACGTATTTTGACCAGCAGTCGTTTCGATGGAATTTTCACTATTATTTGTTGGGGAAATATCCAGAAATTTTCTTTTAGGGACTGGCTTTGAAGAGTTCGTGGCAGTATTCTTACTATGTGTGGGAGACCGCCGAAATTCTTTGCTGTTTTGTGTATTTTGCAAGGACGAGCGTTGCATTGGCATTTTGCGATATTTTATAGATCTTAAACAAAAACGACACACCTTAACAAAAAATTCAACTTTATTCTGGTTTTTACACAACTAGCTATAGCTCTATTTAATTGTTCACTTATTTCTTTCAAAAAATCCGTTAATCAAGTTTACTTATGAAGAAGAAATAAACGGAAAACTAAACCTTTTAGGTGTAGCTATAATAAGATAAGCCGAACACTTCGAATTCGATATTTATCGAAAGCCTACTCATATTTATCGAAAGCATACCCTTAGATAGATTTAGTAGTCGGTTGGATGTTGTAGGAACTGGGAGCTTCGAGATGTATCTTTTTCTACACATCAAGTTCTTACATTACCTCCAAGTTAGTAGCCGCCGGATACTGGTCTTGACTTTATGTCATGACTTGCTTAACTTGTAAGTGCTAATGTTGATCAGGAAAAAATTGCAACATTAAGCCCATGGCCCTAGAGATTGGAGGTTAGTGCGTTGGGCTAAAGACCCGACCAGAGTAAAAAATAATATTCTTATGAGAGACACGCGAGACGCCTCGGATAACGACCCCCTCAAATGGCGACCAGACCCAGAACGAAAATAGACTACGACCTACGAGTATGTATCTGAAATGTAGGGACACTCTATACGCCAGGTGCTACTCAAAAACTCCTCTCGCGGTACAAGGCAGACATTACCGCGATCCAGAAGATACGGTGGATTAGACCAGGAATAACGAAAATAAAAGATTGCGACATTTATTATAGTTGTCATCAAAGAATGCATATGTTCGGATGCGGATTCGTCGTGGGAAATCGACTCAGGTCGAAAGTCATAGATCTTAAGCCGATTAGCGATCTAGCTGTGATCCGCATCAAAGCTACCTTCCAAAACATCAGCCTAAAATGTGCACACGACCCTATCGATGAAATTGCGGAGTCTAACAAGGAGGAGTTTTACGACCTCCTGTACGGAGCCTACGGAGCCTGGAAAATCTCTTTGGGGGATAAGTTGGAAAGCAGACCCTCCACGAAACGACAATAGATAACGGCTTCCGTCTAATCGACTTTGCTGCAGCTCGTAATATGGTGATAAGTAGCACAAGGTTCCCCAGGCGAAGGATACACAGAGCCACCTGGCGATACCCAGATGATCGAACCGCCAACCAAATCGACCACGTGCTAATTGGCGCAAGGCAATCATCAAACATCTCGGACATGCGAACCTTCCGAGGTGCAAACGTAGACTCTGACCACTTTCTTGTTGTGACAAAGTTCAGAGTCCGACTGTCAAACGAAACGAAAACGACGACAGCCCAAAGGAGGAAATTCAACATCGCCTGCCTTAGCACATCTGATAAAGCAAGAGACTACAGTGAGCAATTGACCGGGAAACTCTCTGCCGTACCCCTAGCCACAAGCGTCAATGACCAGTGGAACCACTATCGCGACATCATTAAGGAGACAGCCAAGACCACCAACGAAAAAGAACCGGTGGTATGATGATGTATCCGCGGTATTGAAGCAGGAGACGGAAAATGCACGAGTACAATTGCTGCAACGGAAAACAAGAGCAGCAAGAGAGGAGTACCGTGAAAAAGAAGGGACGAGAAAAAAAACCCTGCGAAAAAAGAAAAGCGTATCCGCAGCCTCTCAGCTCAGGTATCTCGAGGAATCTTGCACCGCCACCAACACCCGCCGGTTCTACAAAACAGCCAAGCAACTAGCATCTGGAAATAGGACTGGCACGCAAGCTGGCACGGATGGCCTACGAGGCGGAACTCTTAAAGTATGGAGGAGATATCCTGGTAGGGCGCATGCACCAGCTCATCAACCAAGTGTGGGAGGAGGAAAGCATGCCTGATGACTGGTCAAATAGATCCATATGCCCAATCTACAAAAAAGGCGATAGGACTACAGAGGCATAAACCTACAAACAATTCAGAATTTAATGACTGACCTTACCAATCCTTAACCGACCCATCAAAGACAACTCGCAGTTTTGAACTTTCAGATTTAAAGATTGCATGGTAGTGTAGATAAAACTGCTTTTCCACAAGGGGTCTTCATGTCTTCTGGTCGGACCCGTTCCAAATGCCCTAGAGAGATATATTCCCGCATAAATGTTACATATGTTTGATGCAGGTCAGGATGAGATTTGGAGCGACGTTCCATAGACAATAAGCTAGAAATTTAAGAATTCAGTATTTCACCGAACGATGGGTATGAACTTTCAAAGGGTAGTTGAACGTCATATTTACCACAATACGCCTGAGAAAAGAACCTGCGAAAGTAAATCTGGGCTGGATCATGAATGGCTGCAATATCCCTGGAAGGTGTAATATCATCTAATTCCCAAAATCGTTGTAGGATAGCATCAACATCGACGGTGACATGATTCGAAGAGATTGGTTGTGCGGTTGGCTCGAAAACTTTTCCGGCTATAACCCACCCAAACGACGTATTCTGCGGTACTGGCATTCCTACGGGTCCCTTAATATGTTCAAGTTTCAATATGCTCCACTTGGTGCGGTAATACGTCAATCGTTCCAGGAACATTAAATTAAGGATCTGCCAATTGCAAATTAGAAATGTGTGACCAACAAGAAATGTCTATTAGCTGAGAAGGTAGATGAGAAGTCAGCCTTTTGAGAACAAATGCATCTGTGTGCAAAGAACTGGAACTATCTTTGGAGAATAACTGGAATGACATACAGCCTTTAGTGAATACTGTTTCAGTTTTAGATAATCCAAGAATTGGAATACGAGCATGCTTCCTACTGAGACCACGCCTTTGTGCGAAAGACTCAACAATAAAAGATACCCAAGACCCTGAATCTAACAAAACCCTACAGTTCACAAACCTTCGGTGATTATCTTGAACCTTGGCGAAAAGAGTAGGCGATATAGCTTGACGATGACTTAGTTCAAGCGAATGGTTATTAACGATAGAAGGTGTTGAGGTTGATGCCGTAAATGGCTTAGTTGAAGACGAAGAGATCGCAGGCAAAACCTTTGATGTGGATGTGGCAGCAGGAATGTAATCTTGTTCGTGGGCATGAACCAAAGAGTGGGACGTGATTGACACATCCGACAGCGAAACTCAGACCGACATTAGAATGACCGACGCGAAGGCAATTGAAGCATAAAGATTTAATTTTAGCAAAGTTTCTACGTGCGTCGATGCTTAAGGTAATGAATTCCGAATACTGAGGCAGAATGTGAGGTCCTTGGCACTTTGGATATTTTAATTGAAATTCTTTTGACTCAGCTAAATGCGCTTTAGATTTTATTTGTTTCGGTCGCGACGTCCTCGAACGATTTACCGATTGGCAAACTTCTAGAGCATCACATCTCAATTGTAGAACGCTCAAAAGTTCATCAAAAAAAACAATCATCGTGAGACCCAACCTCTGTAGCCCATGCTTGCCTGGGCATCGTTGTCGATTTTATTAAGCAACAGATGCACTAGCCATGGATCAAGCCCGTTTTGATTAATTGAATAATTTCATCCGCACCATCAATAATTGAGCGAAGTAACTGTACATTTGATACGGTGGTTGTAGGCAACGATAAAAACGATTGAATGTACTATTGTGCAATTATATTAACTCGATAGTATTTTCGTTCGAGCCTTTCCCACGCTTCAATGCAATTTGATTCAGAAATTTGAATTGTCTTTACCAATCAAACGCGTTATCTCGCAAAAACGATTTACGGTAATCGAATTTTTGAGTAGCTGTGAGGACCTTTTTGGTAATCAACCGTACTCGTAAATAAATCACGAAACATCGGCCAATCTTTATAATTTCCCGAAAATGGCTGAATGGTTCTCGGTGTTGTATTTAGAATTTCGAGAAAAGACGTTTGTTGTTTCGCGAGTTGTTCGATTACTGTTTTATTAGATTCATTTTCAACGGATTGTCTTTCACGAATTGCTTTCTTGAGACCTGATTGGGTGACAAAAAATCTATCTTCATATGTTCCGAACTCTACTTCAAGATCAACAAACTCTTCATCATTTGCATCAGTCACGAGTTCGTTATGCAATAAAGAAAAGTCTTCCCACGCTTTTTCTATACTCCTTAAACGAATTTAAGGCATTTCTATGGTTGTAGAAGCCTCAATCGTGGCCACGAAATCTGCCGCACGTGTGAGCCTACCCTTAGCATTACCCCGTTTCTGTATCAAGGAACTCATATTCAAATTGATTTTTTGTTCTTTCGTTTACTTTTGATACTCGTAATTTGACGAAAAAATTAATTCAATCTAATCTTTTAGAGGAATAAAACAATACCACGGCAACGCGTAAGTTTTTTGATTACGAAAGTCTATGTCCGAAAGATTAATTGCGATTTGAAATCGACGACAAAAGGATTTTAATCAAAAAATTAGCAAAAGTTCCACTAGCAAGCAAAGCATTTGAGTAGTTCAATAAGGTTTGAAGGACCAGATTTAGTTTGCATTAACAAATAGAATTCAATGCACTATGTAACAAACCAAGAAATCGCAATAAAAAAAATATAGCTGATAAAATGTTAAACGTTATAAACTGTTTTCTTTTTTGTGTGTAATTCAGCAAATAACTGCCGATTGAAAGGTTACCTGTGCTGTTGTGTTCCTCTCCGTGGTCGAACTGAACTAGAGCTGTGTCAATCGTGATTGATTCGATCTTTATGACCCGTTCATTAAAAAGATTGATTGATTGCAATCGGAACAAGTAAATCGAATCAATCTTTTTCAATACCAATCGTTCTACACTATACTACAATTTAAATAAATGATTGAACGTAAGGCAATCATATTTCGTTCACTCCACTTATTTACAATCAAAATGAATTGCATTGATTGGTTTTACTTTTAGCTACATTCCATCGTTCTAAAGAACGAACGAAACTGAATGGAAATGAAATATGTATGTATTAGATATTGTCTTTACTTTCCCATAATTTTTAAGGCTTATTTGTTTGCTTACTCGAAACGAAAGAAATACCTATAAAAAAATTTTTCTTGATTTTTTTTAAAGGCATCAGTTAAATTTCACATACATTCGCCTCAACCACATTACACATGCACATGCATATGTATATATGTTGAATGAAAGTATAAGATTGATTGACTTCACACACACACAGCCATGTGATTGTTTCAATTCAAAAATGTTTCCATATGGGTCGCAACTGGCAACTGTAACAAATGATTGATTGAAAAAATAAACGATTGAAAAGACCGAATCTTCGAAATGAACGACATTCGAACGATTGAATCTTTAAAAATGACCGATTGACACAGCTCGGTCGAACTGAACATGCTACAATTGATTTTATGTGATTTTGTTGTGAGTTTATCTCAACTCCAACAAGCAATGTAATGTGTGCTGATTGTTTACCCTTCAAAAGGGATTAAGCGGAATTGTAAGATATGCACAGTGTGTTGCGCAGTTAAGCTTTCAAGCAGAGTTGGTTATGAAGTTATCAACTATATATAATTCAAAAATAATTTTTTATTTATGTTTTAACATTTTGTTCTTAAACAAACATCAGCGTTTCATTCCATGATTTTTAGAGCCTTCCAATGAATAGAGTGAATAGAGTGAAACTCAAAAAATCAAAGAAGTATCTGTATACCCTGAACAATTAATTGATGATCTACTGATTGCTCATAAAACAAAAGAAAACCTAAGGAATTATACAACTTTAGATTTAATCAGAAATGAACAAGATTCAGAAAATAAATGGTCAACATTTAATTTCAATCCAGAGATTACATCTATGCTAATCCAATATTTAATAGACAAATCATCAGAATTCGCCAAAGCAGTGAAATAAAATTAAAAAATCTGATTAGCTAGTGGATCAAAGGACAAAATTGAAATATTACAACAATCGGGAATTTACTCAATTGGATGCAACAATTGTAATAAAGAATATATAGGACAGACAAGAAGACCAATTCTCAAAAGATTTAAAGAACATTTTGCGCATTGGGTTGATGAGATCTTATCGTTATATTTAAATTAGTGTCAAACTATGGGAGCATTCACATTTCATGTCGTCACGTAATGTTGAATTAATAGCTAAAGTAATTGAAAATCAGTTAGCATCGATATTATTTTCATAAATCTCGTCGTGAAAAGTTTCATCCCATTGAATTGGGAAATGGTATTATAATTACAAAATTATAACAGTAAACCTTTGTGAATCATTTTCTTTTGGCAAATCTCTCCGTTAAAATGTTCGGTCCATTTTCAATTCTGTAAGATTTATATATAACTACTAAATTGTTGTGGCAGGATCAGTTACAAACGTGGTTTAAATATTGTATCCGTGGTTCAATGAATTTAAATGCAATTTTTTGTAATTGAAAAAAATTCCCCCATACAATTCTTATATCAAATTATACTACAACTCACATTAGCATGCTGCTGGGCCTTACCCATAAACAATTTTATTGTATACAAGTAGCACCATAAACAACACGTAGCCATACATAATTCATAACCCCAAAGTATTGGATTCAGGCTGTGTTAACCAATTTATTATCTCTTATCACTATAAACAACAACGCGATTACCATGAAAATACTTTTCAAGCAACGCCATGCGACATTACTTCTTAAGCAACACCATACGACCAGAATATAGGCTCCACGTGTGGCCCAGAACCCTCTTATCTATACTACTAACCTCAGTTAATCTGCCAAAATCCGCATTTAAATTCATTGAACCACGGATACAATATTTAAACCACGTTTGTAACTGGTCCTGCCACAACAATTTAGTAGTTATATATAAATCTTACAGAATTGAAAATGGACCGTACATTTTAACGCAGAGATTTGCCAAAATAAAATGATTCACAAAGGTTTACTTTTATAATTTTGTAATTATAATACCATTTCCCAATTCAATGGGATGAAACTTTTCACGACGAGATTTATGAAAATAATATCGATGCTAACTGATTTTCAATTACTTTAGCTATTAATTCAACATTACGTGACGACATGAAATGTGAATTCTCTCATAGTTTGACACTAATTTAAATATAACGATAAGATCTCATCAACCCAATGCGCAAAATGTTCTTTAAATCTTTTGGGAATTGGTCTTCTTGTCTGTCCTATATACACTTTATTACAATTGTTACACCCAATTGAGTAAATTCCCGATTGTTGTAATATTTCAATTTTGTCCTTTGATCCACTAGCTAATCAGATTTTTAAGTTTTATTTCACTGCTTTGGTTAATTCTGATGATTTGTCTATTAAATATTGGATTAGCATAGATGTAATCTCTGGATTGAAAGTAAATTTTGACCATTTATTTTCTGAATCTTGTTCATTTCTGATTAAATCTAAAGTTGTATAATTCCTTAGGTTTTCTTTTGTTTTATGAGCAATCAGTAGATCATCAATTAATTGTTCAGGGTATACAGATATTTCTTTGATTTTTTGAATTTCACTCTATTCACTCTATTCATTGGAAGGCTCTAAAAATCATGGAATGAAAAGCTGATGTTTGTTTAAGAACAAAATGTTAAAACATAAATAAAAAATTATTTTTGAATTATATATAGTTGATAACTTCATAACCAACTCTGCTTGAAAGCTTAACTGCGCAACACACTGTGCATATCTTACAATTCCGCTTAATCCCTTTTGAAGGGTAAACAATCAGCACACATTACATTGCTTGTTGGAGTTGAGATAAACTCACAACAAAATCACATAAAATCAATTGTAGCATGTTCAGTTCGACCGAGCTGTGTCAATCGTTCATTTTTAAAGATTCAATCGTTCGAATGTCGTTCATTTCGAAGATTCGGTCTTTTCAATCGTTTATTTTTTCAATCAATCATTTGTTACAGTTGCCAGTTGCGACCCATATGGAAACATTTTTGAATTGAAACAATCACATGGCTGTGTGTGTGTGAAGTCAATCAATCTTATACTTTCATTCAACATATATACATATGCATGTGCATGTGTAATGTGGTTGAGGCGAATGTATGTGAAATTTAACTGATGCCTTTAAAAAAAATCAAGAAAAATTTTTTTATAGGTATTTCTTTCGTTTCGAGTAAGCAAACAAATAAGCCTTAAAAATTATGGGAAAGTAAAGACAATATCTAATACATACATATTTCATTTCCATTCAGTTTCGTTCGTTCTTTAGAACGATGGAATGTAGCTAAAAGTAAAACCAATCAATGCAATTCATTTTGATTGTAAATAAGTGGAGTGAACGAAATATGATTGCCTTACGTTCAATCATTTATTTAAAATGTAGTATAGTGTAGAACGATTGGTATTGAAAAAGATTGATTCGATTTACTTGTTCCGATTGCAATCAATCAATCTTTTTAATGAACGGGTCATAAAGATCGAATCAATCACGATTGACACAGCTCTAGTTCAGTTCGACCACGGAGAGGAACACAACAGCACAGGTAACCTTTCAATCGGCAGTTATTTGCTGAATTACACACAAAAAAGAAAACAGTTTATAACGTTTAACATTTTATCAGCTATATTATTTTTATTGCGATTTCTTGGTTTGTTACATAGTGCATTGAATTCTATTTGTTAATGCAAACTAAATCTGGTCCTTCAAACCTTATTGAACTACTCAAATGCTTTGCTTGCTAGTGGAACTTTTGCTAATTTTTTGATTAAAATCCTTTTGTCGTCGATTTCAAATCGCAATTAATCTTTCGGACATAGACTTTCGTAATCAAAAAACTTACGCGTTGCCGTGGTATTGTTTTATTCCTCTAAAAGATTAGATTGAATTAATTTTTTCGTCAAATTACGAGTATCAAAAGTAAACGAAAGAACAAAAAATCAATTTGAATATGAGTTCCTTGATACAGAAACGGGGTAATGCTAAGGGTAGGCTCACACGTGCGGCAGATTTCGTGGCCACGATTGAGGCTTCTACAACCATAGAAATGCTTGAAATTCGTTTAAGGAGTATAGAACAAGCGTGGGAAGACTTTTCTTTATTGCATAACGAACTCGTGACTGATGCAAATGATGAAGAGTTTGTTGATCTTGAAGTAGAGTTCGGAACATATGAAGATAGATTTTTTGTCACCCAATCAGGTCTCAAGAAAGCAATTCGTGAAAGACAATCCGTTGAAAATGAATCTAATAAAACAGTAATGGAACAACTCGCGAAACAACAATCGTCTTTTCTCGAAATTCTAAATACAACACCGAGAACCATTCAGCCATTTTCGGGAAATTATAAAGATTGGCCGATGTTTCGTGATTTATTTACGAGTACGGTTGATTACCAAAAAGGTCCTCACAGCTACTCAAAAACTCGATTACCGTAAATCGTTTTTGCGAGATAACGCGTTTGATTTGGTAAAGACAATTCAAATTTCTGAATCAAATTGCATTGAAGCGTGGGAAGGGCTCGAACGAAAATACTATCGAGTTAATATAATTGCACAATAGTACATTCAATCGTTTTTATCGTTGCCTAAAACCACCGTATCAAATGTACAGTTACTTCGCTCAATTATTGATGGTGCGGATGAAATTATTCGAGGACTAAATTCAATTATTCAAAACGGGCTTGATCCATGGCTAGTGCATCTGTTGCTTAATAAAATCGACAACGATTCCCAGGCAAGCATGGGCTACAGAGGTTGGGTCTCACGATGATTGTTTTCTTGATGAACTTTTGAGCTTTCTACAATTGAGATGTGATGCTCTAGAAGTTTGCCAATCGGTAAATCGTTCGAGTACGTCGCGACCGAAACAAATAAAATCTAAAGCGCATTTAGCTGAGTCAAAAGAATTTCAATTAAAATATCCAAAGTGCCAAGGACCTCACATTCTGCCTCAGTATTCGGAATTCGTTACCTTAAGCATCGAAGCACGTAGAAACTTTGCTAAAATTAAATCTTTATGCTTCCATTGCCTTCGCGTCGGTCATTCTAATGTCGGTCTGAGTTTCGCTGTCGGATGTGTCAATCACGTCCCACTCTTTGGTTCATGCCCACGAACAAGATTACATTCCTGCTGCCACATCCACATCAAAGGTTTTGCCTGCGAGCTCTTCGTCTTCAACTAAGCCATTTACGGCATCAACCTCAACACCTTCTATCGTTAATAACCATTCGCTTGAACTAAGTCATCGTCAAGCTATTTCGCCTACTCTTGTCGCCAAGGTTCAAGATAATCACCGAAGGTTTGTGAACTGTAGGGTTTTGTTAGATTCAGGGTCACGGGTATCTTTTGTTATTGAGTCTTTCGCACAAAGGCGTGGTCTCAGTAGGAAGCATGCTCGTATTCCAATTCTTGGATTATCTAAAACTGAAACAGTATTCACTAAAGGCTGTATGTCATTCCAGTTATTCTCCAAAGATAGTTCCAGTTCTTTGCACACAGATGCATTTGTTCTCAAAAGGCTGACTTCTCATCTACCTTCTCACCTAATAGACATTTCTTGTTGGTCACACATTTCTAATTTGCAATTGGCAGATCCTTAATTTAATGTTCCTGGAACGATTGACGTATTACCGCACCAAGTGGAGCATATTGAAACGTGAACATATTAAGGGACCCGTAGGAATGCCAGTACCGCAGAATACGTCGTTTGGGTGGGTTATAGCCGGAAAAGTTTTCGAGCCAACCGCACAACCAATCTCTTCGAATCATGTCACCGTCGATGTTGATGCTATCCTACAACGATTTTGGGAATTAGATGATATTACACCTTCCAAGGATATTGCAGCCATTCATGATCCAGCCGAGATTCACTTTCGCAGGTTCTTTTCTCAGGCGTATTGTGGTAAATATGACGTTCAACTACCCTTTGAAAGTTCATACCCATCGTTCGGTGAAATACTGAATTCTTAAGTTTCTAGCTTATTGTCTATGGAACGTCGCTCCAAATCCCATCCTGACCTGCATCAAACATATATAACATTTATGCGGGAATATATCTCTCTAGGGCATTTGGAACGGGTCCGACCAGAAGACATGAAGACCCCTTGTGGAAAAGCAGTTTTATCTACACTACCATGCAATCTTTAAATCTGAAAGTTCAAAACTGCGAGTTGTCTTTGATGGGTCGGTTAAGGATTGGTAAGGTCAGTCATTAAATTCTGAATTGTTTGTAGGTTTATGCCTCTGTAGTCCTATCGCCTTTTTTGTAGATTGGGCATATGGATCTATTTGACCAGTCATCAGGCATGCTTTCCTCCTCCCACACTTGGTTGATGAGCTGGTGCATGCGCCCTACCAGGATATCTCCTCCATACTTTAAGAGTTCCGCCTCGTAGGCCATCCGTGCCAGCTTGCGTGCCAGTCCTATTTCCAGATGCTAGTTGCTTGGCTGTTTTGTAGAACCGGCGGGTGTTGGTGGCGGTGCAAGATTCCTCGAGATACCTGAGCTGAGAGGCTGCGGATACGCTTTTCTTTTTTCGCAGGGTTTTTTTTCTCGTCCCTTCTTTTTCACGGTACTCCTCTCTTGCTGCTCTTGTTTTCCGTTGCAGCAATTGTACTCGTGCATTTTCCGTCTCCTGCTTCAATACCGCGGATACATCATCATACCACCGGTTCTTTTTCGTTGGTGGTCTTGGCTGTCTCCTTAATGATGTCGCGATAGTGGTTCCACTGGTCATTGACGCTTGTGGCTAGGGGTACGGCAGAGAGTTTCCCGGTCAATTGCTCACTGTAGTCTCTTGCTTTATCAGATGTGCTAAGGCAGGCGATGTTGAATTTCCTCCTTTGGGCTGTCGTCGTTTTCGTTTCGTTTGACAGTCGGACTCTGAACTTTGTCACAACAAGAAAGTGGTCAGAGTCTACGTTTGCACCTCGGAAGGTTCGCATGTCCGAGATGTTTGATGATTGCCTTGCGCCAATTAGCACGTGGTCGATTTGGTTGGCGGTTCGATCATCTGGGTATCGCCAGGTGGCTCTGTGTATCCTTCGCCTGGGGAACCTTGTGCTACTTATCACCATATTACGAGCTGCAGCAAAGTCGATTAGACGGAAGCCGTTATCTATTGTCGTTTCGTGGAGGGTCTGCTTTCCAACTTATCCCCCAAAGAGATTTTCCAGGCTCCGTAGGCTCCGTACAGGAGGTCGTAAAACTCTTCCTTGTTAGACTCCGCAATTTCATCGATAGGGTCGTGTGCACATTTTAGGCTGATGTTTTGGAAGGTAGCTTTGATGCGGATCACAGCTAGATCGCTAATCGGCTTAAGATCTATGACTTTCGACCTGAGTCGATTTCCCACGACGAATCCGCATCCGAACATATGCATTCTTTGATGACAACTATAATAAATGTCGCAATCTTTTATTTTCGTTATTCCTGGTCTAATCCACCGTATCTTCTGGATCGCGGTAATGTCTGCCTTGTACCGCGAGAGGAGTTTTTGAGTAGCACCTGGCGTATAGAGTGTCCCTACATTTCAGATACATACTCGTAGGTCGTAGTCTATTTTCGTTCTGGGTCTGGTCGCCATTTGAGGGGGTCGTTATCCGAGGCGTCTCGCGTGTCTCTCATAAGAATATTATTTTTTACTCTGGTCGGGTCTTTAGCCCAACGCACTAACCTCCAATCTCTAGGGCCATGGGCTTAATGTTGCAATTTTTTCCTGATCAACATTAGCACTTACAAGTTAAGCAAGTCATGACATAAAGTCAAGACCAGTATCCGGCGGCTACTAACTTGGAGGTAATGTAAGAACTTGATGTGTAGAAAAAGATACATCTCGAAGCTCCCAGTTCCTACAACATCCAACCGACTACTAAATCTATCTAAGGGTATGCTTTCGATAAATATGAGTAGGCTTTCGATAAATATCGAATTCGAAGTGTTCGGCTTATCTTATTATAGCTACACCTAAAAGGTTTAGTTTTCCGTTTATTTCTTCTTCATAAGTAAACTTGATTAACGGATTTTTTGAAAGAAATAAGTGAACAATTAAATAGAGCTATAGCTAGTTGTGTAAAAACCAGAATAAAGTTGAATTTTTTGTTAAGGTGTGTCGTTTTTGTTTAAGATCTATAAAATATCGCAAAATGCCAATGCAACGCTCGTCCTTGCAAAATACACAAAACAGCAAAGAATTTCGGCGGTCTCCCACACATAGTAAGAATACTGCCACGAACTCTTCAAAGCCAGTCCCTAAAAGAAAATTTCTGGATATTTCCCCAACAAATAATAGTGAAAATTCCATCGAAACGACTGCTGGTCAAAATACGTCGGGAGCATGCAAATTATGGATTTGCGAAAAATTATATACGCGACAGTTGGAAGTTTATTAGATGAAAGATTCCGAGAAATGCCAACAAAATCTGACATTGAGAGAATCGGCAATACTCTAGAAAGTCTGCAAAACAACAATAAATCCCTTCAAGAGCAACTACAAAAAATGGAGGTACGATGTAATACTCTCGAGCGCCAAGTAGAAAGGTTAGAGCGCAATGCGACTGAAAGTAATATTATTGCCCACATACCAAATCATATCTGTTCCGATGCGGCAGAAAAGGCAAAATCTATTTGCTTGGATCTTCTTAAATCGAATAATGAAACATTGATTATGTCAACTAAAGTTATGCATGCTAATGAGACAGTTTCTAATGTAATTGTTAACAGCCGCGCACTGAGAGTGGCATCGTCACTTAAAGGTTCTGGTATCACAGTTCACAGAGACTACTAAGGGCAGCAAGAGAAAGGAGGAGACATCTAATGAAACTTAAATCGGATATTGCGAACAAAAACAAACATATTTACATTTACATTTACATTTTATACTACTCCGCAGATAAATCTACGAAGAAGAGACACTGAAGCACTGGCAATTAGACCATTGGCTTAAACTTTTACATACATTAATACAACATAGAGAGACAGAGATAGGAAGAACACACAACAGAAGAAACACATGTCAACAGCACGTGGTTGGTTGCCGACGGTCATTAAAATGCTTTTAAAAGGAGAATCACTAAATGTTGGTGATAATGCATTTTATTTTGATAGAAATAATATTTTAACATGTCAAACGGGAAATGTGACGGAGATTCACCAACAACTGCTAAACATAAACAACGACGTGACAGCTGCTATAGGTGCATCGACAGGTGGTGCCAATCTCGACCATCCAAATAGAAGGTACAACAGAGAACATCAAACTGTTGAGGGAGTGTTCACACCGAACTTTTAGTTTTAGCGCCGTCTGCCAAAATAATTTTAATGTTAGTAATTTCAAGAAAACTCTAAAAATGTTGTAAATGTATCAGGTTTAGCAAATAAGGATTTATATATAGATTTTTATAATTTTGTTAATAGACATGATTTTATTTTTTTGTATGAAACTTTTTTTTACTGAAAAGAGCTTCAGTTTCTATGAGGTAAGATTTAAAAACTACGAGTTTATTTGGGTACCTGCTATAAGAATTAATTCAAGAGGGAGAGCGAGCGGCGGATGCCTTTTTGGATATAAAAGAAACCTGCAATGTATAGATTGCCTATTTAAAATTAAAAAAGGACTAAATATGTTGGACTTAAAATTCGATAACTTAAACTTCAGGCTAATTCCAATTTAAATCAACTGCAACAACTGGGAACGAGATTTTGAACAGCTTCATGAGGTTGTAATGTGTGAAGATATGACAAATACGTTGATTATAGGTGATTGCAATGCTAGAATCGGGAACGAATCGGGATTAGTTAATTTAGTAGCAGGGATAAATCGCAAATCGAAAGATACCATCTGCAACGCAAAGGGATATAAGGTTCTTGACCTTTGCAATACTTTTGAGCTACGCATACTAAACGGTACAAGTTCGTCTGATGAGGATGGTAGCTATACTTTCATCGGTCTGCAAGGATCTTCAGTAATCGATTTAAGTCTTATTGGAGGAGATTGGAATTCGGACGTGAAAGATCTTAAAGTCGTACAAGAAGCATATTCTGACCATTTGCCAGTTGTAGTTACATTTGAGATGGAAACGGTTTGTAATGCTGATAATAGGGAAATGAAGCTTCTACAGCAACTTAAATGGAAACCAAAACGTAAAACTATTTATAGGCGGAACCTAGATGCTAATTTGAGTTCGCAACATAGTTTAGACTTTGAGCTACTGGTGGAAGTGATTAAGCTGTCGTACCCATCGCCTTGTAATGACGTATCTATTCACCCGAGCTTTCAAAAACCTTGGTTTGATAGGGACTGCGAGAAAGCAATAAAGTTATCTTTCAAATGGCTTAAACTTTTCCGAAGTTCAAATGACGAGACATATAGAATCAGCTACATCCAGGCAAATATAGATTATAAAAAAATATGTGGTGAAAAGAAGAGAGTCTACTACGAAGTAAAAGCTTTGAGCTTATCAAAATGTAAAAATGCAACTGATTTTTGGAGGAATATAAACAATGTGGTACACACAATTAGTTCAAAGCTAAGCCCCGATGTGTTACGAGTGCACTTCAACAACTTGCTCAATCCTGAGGTTTCGTTTAACAACAATATACAATATGCAGCTCCAGCTTATTATAATGACATCTTAGATTCAGTTATTACGGTTTCAGAGGTTGGAGAAGCACTCGAATCGCTAAAAGACGGCAAAGCTCCAGGATCAGATCGTGTACCGGTGGAGTTCTATAACAATGGATCATTGGAACTTATTAAAGTCATCTCTTTGCTTTTTAATAAAGTATTAGATTCTGGTGTTATCCCTAAAGAATTTAAAGATGCCCTGATCTTCCCTATTTATAAGGAACAAAACAGACCCAGGAAACTACCGCGGCATCTCGTTTCTCAATTCATCATATAAAATCTTTACAACGATTTTTCAGAAAAGGCTCACTTCGTGGATCGATTCAAATCATCTGCTCACAGAATATCAAGCAGGCTTTAGAACTGGATACTCCACAGTCGACCATATTTTTGTACTAAAAAACATTGCTGATTCATTTCTGATGAGAAACAAGAAACTATATACCTTTTTCGTGGACTTCAAGGCAGCGTTTGATACTGTGAACCGAAGATCGTTGCTATCGTTTGTTCTCATTATTCATCGATGACATAGCGGATTTCTTACCAGGAGGTATACAATATGCAGTTGTTGATGTAAACGCGCTATTGTTCGCTGATGATATTATCCTGTTAGCTTATTCTCCGAATGCATTACAGCTTATGATACGTAAATAGGCTTTCGGACTACTGCTGCAGGTGGAATCTGGAGGTCAGTCTTTCAAATCCAAGGTTATGATTTTCAAGAATGGTGGTGGTAGGCTTTGCAGTGATAAACAATGGGTTTTTAATGGGGAGATAGTTGAAGTGGTTAAGGAGTATAAATACCTTGGTGTCATTTTAACGCAAGGGTTGAATATGGAAAAGCACCTTAAAGAGAAACTAGCGAAGGCCAAAACTGCTATCAACTCAACATGGCGAAGGTGTTTTACAAACAAAAATATAGCTCACAGTAGTAAATTCAAAATCTTCGAGGCAGCGGCAGAATCTATCTTGTTGTACGCGGTGCAAGTTTGGGGTGGAAAACAATATGATACAGTTCAGAAACTACAGAGGTATTATGTTAAAAGAAGTTTGCATCTCCCACCCAACACGCCTAATTATGCAATAATGGTGGAAACTGGTTTTTCTCCGCTCTTCATTAAATCGTTAAAGCTTCAGGTGGATTACATTCTTAAAGTGATGAAGATGACAAATGAAAGACTACCAAAGAAAGCCGCATTAAAAACAATAAGAGCCAGAAGCGGTTGGTATAGGGAGTGGTTAGAGCTGGCAAACTCATGTGGAATGGAGCTTAATCTTGATGTGGAGCAACAAGCGACTTGGAAACCATTACTGTATAAGCTTATCGAAAATTTGGACTTACAAGCCAGAGAGAATTGTCTAAGTAAGGCCTCAATTTCTGTACACAGGACAATATACAGTTCACTCAATCATAATTTGTACAACTGTAATTATTTTCGAGATGAATATAGTGTGCAACAGATTTCGATGATGCTAAGACTGCGAGTTGAACTTCTTAGCTTGAACTACATTCCGCACAGAGATGACCTTCCAATTTTGTGCACCATCTGCAATATGCGAGAGAGCGAAGATGCAATTCACTTCATAGGACGATGCCCAACGTTACGAGAAACTAGAATATACTATTTCGGAAATGATTTCTTAGCAGAGGACCAAGTAAAGTCAATTTTAAACCAAATGAATGTCAGCCGTACTGTCGATCTCGTACTGTGGAGGTGTTAAGACGTTTTTGGCTTCCCAGTTTTTTCCAAGTAGTGTATCGTGTGTGTGACTAAGTTCCAATTTAATTCACTATTCTTCAAGTAGTGCAGTAGCACAAAGGTAGAGTGGCCGACCGAGAATCCGAGGGTCGCCAGTTCGATTCCCAGCCGGGCATCAGAACTTTAGCTGCTTTTTTTCACAACCGTGAAGTGGAAAACTTTATTGGGTGGGAAAACTCTCAAAGGAGGAGGAGTTTAAGCACCGGGGCATCGAAAGGTGTCCTTGGGCCAATGAGGCCAGCGATGGCATCAGCTGAGGGAACATCGAAAGATGTTCCAACTACAAGCAGTGATTCTGCAGCAACAACATCAACAGCAATAACAACAACGGCAACATCATCCGATGCTAATCAAAAGCGCAGAAAGAGGATCAAGTGCGCACCAAATTTGGTAAACAGGAGATCCACGGCCACCTCAGCAAAGCTGCCAGCTGGGGTGCATACGTCCGATATAGACGAGACGTCAGAGGCAGCAAGACAAACCGAGCTAGACACTTCACCCGAAGAGGGAATAGCATATATGTCTGAAGAAGGAGAAGGGCACTTCACGACGGGCGATAGTACTGCCTTCGTGAACCTCTCCACATCAGAGGCGTCAGCTGAGGAGGACGAGGAACAGAGAATGGTCGCCAGCCAGCTAAGAAGCGCGCCGAGCGAGGCAACTAAGAGAACTCTACGAAAAAGAACAACAACAGAAAAAAGAAGAATTACAAAAACAACAGCCACAGCAGCAGCCAAAACAACAACGGCAAAAACAACAACAACAGCAACAGCAGCAGACACAAGTCCGGAAACAGTCGCAAGAAAAACAGCAGCAGCAGATTCAAAAGCAGCAGAATCAACAGCCGCAGAAAAGTCAGTCTCAGCAGCAGCAGCCACAGCCGCCGATTATGAAAAAAGAAAAGGTGCCACCCATTAATACTTATAAAATGGAGTTACAGGATACCATAAATCTATGTAAGTTGACCATAGGTCAAAATTTTACTATTAAAAGATTAAATAACGATAGGCATGCTATCCAGTGCTTCACACTGGAACAGCACAAAAAAATTAAAGAGTTGCTAAAAGAAACTACTACCGAATTCTTTAGTTTCACCCCTAAAACCGAAAAATTTCAAACGGTCCTCTTGAAGGGCATAGATTCCTACACGGAACCACAGGTGCTCTTAAATGAACTCCGCCAAAAAGCGAATGACGATCTCGACTTTATCGGGGTCAAGCCGTTCGCTACAGTTAGAGCTAGGCGGGAGAAGCGGAATCTTCCCTTCTTCCTTGTTCAACTCTCACCCAGCAGCAAACTGGATAGTTTGAGGAGTATATCCGTCCTCAACTACCAGGTTGTAACTTGGGACAAATTAAAAAGGCGCGGCGACATGCTTCAATGCATGCGCTGCCAAAGGTTCGGCCACGCCGCAGCAGACTGCGAAATGCAGTCACGCTGCGTTAAGTGTGGAGAGAACCACAATGCAGATGAATGCAAGTTAGGGAAGGAACGGGTCGAAGATAGGACCCAGCTTAAATGTGTACTCTGCCGAGGCGCCGGACACCCCGCTATTTATCGGGGATGCCCGACGTTTCAGCTTATAAAAAACAATAAAGCAGCAAAGCAAACAGTGGTAGAAAAGCGTCCAACAGTGCGCCCTCCTACAACAACGCCCGTCAACCCCCAAATTTCTTACGCCCAAATGGCGTCAGGAAGGGGAAGCACGGTACAGCCTACACCAAAGGTCGCCCAACAGGCCCCCGTGCCTAAGGCGCCGGCGGCACAGGCGGATATTATGGGCGTTCTACTGGCCATCCAGGGCCAGTTGAACGGCCTCCAAAACCAGATCAGGGACCAGGCGACTAGGGTGGATTATCTCTACTCTGTTTTGCCGAGCTTAACGCAACTTAGAGGTTAAGGGCGCGCTGCCGGAGAGCCCCTTTAAGATCCTAGCTGTGAATGTAAATTCACTGATTTGGACCGAACGTAGAGCGAATTTATTCCAATTGCTTAAAGACATAAGTCCAGATGTGTTTATGGCTAGCGAAACTAAGCTTAACCAGAAACATAAATTGACTAACAACAATTACAATATCGTAAGGAGAGACCGACCCAACTCCACTCAAGGAGGGGGCGTCGCAATCTTTATACGTAAAGGCATTAGTCATAAGGTAATATATAATAGTGATGTGCGTTAATTTAGGACGTTAGAGGCATGCATCATATGCATTCATCTCCAACAGGGGAAGCGAATGTATGTGATCGCTGCCTATGCACCGGAAACACCTCAGCCCACACAGTTTATAACAGAGCTTGAAAAGCTTGTTGAATGCTTAAGATTAAGCTCGGAAGAAAACTACTACATATTGGCTGGTGATTTGAATGCCAAACATATAGATTGGGGAAATCAAATACAAAATCCTCGTGGTAACCATCTGTATAATTGGATGGGTCGATACAACCTGGAGTATCGCATTGAACTTCTCGCTACAGACATGTCATCGTTTCCAAGAAGCGGTGCCTATCTAGATCTATTGTTGAAAGACGCAAGACTAACAATTACTGATACTGTAGGCCATAGGCCTAAAAATTGTTTAAGAACGATCGAGTACGACAGTGACCACTGCGGACTCGCCGCCGTAATACAACTTCCGAACGCGCTTATGGAGTTGTAGGAGTATGTACCGGTGCATACTTACAATTACAGTAAGGTGCGCTGGCCACGCTTCTCGAACGTCTTATTGAGCGAATTACGATCAAATGGTATATCCCCACCAAATGACAGGAACATGACAAATACAGATACTTAGAACAAATGGACGAAACAATTCAACGAACAATGAACAGGACAATACCGAAATACAAAGAACGTAACGCAACTGACATGTACCGTAATGCGACAATTGATGCATTACACAGACAATAAAGTGGCTTATTGACAAGACTAAAACGCTTGTACAGACGGCTTACTGACACACGAGATCTGGAGATAAGGACACTGAAGTCGTCCATCAAAAACATCAACAAATTGATCAAAGAAAATTATAGGTTGTCCATTAATTTGTTTTGGGACAACAAAATTCGGGCCGCGAACGCTACCGACCCGAGTATGTTCCCACAAATTAATAAGATATTCAGAAGAAAAGATCAAAACGACCTTCCGTGTCTTAAGCTCCAGAGGACGACACAAAACAGAGACGTACTTCTGACAGCAGGCATAGACCCAGATGACGCAGTCTTGGACGATGACCTCTTCATAATCAAAGATCCGCAGGAGAAGGTGGAGGCTGTGGGGGCTGCTTTTCAGCAAGTGTACAAGGTGAATGCTAGCATTCGCCCGAATCATGACCTGGAGAACAGAGCTCTGCTTCATCACTTATGGCTCCGGAACGATATAAGCGAATGGCGATCTGAGAACCTTGGTTTTACCGGGTTTAATGATGAAGATTTGGCAAACGCCATAATCGCCGCCGAAATGGGCCCTGTCCCCTGTTAATTTCGAAGAATGAGCTCCAGCTCATCTTCGATTCGTTAAAGAAAAAGAAGTCTGCAGGAGTCGATGGCATATCCAACTTTGTACTACGACATTTGCCTCAAGAAGCAGTTGACATTTATACCACACTGTTTAACAACGCGCTGAATAATGCATATTATCCAGTGCGATGGAAGAGAGCTGTGGTGCACCCTCTCCCAAAAAAGGGAAAGGACAACTCCAATCCGGTAAATCTCCGGTCGATAAGTCTTCTTCCTAGTATCAGCAAAGTATTTGAAAAGGTTATTAATAGAGCCCTGTTCAAGTGGGCGGAGGACAAAAATATCATCCCGGGTAATCAGTTCGGTTTTAAGGCGGGACATGACACAATTCATGCCGCGTCTAAACTAGTTTCTGATATCCAATGGAACAAAACTAAAAATCAGTGTACGGGTGCCTGTCTGGTTGATTTGGAGAAGGCCTTCGACACCGTATGGTTAGAAGGTCTCTATCTAAAACTAACCAGACTAGGTATAAGTAAACCTCTATTGTATATGCTTTTTGACATGCTAAATGGTAGAAAGTTTGTTGTCAAGAGTGGCAATGTAACTTCTACCGCAATTTTTAATATTAATAATGGTCTTCAGCGGGGAGCGGTTAACTCGCCGATTCTATTCAGCATTTACACCAGCGATCTGATAGGTAGTCTAACTCAGGCAATTGCGTACGCCGACGATATAATTGCGTACAGAACAGCTAATACAGTTGAGGTCATCAAAAGTCTCTTGCAGAGTGACTTCGACAAGATTCAGCGATATTGTGATGACTGGAATTTGAAAATCAACTTCCAGAAATCAGAAACTATTTTGTTTAGGACTCCGTTGTCTAGCGCCTCAAGGGATACGAGAAAGAACTGGCGCAAGCTGGTGATCGTAGGGCCACATGGACATCCACTGGCGAGTAAAAGTGTAGTAAAGTACCTTGGCATCTAGTTGGATCAGTACCTGTATTTCGACAGACATATAGGTGCTGCTTTGGCCAGAGCTAGGGGAGCCTTTGCCTTGACAAAACGACTGTTTTATAGCAGCCGTCTTGACAGCAGGGTGAAGGTGATTTGCTACATGGCCCTCATCAGGCCGATGATTGCCTATGGATGCCCGGTGTGGTTCAACGTTGCCCCATCTCAAATGGAAAAGATTCGGGTGTTTGAGAGGCAGTGTCTTCGACGTTGCCTTGGATTACACAGAACACCAGAGTCGGAGTACAAACGATATTATTCCAACCAGGTTCTGTACAACGGAGCCAACATAAACAGAACAGATAATTTTTTGTTTAAGCTGATTCGGGGGCACGTTGCAAGAGCGATGTCCTCAACTAACAACTTAATTTTTGGGGCGTATTACCCAAATAACCAATATTTTGAGAGTGCGCGGTTAAGTGGCTACATCCCTCCCGATGCATTCCTCTATTTAGACAGTCGAGGGCTGATACAGGATGGAGGGGCGGTTCCGCTCATCTACCACGTCAGCCGGAAAACTGTGGATAGGCGACTCCTGTATGGTCGAGACGTCATCGCTCAAGGTGGAGAAGAGCGCCTTCGGTTCAGTAGGACTGTGTCCGATCGGGACCGGAGGGATAGGGCGAAACAGGAGAACCAGTTCTGGTGGCTCTCTGAACAGTATGGTGATATTGAAAGTCGATGAAGATATTATATCTTGGCCGACTTACATAGATTTAGGGTAATTAGGTATAGGGAACAGTCAGGGTGGCACAAAAAAAAAAAAAATTTTAAATATGTATGTATGCGGGGCATACGTGCATGTATCTGCGTGTCTGTACATGTATGTGCGTACGTATATGTATGTGCGTATGTACATGTATGGGTGGGTTGCATGTTGGTGTGTGTCTGCATGCGTATAAAAAATAAACAAACAAAAAATTAAAAAACGAAAAAAATGCTGCTGTGGCTGTTCTAGTTTATAAGTAGTTTTAAGTATTATTAGGTATTTTAAGTAGTTTAAGTTATTTTTAGTTAGTATAAGTTAGTTTTATTTAGTTTTAATTATTTTTAATATATATTTAGGTTTAGTTTATAAGTAAAAAAAGGAAAAAATAAAAAAAAATAAAAAAAAAATTAAAAAGAAAAAAAAAATGATAAGATATCAAGTTTTTTGTAAAAAAAGTTTCTTGGAATATAAAATAAATAAAAAAAAAAAAATTAGATTTAATTAAAATAGTTTTTAGGTCGAAAGACATTAGTTGTAAGAGTTATTTTTTAATTTAGAGTGCCCGTAAAGGGCCAGTAAATTAGTTGTAAGTTATTGATAATTAGGCTAGTTTTAAACATTTTTGTCTAGCTTAAAGATAGTTATAAGTTAATATGAAATAAAAATGAATTAAAAAAAAAAAAAAAAAAGATTTCGATGATGCTAAGACTGCGAGTTGAACTTCTTAGCTTGAACTACATTCCGCACAGAGATGACCTTCCAATTTTGTGCACCATTTGCAATATGCGAGAGAGCGAAGATGTAATTCACTTCATAGGACGATGCCCAAAGTTACGAGAAACTAGAATATACTATTTCGGAAATGACTGCTGATTGAAAGGTTACCTGTGCTGTTGTGTTCCTCTCCGTGGTCGAACTGAACTAGAGCTGTGTCAATCGTGATTGATTCGATCTTTATGACCCGTTCATTAAAAAGATTGATTGATTGCAATCGGAACAAGTAAATCGAATCAATCTTTTTCAATACCAATCGTTCTACACTATACTACAATTTAAATAAATGATTGAACGTAAGGCAATCATATTTCGTTCATTCCACTTATTTACAATCAAAATGAATTGCATTGATTGGTTTTACTTTTAGCTATATTCCATCGTTCTAAGGAATGAACGAAACTGAATGGAAATGAAATATGTATGTATTAGATATTGTCTTTACTTTCCCATAATTTTTAAGGGTTATTTGTTTGCTTACTCGAAACGAAAGAAATAACTATAAAAAATTTTTTCTTGATTTTTTTTAAAGGCATCAGTTAAATTTGAAAGTAAAAGATTGATTGACTTCACACACACACAGCCATGTGATTGTTTCAATTCAAAAATGTTTCCATATGGGTCGCAACTGGCAACTGTAACAAATGATTGATTGAAAAAATAAACGATTGAAAAGACCGAATCTTCGAAATGAACGACATTCGAACGATTGAATCTTTAAAAATGAACGATTGACACAGCTCGGTCGAACTGAACATGCTACAATTGATTTTATTTGATTTTGTTGTGAGCTTATCTCAACTCCAACAAGAAATGTAATGTGTGCTGATTGTTTGCCCTTCAAAAGGGTTTAAGCGGAATTGTAAGATATGCACAGTGTGTTGCGCAGTTAAGCTTTCAAGCAGAGTTGGTTATGAAGTTATCTTCTATATATATAATTCAAAAATAATTTTTTATTTATGTTTTAACATTTTGTTCTTAAACAAACATCAGCTTTTCATTCCATGATTTTTATAGCCTTCCAATGAATAGAATGAATAGAGTGAAATTCAAAAAATCAAAGAAGTATCTGTATACCCTGAACAATTATTTGATGATCTACTGATTGCTCATAAAACAAAAGAAAACCTAAGGAATTATACAACTTTAGATTTAATCAGAAATGAACAAGATTCAGAATATAAATGGTCAAAATTTAATTTCAATCCAGAGATTACATCTATGCTAATTCAATATTTAATAGACAAATCATCAGAATTAACCAAAGCAGTGAAATAAAATTTAAAAATCTGATTAGCTGTGGATCAAAGGACAAAATTGAAATATTACAACAATCGGGAATTTACTCAATTGGGTGTAACAATTGTAATAAAGTTTATATAGGACAGACAAGAAGACCAATTCTCAAAAGATTTAAAGAACATTTTGCGCATTGGGTTGATGAGATCTTATCGTTATATTTAAATTAGTGTCAAACTATGAGAGCATTCACATTTCATGTCGTCACGTAATGTTGAATTAATAGCTAAAGTAATTGAAAATCAGTTAGCATCGATATTATTTTCATAAATCTCGTCGTGAAAAGTTTCATCCCATTGAATTGGGAAATGGTATTATAATTACAAAATTATAAAATTAAACCTTTGTGAATCATTTTCTTTTGGCAAATCTCTCCGTTAAAATGTACGGTCCATTTTCTATTCTGTAAGATTTATATATAACTACTAAATTGTTGTGGCAGGACCAGTTACAAACGTGGTTTAAATATTGTATCCGTGGTTCAATGAATTTAAATGCCGATTTTGGCAGATTAACTGAGGTTAGTAGTATAGATAAGAGGGTTCTGGGCCACACGTGTAGCCTATATTCTGGTCGTATGGTGTTGCTTAAGAAGTAATGTCGCATGGCGTTGCTTGAAAATAAACAAACAAAAAATTAAAAAACGAAAAAAATGCTGCTGTGGCTGTTCTAGTTTATAAGTAGTTTTAAGTATTATTAGGTATTTTAAGTAGTTTAAGTTATTTTTAGTTAGTATAAGTTAGTTTTATTTAGTTTTAATTATTTTTAATATATATTTAGGTTTAGTTTATAAGTAAAAAAAGGAAAAAATAAAAAAAAATAAAAAAAAATAAAAAAAAAAATTAAAAAGAAAAAAAAAATGATAAGATATCAAGTTTTTTGTAAAAAAAGTTTCTTGGAATATAAAATAAATAAAAAAAAAAAAATTAGATTTAATTAAAATAGTTTTTAGGTCGAAAGACATTAGTTGTAAGAGTTATTTTTTAATTTAGAGTGCCCGTAAAGGGCCAGTAAATTAGTTGTAAGTTATTGATAATTAGGCTAGTTTTAAACATTTTTGTCTAGCTTAAAGATAGTTATAAGTTAATATGAAATAAAAATGAATTAAAAAAAAAAAAAAAAAAGATTTCGATGATGCTAAGACTGCGAGTTGAACTTCTTAGCTTGAACTACATTCCGCACAGAGATGACCTTCCAATTTTGTGCACCATTTGCAATATGCGAGAGAGCGAAGATGTAATTCACTTCATAGGACGATGCCCAAAGTTACGAGAAACTAGAATATACTATTTCGGAAATGACTGCTGATTGAAAGGTTACCTGTGCTGTTGTGTTCCTCTCCGTGGTCGAACTGAACTAGAGCTGTGTCAATCGTGATTGATTCGATCTTTATGACCCGTTCATTAAAAAGATTGATTGATTGCAATCGGAACAAGTAAATCGAATCAATCTTTTTCAATACCAATCGTTCTACACTATACTACAATTTAAATAAATGATTGAACGTAAGGCAATCATATTTCGTTCATTCCACTTATTTACAATCAAAATGAATTGCATTGATTGGTTTTACTTTTAGCTATATTCCATCGTTCTAAGGAACGAACGAAACTGAATGGAAATGAAATATGTATGTATTAGATATTGTCTTTACTTTCCCATAATTTTTAAGGGTTATTTGTTTGCTTACTCGAAACGAAAGAAATAACTATAAAAAAATTTTTCTTGATTTTTTTTAAAGGCATCAGTTAAATTTGAAAGTAAAAGATTGATTGACTTCACACACACACAGCCATGTGATTGTTTCAATTCAAAAATGTTTCCATATGGGTCGCAACTGGCAACTGTAACAAATGATTGATTGAAAAAATAAACGATTGAAAAGACCGAATCTTCGAAATGAACGACATTCGAACGATTGAATCTTTAAAAATGAACGATTGACACAGCTCGGTCGAACTGAACATGCTACAATTGATTTTATTTGATTTTGTTGTGAGCTTATCTCAACTCCAACAAGAAATGTAATGTGTGCTGATTGTTTGCCCTTCAAAAGGGTTTAAGCGGAATTGTAAGATATGCACAGTGTGTTGCGCAGTTAAGCTTTCAAGCAGAGTTGGTTATGAAGTTATCTTCTATATATATAATTCAAAAATAATTTTTTATTTATGTTTTAACATTTTGTTCTTAAACAAACATCAGCTTTTCATTCCATGATTTTTATAGCCTTCCAATGAATAGAATGAATAGAGTGAAATTCAAAAAATCAAAGAAGTATCTGTATACCCTGAACAATTATTTGATGATCTACTGATTGCTCATAAAACAAAAGAAAACCTAAGGAATTATACAACTTTAGATTTAATCAGAAATGAACAAGATTCAGAATATAAATGGTCAAAATTTAATTTCAATCCAGAGATTACATCTATGCTAATTCAATATTTAATAGACAAATCATCAGAATTAACCAAAGCAGTGAAATAAAATTTAAAAATCTGATTAGCTGTGGATCAAAGGACAAAATTGAAATATTACAACAATCGGGAATTTACTCAATTGGGTGTAACAATTGTAATAAAGTTTATATAGGACAGACAAGAAGACCAATTCTCAAAAGATTTAAAGAACATTTTGCGCATTGGGTTGATGAGATCTTATCGTTATATTTAAATTAGTGTCAAACTATGAGAGCATTCACATTTCATGTCGTCACGTAATGTTGAATTAATAGCTAAAGTAATTGAAAATCAGTTAGCATCGATATTATTTTCATAAATCTCGTCGTGAAAAGTTTCATCCCATTGAATTGGGAAATGGTATTATAATTACAAAATTATAAAATTAAACCTTTGTGAATCATTTTCTTTTGGCAAATCTCTCCGTTAAAATGTACGGTCCATTTTCTATTCTGTAAGATTTATATATAACTACTAAATTGTTGTGGCAGGACCAGTTACAAACGTGGTTTAAATATTGTATCCGTGGTTCAATGAATTTAAATGCCGATTTTGGCAGATTAACTGAGGTTAGTAGTATAGATAAGAGGGTTCTGGGCCACACGTGTAGCCTATATTCTGGTCGTATGGTGTTGCTTAAGAAGTAATGTCGCATGGCGTTGCTTGAAAAGTATTTTCATGGTGATCGCGTTGTTGTTTATAGTGATAAGAGATAATAAATTGGTTAACACAGCCTGAATCCAATACTTTGGGGTTATGAATTATGTATGGCTACGTGTTGTTTATGGTGCTACTTGTATACAATAAAATTGTTTATGGGTAAGGCCCAGCAGCAGGCTAATGTGAGTTGTAGTATAATTTGATATAAGAATTGTATGGGGGAATTTTTTTGTAATTGAAAAAAATGTATGATGATATCTTAAATTGCCTGCGAACGGTGGGCTGGGATATGTGCCTGTGCTGTGGTGCGGCGAGGGCCGTGGTTGTGGTCTGGTAGCGTCGTGCTATTTGGATGGTAAGAGATGTGAAATTGTTTGTGGTTAGAGGGTGACATATGCTAATGTGAGGTGTAGTATAATGTGATATCAGAATTTTAGTAAGGAGTGTGGATTTTATTTTGGACATATATGGTTTATTAGAATAAAGTATTTAATAATATTTAAGATTCATAGTTGATGTTGAGGTTATTATAAATGATTGAAAAATGTGTGTGATGTTCCTTATATAGTATTTTATGTTTGTGATGCATATTTTAACTTGAAAATGTATAGGCTTGTGAGAAATGAATATGTGCGAAAAAAGAACCGTGGCCGTGGGCTAGGGTATGTGTCGCTGCCGATCGCTATCATAACTTTGACTGGGCAGGGATATTTGTCGGTGACGATGCGTGATCGTGGCATGGTGCGGGCCGGGCTGCTGGTGTTGTTCAGGAAGTATGGTCGTACGGTGTTGCCCAAAATTATATTGAATTGTGATAATTTTTTTTATGAGGCGGTGCAGGCCGTGGCTGGTGTGAGGCTTGAAATATATATATAAATTACAGTTGAGGAGGAAAAAAGGTCAGCTGCAATAGAAACTTGTATTTGAAAGCTATCGAAAACAACTATGCAAGCAGCTGGTAATCAACTTTGTTTATGTCTATCATTAAAGCAAAACCCAACCCCAATGTCTCTGTCCAAAGCCAAAACATTGCTATTATGTCAGCTCTTATTTCGGTATTCTATATCATTCGGAGTTCGATTTAAATCTCGAGTTTGATTTTTTTTCCAAATGTTTTCTTTACCTATAGTATCTACTTATATCGTAAGCAAATTTATAAAATGTATCAATAACTGTGAGAAGATATATCGAAAATTATCGTTTTCCTGTGAATACAATCACCCCAAATAAAAAATAAATCATCTTCTGAAAACTTAATAATAACTAACCTTTTTGGAAAATTCCTTCGAGCAGGTTTATGTAGTTCTTCGGCAACGTTCTTTTGATGCTTTTTTTTATTAAATAACATGCATGCTTTGAGATTGTGCTAGATACAGTCATTAATCTTTTCAAGAAGATTATAATATTATTTAAAATCTTCTCATAATGTTTTTACAATAATATATGATACGGATTAATTTTCGAAAATTGTAGAATTTCATCAAGAATGAATACATAATCTATGTTAGACGTAATGAATGAAAGAATAAGTTGTCAGACTGTAGAGTTAAAAGCTGGAAGCTTTGGTCATGATTGGTACTAAGTTAATGATGAATGTATTCTCTAATTTGTTAATATAATTCATCAACGTATCCTATTCTTGCGGAATGTGGGTATTGGTTTGTCGTTTAAAGCTTAGCTATGTCGTAATCGCCGCTCTCTGCCTTTAAAGAGCCATCAACATGTTCCCCCGGTTTTCGTCTTGGCCCTCCTGGTGGGGTTCTATTCGTGAAACGACTAAATTTATCAGAAATTATCTTTTTTATTTTAATTTTGTATTCTATAATATTAACTTTTTTAAGTTCTTCAATTATTGAAATAATCCCGCTAGAGTGATTGTTATTTCCAACTTGTTGAGAAGCAATGAGAAGTCTCATTCGATCTACAAGTTCTTTGGGGTTATCCCAAAATATATAGTCTTTTATCAATTGATTGAAAGCTGTAATAAGCCACGTCCATTGGGTGTTTGTAGAGGTGAGGATAATGAATTATTAGAAGTATTTTTTATTATTACAAATAATTTACTTATAATTTTTGTATACTTATATCCTCGATTACCGAGTACTTTGTAAAGTATGTGCAATTCTATGGGCATTGGTGAGAAATTATATGGTCTTATAGTTTTTTTTTAATCTTCATCAGTGTAAAAATTTTTATTGGGATTTTAATTAAATATAAGCTCATATAATCCATTTGTACCCTCGAAGGTCTTAAGTTTAATTTCTATATCTGTTCCAAAAATGTTGAACTCACCATTACCTATATACCACTTTCCATCTTTTGAATGTATACCATATGTTTTGTCAAGACTATTGGTATTGCTTAAAACAAAAATCCAAGGAGCTAAACAAGGTTTTAAACTTAGTCCTCTTCTATTTGCTCTTTATCTTCATGATTTGGTGGAGTGGCTGCCGTGTGGAGTGGAGTTTAATAACACAGGGATCAAAATCATTATGTATGCAGATGATATTGTCGTTATAGCGGAGTCTCCGTCCTCTCTACAAATGATAATAAATAAGTTGGAAGGTTACTGCAAAATGTGGAATCTAGAAGTCAATACAGATAAATCGAAAGTTCTGGTTTTTAAGAATGTCTCCGGAGGAAAGGCGAGTGATGAGCACTTGAAATATGATGGCAAACTACTAGAAGTGGTGAAATCTTACTCGTATCTAGGATTGGAGATGACGCACAACCTAGGCAATCATCTCAAACTAAAATTAAATAAGGCAAAAGCGGCAATATGTGTTAACTGACATAGACTATTCAACAACAGACTCATTATGGCGGATTTAAAGCAAAGAGTTTTTAATGCTACTGCGCAAGCGATTATGTTTTATGGAGCCCAGGTGTGGGGAATGCAGAGACATGAACTTGTGGAAAATCTTTTGCAAATCTTTTGAAGAAACATCTTCTTCCTGCCGATTAATACTCCAAAATATATGTATTATTTATAAACAGGTCTACCGTCATTGTTCATTTGTACTCTTAAACTAAGTGCAGACTATATAATAAGAATACTACTGATGGGAGAGTCAAGACTACCGAGAATGATCATGGAGTAAGCAGTTCGACAGAATTCACTTTTCGTAAAAGACTGGAACTTGTTAGCCGCGGACTGTGGTCTGACATTTAATTGGGATATGAATACCACGCAATGCATAAAATCACTCTACGAAGTAATAGAAGTCACCGATGAGAAAGAAAGATATTCCTGCATTGAAAAAGCTCGTGCATCTACAGAAAGGCACTTTTATTCGAAATGTAACTTCAATCTTAAACACAAAACTACTTCAGCACGGCTCATAGCAACCGCATGATGGGCACCATTTTTAAAATAAGAGGAGAGCTGGTCAAACTAAACTATATGCCGCACCATAACGAGGGTTCGGATAGATGCACACTCTGTAATCTACAAAAGAGAGAAGATGTAAATCATTTCATTGGGGTCTGTCCCGTGTTGTCGGAGATAAGATGGGCTCACTTCCGTAAAAGCGCTCTACAAGCGGAAGAGGTTACTATCCATCTGAAAAGATCAAACTGGAAGCTTCTTTATGAGTACTGTATGAAGGGGTTATCATATAGGTCTCGAATCTTCAGGGAGAGTTTTTGATCAAAGCCACGTATAAATTATTTAAAACCGACAAAAGAGGTGATATCAATTAACTAAACGAAAAGTCATACCAAAAAAAAATAAATTTTTTTTAATTTGATTTGACTTTTTTAAAAGTCCATAACACAACTTCTCTAATTCGATTTAACTAATCTAATAAGTCCTACAAAAATTTCACTTAAGCCCACTCGAAACCATTAGACAAAAAAAATATCTAATAATTCCGTTTTAACTAAACTAAAAGTCCTTAAGACTTGTTTAGTTTTCAAAAAAATTCGTATAATTCCATTTTAACTAAACTAAAAGTCCTTAAATCTTGTTAAATTTTCAAAATCTACAAGAAAAATATTTTAACTGGTGCTAAAATTATTAAAAATATTGTATCATATCGTTGCTTTTCCAAATTATTACTTGAAAATGCTGTTTTTTTTATTTCCTTTATAGCAAGAACACCCCTCAGGCAAGATTTCCACTCAGGCAGACGACACTATATGTCATGTCTTAATAATTATTCATGAATTGTATAGAATATGAAACTGTACTTTTGAAAAATGTGAATAAACATCTATCTATCTATCTATCTACTCATACAACGATTTATTTAAATACACACTTATTTCACTTTTATGCACAATGGCTTATGTCTACAAAAATCAATTTGCCCTTTATTTTTTTTTATTATCCAGTACACTTTGATCGGAGTAAAACGGCTTATTTGAATTTAAAACAGCCTTTATTTGAAAAATGTTTCGGGTAAAAATGCTCATGTCAGTTAAATCGTTGTTCCAAACGGAAATTTTTTTATTTTTTTTTCGTTTCGAAAAGTGGCTTATGTTCACATAGTTCAAACAAAATTACAGATTCCATTTTGATAAAAAGGCTTATGACAATTAAATTAAAAACTTTAATGGGATAACCGGCCTTATTACATTTAACTTCCAATTAGATTTTGTTTTAGAAAATTTGCTTAATTTTCCTTAAAATTTACTTTCTTATCAAAAAACTGGAATTTTAAGTTTTTCTAAAACGCAAAACAAAATTAGACGAAAAATAGACCCTGTGCTCAAGACTTTTTACCTAATGCAAATTTCTAAATATGCTGCAGCCGTTGTAACAATCCTGAAAAGTGACTTCTAGATGGAATAGAAACAATCTGAAGACATAGAAATGTAGCTAATTTTACATTTTATTTAAATGTTAAAAAAATTATTTTTGGTTTAATTTCACTTAAGCCCTTTTACCTTTTGCATAAAGGCTTGTAAACGCACCTTGGTACATTAGAAACGAAGATCCCCACAGAGGTCTCGGGATTCCCACGGTTCGCGATGAAATAAAAAAATTTGCGCGAAATCATAGAAAACGGTTATTACAACATTGTAATAGTACTATAATCGAACTTATAGATAAGACGAATTAAGTACCCCACCTGCGAAGGTCTAAGCCTTCCGATCTGGTGCACTAAGCAAGAATACTCTTTAAAATCGCGATATATGTAGGAACTATCACCGGATAGTTACCTGCAACACGATAATTAAATTCGTTAAAAATAAATTGCTAGTTAAGTTTCAGCTTAGTTGCAATCGGGGGAGGAGGAGGTGTTTTTAATGTAGTAAGAATCTCACACACAAAACAATTGCTATAAAACTAACAAAAGAACTAATTTAAACCACCGATGATCTACGAAAGAAATACAAACCTCTTAAGGCAGGCAGAGAAACATACGAATATCAAATTCAAGAAACTTTTAAACCACTTACGAGCGAGACCCCTACACTAATTAGTGAAAAACTTGAACCTTAAGTGAGATCAAATAAAAATCAATTTGGAACAACTTCAACCCCGTAATGAATTCAGTACTCCAAAGGCTCCCATTGGTGATTCAGGAAATATGACTGATGATGATTATAGTAGAAGTACTAAAACAAAAGAAGAATTTCATGACACACCTACAAAATATGTGGATTTATTTATAAGCAAGTCCAACACTGTTGACAAAACATATGGTATACATTCAAAAATGGAAAGTGGTATATAGGCAATGCTGAGTTCAATATTCTAGGAAAAGATATAGAAATTAAAGATAAGACCCTCGACGGTACAAATGAACTTATGAGCTTATATTTAAGAAAACCCCCGATAAAAATGTGTTAATAGTATAGATAAGGGGGTTCTGAGTCACATCGTGTTACTCAAGAAGCAATGTCCATGGTGTTGCTTGAGAAGTAATTTCATGGTAATCGTGTTGTTGTTTATAGTGGTGAGAGATGATAGATAGATGGTTTACACATCCTGAATCCAATACTATGGGGTTAAGAATTATGTATGGCTACGTGTTGTTTATGATTTTAATTGTATAAGTTAACGACAATTGTATCAAATGGCCATATGAGATACAAATAGCACAATGCACAGAGTGTTTGCATCCAGCCAGACGCATCGTCAGCGAATTGTCGTTAGTACCAGAAACGTAATCAGAGACTACCTGTGACTGTAGGAACAACAAACAACTCGTAGCTTGTGTAGAATGGTATTTATTCAGAGGCAGAATCGCTGCCAGTTTGGAAAATAAATAAATCTTTTTTAAAAATTAAACAAAAGTAAATAAAGTTTAATTGGCGCCAAACGTGGGGCCCAGGAAGTACATAAAACGCGAAAGAAACATCCTTAGGCCGACCTAAGAAAAAGCTCGCCGCGGGTATATAGTGAAGACGAACTAAAAGTGACCCTGATCTAAGCTGACCATGTAAACAAACTCGCCGCGGGTGAACACAAAAGTGACAGTGACAAAGTAAAAACAGTCAAATCGCGTTCAGCGAAGCGTAGTGATTCCTGGGGCCGTCCAAATCCTTTGACCTTAAAACAGCCGCGAAAAGACAGAAAACAAAAAACAACCTCAAAAAACGAAAGTGAGTGCTACTGGCTTACATCTGTAGATAAAACCCACAACGAGGGAGTGCAAAGAAAGGCCCCGTAGTAACTTCCGATAGGAAGACGAAAAGGATATAACCCCTTTGCCAGCGTTGGAAATGCAGTTTCTCACCACGTTTATGTAAGACACTTTGTTAAGGATTAAAAGAATGAAACGATTTAAATAAATTAAAACACCTTTATTTAGAAAAAAAAATTATTAAGAAAACAATTTATAATTATTCTAAAGAAAGAAATTGAAATTATATTTCATATATCTTAATTTCCTTTGTAAATTATATTAAATAAAAAAGGGTAAATTTATACCTGATTCTACCCTATTTTAATTAAAAAGATACTTAAATTAACATATTGAGATTTAGAAAGTGTGGAAAAGTCAAGAAATAAAAATATTATTACGTATTCATTAAAGTTATTTTAAAAACATATATAAAATATTTAAAATGGTACTGACCAGAGGTCAACAAGTTGGAACCGCGCGTGGTCAAGTTATTGATCTGGAGAACCATACGGCAAATATTGATAATAAAGATATTTATGATCCCACAATAGCAACTAACGCAGTTCAATAACCAACTCATTATTCTTCCTTTCAATCTACCAGTTCAGTTCAAGCTGATGCGAACATACCTCAATCTACTCCCGCTACCAGAAAAAATATGCAAACCTTTGCTGCACAAAACATTGCCAACACTTGTTTAGATTCTATTCCTTGGGGTGAACCGATATTAAACTCAGATTTTCGAAACAGACTCTCCGACTAAGAAACAAAATTACCACATTGATTTCGGAAAATCCTGAAGTATCGCACGAATAGTATGAACAAGCTATATTAGAGACCAATGACCTCTATGAACAACCTGTGGAAGAATATGCTCAAAATATTACTGATTTGTTTAATGATTCAGTCATTCGATTGACTATACCGACATTAATTTTTTAGGCTAATTGATTCCTCACTTCCATATTTCGAATGTCGAACGGAAGGTGGGGAAATGCTAAAATTTCTCATCGATACATGCTCTAGCAAGAACTACATAAGGCCTGACCTTGTCCCTAAGCTCATTAGCAACAGATATTTTTTGCGAAATCAAAAGCTGGTGACGTTAAAGTATGCCAACATACTCACATAAATTTATTCGGCTTGAAAACATACCAATCAAGTTTCAATATTTATTACAATCTCTTAGAACGTTTATTGGGATATTATGGAATGATAGCTTAAAATAGTTGTCGGCAGTTATTTATACCAAATGTCAATTTTAAATCAATTCCGCATTAAGATTAAACAGTTCAAATCACACTCAGTGAACTCACCCGTCCTATATTTTCTTGCAGAAAAAATCAACCATATGCCAACTTTACAGCGAAACCTATTTAGGACTTCATGCAAAAGAATTTAGATCAATTTGCCGATCCGAACGATGAACTTACTTATGCAACTGGAATTGTTGCTGAGATTAGAACTTCAATCGAAGAACCCGTTCACAGCTAGTATTATCCGTTTCCCATGTCCTTTAAGGACGAAGTGGAGAATAAGGTGCAGAAATTGCTCGATATGGTTGTATTTTATCTCTTACTGTCCAATACAGTTAGAGTAAAAGATGTATCTCAGCTTCTTACTGTTCTATGTACAATAAGATTTTGTTGCTTACAAGAGACAAGCACTTGAACTTGTTCTTGAAAGGAATTGTAGATTCGAAGTTAAAACACCTTGTTGTTGTTAAACGAAACGAATGAATTTTATTGTCGAGATATGTCTCTTTTATACTTAAAACTAAACAATCAAATTGATGATACATTACGTTACAAATAAATATTAATTGTGTCACATAAATTGCTTACAAATATAATACGATGACACATTGCATTGCAAAATAAATAATATTAATTGTTTTACATAAATTGCTTACAAACATAAATACGATGTCACATTGCATTGTTACATAAATTGCTTACAAATATATTAGAGTAAAACAAAATATGACACAGTTATGTTTATGTTGGGCAGGTCATTGTTTCCTGCTGATGTCATCAATACTTGGTGTGGCTTGTGTTTGCGAAAGCAATGAACATTCTTCCCCGCGTTGAATGGGAACTCATTCAACAAACTATACCTCCGAAACGTTGTATTGAGTTTTGGGCGGTGAAGGAATGGAGTTTTCGTTTGACGTCATTTGCTTCCGAGTTTTCAGCAGAAATATGACTCCCAGGCAGACTGCTATTATAAGTGCCAGATAGCTGATTGAGTAATGATGAATGTTGTTAGTAAGTATTTTTTCGTTGAGGTTTGCGAGCTTCTGATGTTGTAATGTTGGAAGTTGGTTTTGGAGTGTTGTAAGCGATTCAATGTGCGAGTTGTTAAATTTTGGAATTTGATCTAGAGCTGATTGAACATCACTTAGTTTCGCTATCGTTGATAAATTTCCAAAACTTATGAAGGATGAATGTACGTTGCTTATTGTCATCTGGATTCCTTGAATGGTAACTAGGTTGTTTCTCAATCTACAGTTGCCTTCGATTGAGAGGAGTCCAGCTCCAGCGAGATCCATTTGACAGGTTTCGGAATTGCATACAGCAGTAAGTTGAATATCTTGAAGGGTTCCAAAAATCCATTGATTTCTATTGTTCAATTGGGTCCATATAAAGTTGTTGATGGGCCGAACAATGTTACACGAAGTTGCGGTGTTGTTGATGAAAAGAGAAAATTCACAGTTGTACGCTTGTGAACCTGCGTGATATTTTGCCTTTCTGGTTGAGCAGAAATACTGCATATCTTTTCCTTTGTTGCAATCCTTGAATTCTGATGAAGTTATTGGAAAATACTGGTCTCTATGACGGTTTATGGCCAGAATCTCTATGGCTGGGCTTATGGTCAGAAGCGTGTTGTTTATAATTAATGGGCCTGATCTTATTTGGAATAACTCAAATGCTTCTTGTTCAACGAGCGGGATGGTAATGACGAATATTAAGTGATTTCCTGCGTTGCCTCCCTTCGTTTTTGATATTTTGTAGAATTGGAGCAAATCTTCTTGTTCGAATGGTAGTTTCTGTGACAATGGTAAGTGATTTCTTATGTTTATGATTTCAGCCTTAAGTTGGGCAGGTGAAAGTAGTAGTGGGTTGATGTTGCCATAATGTATATCTGTTAGTGTATCAAGAATTGTGCTTTCTATCCGTTGGAGATTGGATGCCATCATCATTAGTTGCATAGCAAGTGTAGTAAAGATTTGAAACACTCTAACCTGGTCAGTGGCATTTCCAATTCTTGCAATGATCTCGTTGGCTTGAGTTTGAACCATATTTATGCGATCTTGGACCTGGAGCTGATCATGCTTTATTATGTTGTTGGTTGAGTCAATAACAGAGGTTTGATTTTTCAACATTGACAAGAGATGAGCATCATTGTTATTTATTTGGTTGATTGTTTTGGACAATTCTTCTGCATAGTCGGAATCTAGTAGCCCAAATAAGGAGTGAGCTATGTTTCCAACAATATTTATTGCTGCTCTAGCACTTCGATGTCTTGAAATCAAGTTGGTATCTCCTTGTAGTGATATCTTCATATTCGTTAGATGGTTAACCATTGCATTGCATGTTGTTCTTAGCTGTAGTTGATTACATAAGTGTTGAAGCGCCTTCGTCCCGTTGTTGAAAGCTTCAAGCTCAGCTAGAATAGGTGCTAGGTCATAATATGTTATGATGTTCCATTCATTTACAATCAGGTTCATGGATCCAAGATTTTCAAAGTATAGTCCAGGATTATTTTTAAACCTTGTAATGTTTATCGGTGATGCGATAACTATTGAAGGCAAGCACAATGACAGAATCATCGTTGTTATTAGTGAAGTGTTGCATGTTTTTCGTCGTTTTGGTGATGTCTCCGTCAGTATGTCCTCATCTTCATGGTTTGCATCTTCCCTGTCTTCGATGAGTGGCGCTAGACGATGAATCGGTCGTTTCAGTATTCCTGACTGTGTTTTTACGTTGACCACTCGAACGACTTCATCCTGCCCCTTAAAGATGTCGACAATTCTTCCCAATGGCCATTTGAGGGTTGGTGTACTATCTTCTTTGATGATAACTAAATCCCCGATTTTGATATCTTGATGCCTCTTGTTCCACTTGCTTCTCTGTTGGAGTTGGTTGAGGTATTCTGTTGACCATCGTTTCCAAAATTCGTGTTTAAGGTAGCATATGTTACTCCAACGATTTCTTAGATTCTTGTTTTCTGGAACTATGTTGGGATCGATTTGTGCGGTGAGGGGTTCTCCAATTAAGAAATGTCCTGGTGTAAGGGCGGCAAGATCATTTGGGTTATCTGATAGTGGAGTTAATGGCCTTGAATTCAGGATTGCTTCTATTTCAATCACAATAGTCTCTAGTTCCTCATGTGTTAATGATGCTGTGGATACCGTTCGGAGTAGAAGATGCTTTGGTGATTTGACTGCTGCTTCCCATAAACCGCCGAAGTGGGGGGCTCTTGGTGGAATGAATTTAAAGGTTATTCCCTTATCGCTGCTGGCCTTGATGATGGCTTCTCTAGCTTCTGCCGTGTGTAAAATATCCTTGAGTTCGGCTAGCTGATTTTTGGCTCCGACAAAATTGGTTGCATTATCACAATACAGCGTTTGTATTCTTCCTCTTCGACTAATAAATCTTCTCATGGCTCCAATGAAGGCTTCAGTGGTTAAATCTGTTACTACTTCCAAGTGAACTGCCTTAGTTGAGGAACAGCAAAAAACTGCTAAGTAAACCTTGTGTGGTTTCTTGCCTCTGATTTTATAGTGGACCCAAAGAGGTCCGCAGAAATCTACGCCACAGATAAGGAATGGTCTATTTGGCGTTACTCGATCAGCTGGAAGGTTCCCCATGACTTGGGTCATCAGATGTGGTTTTGTACTCGTGCATCTTATGCAATTATGAACTGTGTGTCGGGCTGTGATCTTACCCTTGATTGGCCAAAACTGTTGTCTTAAAATGGACAGCAGTGTTTGCGGTCCACAGTGATTGTGGCGCTCATGTTTGTATTTGAATAGCAATTTTGTAATTGCTTCGTTGTATGGGAGTAGTATTGGATGTTTTGCATCAAATGATATTGATGCAGCTTGTAGTCGTCCTCCTACGCGAAGAACATGGTTGTCATCTAGAAATGGTGCCAGAGTTGTAAGTCCACTAGATTTGCAAAGTCCCTTATGGTTCTTAAGATCTTGAATTTCGCCTTTGAATTCGGAAGATTGTATCTGTATCACAATGGTAATGACAGATTCGTTGAGCTCTTTGGGTGAGAGTGCCCTCCGCCCCTCCGGATTAACCTTGAGTTTCTTGGCCCGTTTGATGAAACGAAGCATATAGCCGATGGTATGTTGCAGGAACTTAAAAGAATTTCGATGTCGTATTTTATATATGAAATCACTTGGAGAATCATTTTGTAGTGCTATAGCAACAGTATGTTTTCTCTTTCGTTCAAGATCGGAATGAGTTTCTAGTTCCTTTGAGTTGAATGTGGCCAGGCCGATTCATTTGCATGTAGAAATAAGGGCCCGTAAAGCCACATGTGACAGGACATGAAGTTGCGTGCAGATATTCCTCGAGAAAGTAAATCTGCGGGATTTTCCTTTGATGGTACATGACGCCATTGTGCTCCCCATGAGAGTTCTTGTATTTTTGCTATTCGATTCGCCACGAAAGTGTGATATGAAGATGATGTGGAGGTTATCCAGGAGAGGACAATTTGGGAGTCTGTCCAAAGATATACTGATGCTTCTGGGAGTCGTATATCTTCTCTGACTCTACGGGTAAGTTCAGCTCCCAAGACTGCAGCACATAATTCTAGGCGAGGAAGTGTTTGCTGTTTTATTGGAGCTACACGTGATTTTGCGCAAAGTAGCCTGTTGATAGTTGTTTGGTCTTGATAAGGTGAACGCAGATACACCGCGGCTCCATAGGCTCGTTCTGATGCATCCACGAAGGTGTGAATCTGTATAGACGTAGGGTTCCCTTTAAATATGTGTCTGGGAATTTTCGCTTGATCGAGATCTGCTATGTCCTTTCTGAAACTAAACCATTCTTCCTTGAGGTGTTGTGGAAGTTCGTCGTCCCAGGAGAGTTTTAAATGCCAAAGTTTTTGCATGAAGATTTTGGCTTGAACTACAACAGGGCCAAATAGTCCTAATGGATCGAAAATTCTTGCGAGTTCTGAACTGACCACACGTTTGGTGATTGATGAAGAATCGTTCACTTGAGATCTCCCACATAACTCGTCTGTTTTAGGTTGCCAGACAAGTCCTAGTGTTTTAATTGTGCAGTAGCTTCCGTCGGTGAAGTCGAGGCTGACTTCCTGATCCTCAGGGTGAATGTCACATAGTAATTGGGGATGGCTTGCACACCATTTTCGAAGTTTAAAACCAGCGTTGTTCAGGATTGACATTAGTTGTTTTTGAGCTTCTTTTGCCTGAGTGATGCTGTTGGATCCGCTTATGCAATCGTCTACATAAAAGTCTTCTAACAGGATCTGGCTTCCGATTGGGTGCGTTATTTTGCTTTGAGAGGCTAAAAATTGTAGGCATTTGGTTGCTAAGTAGGGAGCGGCTGAGGTTCCGTAAGAGACCGTTTTGAGTTTGTAGTATTTTATGTCTTCTGATGGCTGCCGTCTCCAAACGATGAGTTGATAATTCTGATCCTCTTCATGAATGAGGATCTGTCTGTACATTTTTTCGATGTCGGCTGTGAACACAAACCTATGTATTCGAAAGCGGAGTAGAATCGAGAAGAGTTCACTTTGAACAGTGGGTCCAGTATGAAGTATATCGTTGAGAGATAGGCCCGTGGAAGTTTTTGCTGATGCGTCGAAAACAACACGTAGTTTGGTTGTGCTGCTATCAGGTTTGAGTACACAGTGATGAGGGATGAAGAAGTGGTGTTTTGGGATGTTGGCCGGATTTAATTGTTCCATGTGACCAAAGGCTTCATCATCGTCCATGAATTTCACATAATCGTTCCTTAACATTGGGTTTTTGCTTAGTCGTCTTTCTAATGACATAAATTGGTTGAGTGCTAATTGTCTTGAATCACCCAAGGCTTCACCATTTTCTCGGAATGGTAGTCGAACTTCAAAGCGACCGGAGTTGGATCTCTTAACTGTTTGAGTAAAATGTGATTCACAATATTTTTCGGTTGTTGTCATTGATTTTGGTGTGTCTTCGAAGTCGTCCAGTTTCCAGAATCTTTCGATGAGGTCATTTGTGGAGTCGTCTTCGCCGAAAATTGCACAGGTGGCATTGTTATAGGAGACATTTTCAATTTTGCCTGCCACGACCCAACCAAGGACAGTGTTCTGTAACAATGGCATCTTGTCACCAATTCGTATTTGCTCAGGACGTATAAGTTGATGATATAATTCTGCTCCAAGAAGAACATCGATTTTGTCTGACTGATGAAAGTTTGGGTCTGCTAGATTGATGTTTTCAGGAATTGACCAGGTTATTGTATCCAGGTTCTGCGTGGGTTGAGATGACACAATGCTTGGAAGAATGAATGCTTCCACTCTGCAGTTGAATTTTCCAATTGACGATTGGAGTTTGATGTTAACTCGCTGTGTGGAGTTTCGTGTTCTCCGCCCGATGCCTTCGATGCAAAGAGATGATGGTTTAGGTGATAAGGATAGACGTTTGATGAGCCGCTCTGAGACTAGATTTATCTGTGAACCTGAGTCTAAGATCGCTCTGACCACACAAGATTGTCCATTGTTTGCTGTGATGACAACTCTTGCCGTAGCCAAAAGTACATAGTCGTGGTTGTGATTAAGTTTTTGAATTGTTGCTACAGTAATCGGTGCTAAACCCTCAGTTTTTGTTGTGCTAGGTTTAGTGGTTGTTGTCTCTGAAGTAATTGCGCTCGTTGTTGTGTTGGATGGTTTCGAATTTTGTTGACTTAAGTGCAAAAGCGTGTTGTGCTTACCTGCGCACTTGGTAAAACTCCGTGACGTACATGTTTTTGCCGTGTGATCGGGCTTGAAACAGTTTACGCACCATCGTTGCTTCTGCGTCCATCTTAATCTTTCAGCGGCTGACATCTTCAAGAATTTTTCACAGTAAAAGATTGGATGGCTCTTATTGCCACATACCTTGCAGTTGTCTATGTTGGAGGTGGCAACGTTGGATACCACCTTGGTTCTATCTTTTCCTCCAACAGCTTCTAAGGCTTCAAAACGGTTTTTCAAGAATTTGAGGAATTCTTCCATTGTTGGTAGTTCTCGGGGGTTTTTGACGGATTGTTCATAGAGTAAATGACTTTGTCGATCTAATTTCTTCGTTAATAGATAGATAAGCAGAGGAGGCCACGAGTCTGTATGAATATTGAGAGCCTTTAAAGCTGCCAATGATTCGTGAATTGTATCATGAAATTCTCTCATAGCCTTTACTTCTGAGCCTTGCTGCGGCAAACCCAAAATTTTTTGAATAAGGGACAATGTCTGGGCCCTTTTGTTGCTGAAACGATCTTGAAGAGTTTTCCATGCGATCGGATAGTTTTCCTCTGTCAGTTCTAAGTGTCTTAACAGACGTTCTGCATCACCAGAAACATTTGTTTTTAAATACCACATTTTTTGTATTAGTGGTAGATCTTGATCATGTATCATTTTGGTAAAAATGTCGGAAAACGTTTGCCATTTTAAGTAATCGCCGTCAAACTTTGGGATTGTCATCTTTGGAAGTTGTACTGATAGATGATCCGTTCTTGAATTATTTGAAGTTCCCCTTAGTCAAGCTCGGTTTTTCAGAACCTTTATTTCAAGTTCTGAATAAGAGCTCATGTCGTAGCCCTCCGAAAGTGGGTCTTCGCTTCTTTCCCAAATTGCGTAATGTAACTCTTCAATTTGGTCCCAAAGTTTATTCATTGCCTCTAGGCATTGTATGGGGGCTTCTTCTTTAACTCGGCCGTTGCTAAGGCGGGTTAACGAGTTCATCAATGCCTTCTGGCGGCGCATGAGTGTAAGCACCTCGGGCGTACTTTGAGTTTTAATCTGGACTGAGGGGGCTGAGGTTGCATGTTGGTCTCCATCAGTTCCTACAGTTTCGCTGGGCTCTATTTCAGCAAGCGAATTCTTGAATACCTTTGAGTATTTTTCTGATATTTCTTTTATTTTGAAGAAGTAGTTCGAGGTGAAGTATTCATGATCTATGCTTAGATCTGATGCGCGAATTTCCTCGTCTCTAACTGCAAATTTCTTCCATATTGCCTCGATTCGGTTTAACCGAGAGGTAAAGTACTCTTTTGTTGTTTTTCGCGTTAGCGAATCTTTGTTGAAATTTCGGATTATTGTTTGAATTTCTTCTCCGGCAAGACGTTGCTCAGCTATTTTTGTCTCCCTTGTGAGCCGTTAGTTGATTTAATTGATTTTGATTCGCCGACCAAATGTGTAGTTCTAAATGTTGATAAGTTCCAAAGTCGGGGTCACCAAATTGTATTTTATCTCTTACTGTCCAATACAGTTAGAGTAAAAGATGTATCTCAGCTTCTTACTGTTCTATGTACAATAAGATTTTGTTGTTTACAAGAGACAAGCACTTGAACCTGTTCTTGAAAGGAATTGTAGATTCGAAGTTAAAACACCTTGTTGTTGTTAAACGAAACGAATGAATTTTATTGTCGAGATATGTCTCTTTTATACTTAAAACTAAACAATCAAATTGATGATACATTACGTTACAAATAAATATTAATTGTGTCACATAAATTGCTTACAAATATAATACGATGACACATTGCATTGCAAAATAAATACTATTAATTGTTTTACATAAATTGCTTACAAACATAAATACGATGTCACATTGCATTGTTACATAAATTGCTTACAAATATATTAGAGTAAAACATATGACACAGTTATGTTTATGTTGGGCAGGTCATTGTTTCCTGCTGATGTCATCAATACTTGGTGTGGCTTGTGTTTGCGAAAGCAATGAACAATGGTATTATAAGACCTTCACGGTTACCGTACAATTGTCAAGTATGGATAGTACCAAGAAAATCAGATTTTACCGGTGCTAAACAATATCGTATGGTGATAGATTACAGAAAGCTGAATACTGTAACTGACGCTGATAGAAATCGGACACCAGAAATCAATGAAGTAATTGCGCAATTAGGGAAAAACACTTTATTCACGGTACTGGATCTGAAAAGTGGATTTCATCAAATACCCTTGAAGAAATCTGACAGAAAACTTCATTCTCAATTAAAAACTTGAAATATGAGGTCGTAAGATTGTCCTTCGGGTTGAAAAATGCCCCGGCAATATTTCAGCGACTACTTGATGATATGCTTCATGAGCATATTGGCAAGATCTGTCAGGTGTACATTGATGATATCATAATTTTTAGTAAGAATGAAGTTGAGCATACTGAGCATATTGAAAAAATCTTTAAAGTAAAGAATTACATAGAGCTAATATGAAAGTCCAATCGGACAAGTGTAAATTCTTTAAAACTGAAGTTGAATTTTTAGGATTTATTATCTTTGCCAATGGCATAAAAACGAATCCAGAAAAGGTGAAGGCTATCCTCGACTTTCCGATACCCGAAACAATTGCGTTCTTTTCTTGCTCTCTCAGGGTATTATAGGCGTTTTGTCAATGACTATGCAAAGTCAGCCAAACTCTTGACAGTGTCAAAGACAAAACCGTCCAAATAACCCATGCAACTCAATCCAGCGGCTATCGAAGATTTCCAGAAATTGAAAAATTCCCACATCTTTCATGAAACAATGCTAGCAAACACCGATTATTCCAAACACTTTGATTTAACAACGGATGCTTTAAGCTTTGCACTTGGAGCAGTACTTGAACAGGGAGAAAAATCAACAAATTTAAACCACCGATGATCTACGAAAGAAATACAAGGCAGTCAGAGAAACATACGAATATCAAATTCCAGAAACTTTTAAACCACTTACGATCGAGACCACGGCACTAATTAGTGAAAAACTTGAACCTTAAGTGAGATCAAATAAAAATCAATTTGGAACAACTTCAACCCCGTAATGAATTCAGTACTCCAAAGGCTCCCATTGGTGATTCACGAAATATGACTGATGATGATTATAGTAGAAGTACTAAAACAAAAGAAGAATTTCATGACACACCTACAAAATATGTGGATTTATTTATAAGCAATTTCAACACTGTTGACAAAACATATGGTTTACATTCAAAAATGGAAAGTGGTATATAGGCAATGCTGAGCTCAATATTCTAGGAAAAGATATAGAAATTAAAGATAAAACCCTCGACGGTACAAATGGACTTATGAGCTTATATTTAAGAAAACCCCCGATAAAAATGTGTTAATAGTATAGATAAGGGGGTTCTGGGTCACATCGTGTTACTCAAGAAGCAATGTCCATGGTGTTGCTTGAGAAGTAATATCATGGTAATCGTGTTGTTGTTTATAGTGATGAGAGATGATAGATAGATGGTTTGCACATCCTGAATCCAATACTATGGGGTTAAGAATTATGTATGGCTACGTGTTGTTTATGGTTTTAATTGTATAAGTTAACGACAATTGTATCAAATGGCCATATGAGATACAAATAGCACAATGCACAGAGTGTTTGCATCCAGCCAGACGCATCGTCAGCGAATTGTCGTTTGTACCAGAAACGTAATCAGAGACTACCTGTGACTGTAGGAACAACAAACAACTCGTAGCTTGTGTAGAATGGTATTTATTCAGAGGCAGAATCGCTGCCAGTTTCGAAAATAAATAAATCTTTTTTAAAAATTAAACAAAAGTAAATAAAGTTTAATTGGCGCCAAACGTGGGGCCCAGGAAGTACATAAAACGCGAAAGAAAATTCCTTAAGCCGACCTAAGAAAAAGCTCGCCGCGGGTATATAGTGAAGACGAACTAAAAGTGACCCTGATCTAAGCTGACCATGTAAACAAACTCGCCGCGGGTGAACACAAAAGTGACAGTGACAAAGTAAAAACAGTCAAATCGCGTTCAGCGAAGCGTAGTGATTCCTGGGGCCGTCCAAATCCTTTGACCTTAAAACAGCCGCGAAAAGACAGAAAACAAAAAACAACCTCAAAAAACGAAAGTGAGTGCTACTGGCTTACATCTGTAGATAAAACCCACAACGAGGGAGTGCAAAGAAAGGCCCCGTAGTAACTTCCGATAGGAAGACGAAAAGGATATAACCCCTTTGCCATCGTTGGAAATGCAGTTTCTCACCACGTTTATGTAAGACACTTTGTTAAGGATTAAAAGAATGAAACGATTTAAATAAATTAAAACACCTTTATTTAGAAAAAAAAATTATTAAGAAAACAATTTATAATTATTCTAAAGAAAGAAATTGAAATTATATTTCATATATCTTAATTTCCTTTGTAAATTATATTAAATAAAAAAGGGTAAATTTATACCTGATTCTACCCTATTTTAATTAAAAAGATACTTAAATTAACATATTGAGATTTAGAAAGTGTGGAAAAGTCAAGAAATAAAAATATTATTACGTATTCATTAAAGTTATTTTAAAAACATATATAAAATATTTAAAATGGTACTGACCAGAGGTCAACAAGTTGGAACCGCGCGTGGTCAAGTTATTGATCTGGAGAACCATACGGCAAATATTGATAATAAAGATATTTATGATCCCACAATAGCAACTAACGCAGTTCAATAACCAACTCATTATTCTTCCTTTCAATCTACCAGTTCAGTTCAAGCTGATGCGAACATACCTCAATCTACTCCCGCTACCAGAAAAAATATGCAAACCTTTGCTGCACAAAACATTGCCAACACTTGTTTAGATTCTATTCCTTGGGGTGAACCGATATTAAACTCAGATTTTCGAAACAGACTCTCCGACTAAGAAACAAAATTACCACATTGATTTCGGAAAATCCTGAAGTATCGCACGAATAGTATGAACAAGCTATATTAGAGACCAATGACCTCTATGAACAACCTGTGGAAGAATATGCTCAAAATATTACTGATTTGTTTAATGATTCAGTCATTCGATTGACTATACCGACATTAATTTTTTAGGCTAATTGATTCCTCACTTCCATATTTCGAATGTCGAACGGAAGGTGGGGAAATGCTAAGATTTCTCATCGATACATGCTCTAGCAAGAACTACATAAGGCCTGACCTTGTCCCTAAGCTCATTAGCAACAGATATTTTTTGCGAAATCAAAAGCTGGTGACGTTAAAGTATGCCAACATACTCACATAAATTTATTCGGCTTGAAAACATACCAATCAAGTTTCAATATTTATTACAATCTCTTAGAACGTTTATTGGGATATTATGGAATGATAGCTTAAAATAGTTGTCGGCAGTTATTTATACCAAATGTCAATTTCAGTGAACTCACCCGTCCTATATTTTCTTGCAGAAAAAATCAACCATATGCCAACTTTACAGCGAAACCTATTAAGTCCTATCATGCAAAAGAATTTAGATCAATTTGCCGATCCGAACGATGAACTTACTTATGCAACTGGAATTGTTGCTGAGATTAGAACTTCAACCGAAGAACCCGTTCACAGCTAGTATTATCCGTTTCCCATGTCCTTTAAGGACAAAGTGGAGAATAAGGTGCAGAAATTGCTCGATATGGTATTATAAGACCTTCACGGTTACCGTACAATTGTCAAGTATGGATAGTACCAAAAAAATCAGATTGTAGCAGTGCTAAACAATATCGTATGGTGATAGATTACAGAAAGCTGAATACTGTAACTGACGCTGATAGAAATCGGACACCAGAAATCAATGAAGTAATTGCGCAATTAGGGAAAAACACTTTATTCACGGTACTGGATCTGAAAAGTGGATTTCATCAAATACCCTTGAAGAAATCTGACATTGAGAAAACTTCATTCTCAATTAACAACTTGAAATATGAGGTCGTAAGATTGTCCTTCGGGTTGAAAAATGCCCCGGCAATATTTCAGCGACTACTTGATGATATGCTTCATGAGCATATTGGCAAGATCTGTCAGGTGTACATTGATGATATCATAATTTTTAGTAAGAATGAAGTTGAGCATACTGAGCATATTGAAAAAATCTTTAAAGTAAAGAATTACATAGAGCTAATATGAAAGTCCAATTGGACAAGTGTAAATTCTTTAAAACTGAAGTTGAATTTTTAGGATTTATTATCTTTGCCAATGGCATAAAAACGAATCCAGAAAAGGTGAAGGCTATCCTCGACTTTCCGATACCCGAAACAATTGCGTTCTTTTCTTGCTCTCTCAGGGTATTATAGGCGTTTTGTCAATGACTATGCAAAGCCAGCCAAATTCTTGACAGTGTCAAAGACAAAACCGTCCAAATAACCCATGCAACTCAATCCAGCGGCTATCGAAGATTTCCAGAAATTGAGAAATTCCCACATCTTTCATGAAACAATGCTAGCAAACACCGATTATTCCAAACACTTTGATTTAACAACGGATGCTTTAAGCTTTGCACTTGGAGCAGTACTTGAACAGGGAGAAAATCAACAACTTTTATTTTCAGAACCTTGACCGCAACGAAAAAGAACTTCGCTACTAGTGAGAAAGAACTCCTAGGCATTATATGGGCCCTAAGTTAGTTAGAGCATACTAATATGGCACAGCAAAAGTTCGCATATTCACAGATCATCAGCCTCTTACTTTTGCTCTTAGCAATAAGAACAGTAACATAAAGATGAGGAGGTAGAAAGCTAGACCGGAAGAATACAACTATGAAATCAAGTACAAACCTGGGAGAACCAATGTGGGGCAGATGCCTTGTCTAGAGCACCTACTCACCCTAACGTTAATTTGCTAACAGTATCTCAGTATAGCGACGAGAATTCTGGTCAAGATTTTGTTCAAATTATGGATCTAAAAATAAAATTTCACTTTCCCTGGGTGATAATCCTTCATATGAATTTTAAATAGTTTTCCCTACGTATCACCGGCATATAATAGTAGAAATAAATTACGGTCAATTAAAATTGGTACAAATCCTTAAGAAATATTTAAGTCCCAGTGTCACGAATGTAATTAAAACATAAGAAAACATTTTAGGATTGATTCAAGAAATTAACCCCACAGATTTTGGGCAATATAGAACCAGTTTCTCCAGGAATATGGTTACAGACCTGACAGATGAGAGCAGAAAGGATGATGAGGTAATAAAAGAGCATAACTGTGCTCATAGAAATGCGCGAGAATAGAATACAAATTTCACGGAATTTATTTTTCCCCAATATGAAAAACAAGACAAAAAAAATGCCAGATCTTGCAACATCTGCAAAGAAAATAAATATGAAAGGCAACCTCATAAGCCTGAGTTATAACCGACTCCCATTCCAGAATACCCTGTGCAAATAGTTCACACAGATATATATTTCAAAGACAAAAAGGTAATTTTTACAGCTGTCGATAAATTTTCCAAATATGCATTTGCAAGAATACTCAGATCAATATCCGGAGAGGATATTAAGGAGCCTCTTAGAGGATTAATACTTGCATTTGGTTCTCACAAACAGCAGTCATGGATAACGAAAAATCCTTAAGGTCAAGTTCCATAACCCTTATGTTAAAAAATGCGTTTGGTATAACTGTTTTTAAAGCTTCTCCCTATACCAGCTGTGTGAATGGACAGATCGAAAGGTTCCATTCAACCCTTTCTGAATTAATCCGTTGTCTCAAAACAGATAACATCCACTCTACCTTTACCGAACTATTTGATAGAAGTATTGATGAATATAATAGATATCTACATTCAACAACCAATAAAAAGCCTTTCGATATATTTTTTGGTAGACGATTGCTTGATAATCCCGAAGACCTCGATAATGCGAGACGAGAAACTGTTCAAGCAGTTCAAAAGAAGCAAATAGCCAATCTTACCTACCATAATAAAAGAAAACAACTGTTAAGAATTTATCAAGTAGGAGAAATTATTTACGTTAAAACTAATAAGAGGGTAGGCAATAAGTTAGATCCTAGATATAAGAAAGATATAGTAACTGGAAATCAAAATTCCACAGTAAAAACAAAATCAGGCAGAGTAGTTCATAATAGCTTGATAAAAAATTGGCTCTCATTCCAACAGGGCTTAAATCACCCTATGCGATGCAGAGGTTCAGATAATAGATTACTCCAAATCCCAGCTTATGTTAAAAAAATCAAAATCACTGCTTCTATCCAATTTTGCAATTTGAAATTCAGAAAATAAAGAGTCCCTTACAGAGACTCCAAACAAAAAAAAGGACAAAATGACCTTGAATTTTATTATCAGTGCCTTTAAATGGATAGCGGGAAGTCCCGAATACCATGATCATGAGATTATCAAGAACAAAATTAACAGTGTATAAGTAAACAATAATAAACAAGCCGTCATCAACAAAATCACAATAAGTAAAATTAATGAAATAATAAATATGACGAATAGAATTTTTAAAATTGTAAACGAAAACAATCAAGATAAAGAAATTTGGCAAATTGTAATGCTCTTTGGTATACCATTTGCCATATGTACCGTATGTTCCCTACCTTGTGTGGGAATACTAAGCCCTATAAGTAGGCGTCTGATTTTAGTGCTTATGTATAACCTCGTAGCACCTGTATCTAGAATGGTATTGAAGGTGTGTCCATACAGACTCACAGGCAGACAATATCGCTGGTCCAACCATAATTCTAAGTCGGGCGTTAATGTAGGTTGTTGGGCTACTTCAGTCGCCCCGAGAGTGGGTGCAGGTACCGTGGTTTCGGGCATAATTTTTTCGCGGCTGCTTGAAGAAGGGTTGTTCTTAGCGGCTTCATTGTCATTCTCCCCTTCTACTTCAATAATTTTTGCATCTAAATATTTTCGATCGGCGGCGTTGCATTGAAATTCGAGGTGGCATTTTCTATCTAAGATTGTAGTAGCTCTTACTCCGAAACGGGGTGGGGTGTTATATTCAATACGGGAGCCCTATTGGTATGTGGGTGACAAGGGCAATCTCGCGTCATCCGCCCATATTTGTCACAGTAGGAACAGAACTGGCGATAGTGGCGGTGCCAATTTACCTTTGAATTCTCCCGCTGCTTACAATTGAAGCAGTCATGCGATCGTATTTGTCCATTGAAGATACCTAATCATACGTTTGCTAAGAGGGCATAGGTGCCAGCCTCGGACTCGGAAGCCCTTGCTGTGGGTTGATTTCGACCTTCCCTTTGGATGTACTCAAACTCTCCTGCCAATGCCGTCAGTTCCTCCAAGGTTCTGAAATCTTTGCGTCTAAGAGAAATGAGATTCGGGCCTAAGACGGTCATAGATACGGTCGGTACTTCCATTGATACGCATCGTGGGGGGTTGGTATATCAAATATTATGTTGCTGTATAAAAACCTTTGCCCTCTCCCTAGGCCCTTGCCTTCTTTTAGAGATTTCTTCCTCTAATTTATGTACGAATCCGACTGGTAGGAAATACCTTAGGAAAGCTATGTTAAAGTGTGCCCAAACCTTAAATTCATCCCGATTTATGCAATACCACTCTACAGCGGTACACGTAAAAATTACCGGTAGGGTACGTTACATTTCGTTGGGCAGAATTTTATAGCACTCCGTCAATTCCAGATGCAACGAACTTTAGGCCCCACTTGGGGACTACATTACTTCCACCTCTCAGCTGGGTGGGAATTTATCGGTGGGATATAACGGATGTGTGTACGTGCCTTGTTGTGCATCGCTGCACTGCCACGTATTTGAGGCGGCGCAGGGTTGTAGCTTTGATGGGTGTACTGTGCCTGGGGACCAACGTTTCAAAGAACAGGGTGACCACATAATTAATCTTTTTTTCTAAACACATTACCGAGTCCGAAGAAAGAATTTCGGATAACATAAGTAAACAAATCAAAGAGTTTAAACCACAATTGAAAATACTAAACTTAAAGTGATTGAACTCGAACCAGCATTGAATACGGAAGTATCTGAACATTAAATCTCTCTAAACGATGTGCATATAAAATACACCGCAACAAATAATGAACTCGACTGTGTTATAAAAATTTAAAACGTGCCAGAAAACCATACCGTGGTATGTGATGGACTCCTTTCTGCTATGCCATATATGTCTTACGAGAATTTAAAATCTACTATTATATTATTATGCACTTCACTACAAATAAAACCACCAACGTTCAACGACACGCCGATTATAATTAAGTTTATCTCACCATATGACCAATATTTTGTATTGAAATCTGCTGCAATTTTTCGTAAACAACAACGGAGAGAGCTTTGCCTACAAGATGTTGATCTAAATTCAACAACCCATCTCTATATGCGGGAGGTTTTAACCAAAAACAATTATCACATTCTTAAGCATGCATTTAGCCTAAAAAACAAAATCTGTTGTCATCTGCGTAAATAAATAGAGGAGCTGCGCCAAACGATAACATTGATAATATAACCAGTGATGTCAACTCAACAAATAAATAATTTATATAAATTTTTTTATTTTAAAAATTGATTTTTTTTTGTTTTTGGTTATTAAATATTTTTTAACTAATTTCTTTATAAATTATTTCATAATTATTTTCATTTTTGAAATCAAATCAATCACCTATTGTATATATTTTTAGTTTACTCATTGGTATAAATTTTCTTCACGTTTTTATTAATATCATTTTCTTCTAGAATTGTGCTAATTTGTTGTATTTACTTTTTCTCTAAAACCAGTTTTTAGTATGATTTCTTGTGATCTACGTTCCATGATAAATGTTTTGAGTGGTCAGCGAACTGGTCTTCCGTTGTGTCATATTAATGCACAGAGCTTACTGATAAAGATTGGCTAACCTGGCTAACTATAGATTTAAATAATCAATTATGTTCTTTGAATGGGTACAAGATCTTTCGATGTGATAGGACACATTGCCGATGTGATATTGAGTACTTATTTATTAAAATTTTAAATGACTTGGAAAAGCTTCTACTTGGTGCTGTATATAGACCAAATCGTAACATCTGCATCTCACCGCTTAGCTTCACTATAGAGCAAATCTCTGCCTCGTACCCCTCTGCATTATTGTGTGGCGATATTAACTGCAACCTTTTTGCTGCAAACACTGTAGTTGATGAATTTGGTTCTCTTAATCTATACTCAGTTAATATCTCTCCTCCGACCCATTTCTCCAGCTTTGAACCAACACTACTGGATCTTTTTCTCATTTGTAACAAAAATAGAGTTGTTTTTTATGATCAATTGTCAGCACCGGCTTTTTCGTTGCATAACCTAATTTTTCTCACATACGATTTTCAAGTTGAGATACGCACTCAAACATTCGAATATAGAGATTTCAAATGCATCAATGGTTCTCTTAATCTATACTCAGTTAATATCTCTCCTCCGACCCATTTCTCCAGCTTTGAACCGACACTACTGGATCTTTTTCTCATTAGTAATAAAAATGGAGTTGTTTTTTATGATCAATTGTCAGCACCGGCTTTTTCGTTGCATAACCTAATTTTTCTAACATACGATTTTCAAGTTGAGATACGCACTCAAACATTCGAATATAGAGATTCCAAACGCATCAACTCTGGTTCACTTTATTCGGAAGTTCATAACATAAATTGAGATGTCATTTTTTCAATACCCTTTTTTCAATAATTTTGATGGTTGGCCTTGATGCGGCAAAGAAATTCTCTTATTAACATTCCAATTTAAATGACTTATTTGCATCGTGGTGATATCTATTGTATCAGAAGGTTGGTCGGGGGTGTTCTATTTATTATTAACATACTTAGAATTCACCATCGAGGTCCCTGGTCCGTTGTCATGATGCTTTCATCAGTGCAGATTTCACCATGTAATAGACATGCATATTCGTTATTCACTACGTTGTGTGTTTTGAGTGGTGGCTATGGGTTGTTCGCTGATAAGCACTCTGTTTTTATCAGTCGTTGATGATGATGCAAGGAGTGCAAATGTTATAGGAGCATGTTGTCGATAGGGTAGTTTTTTTTTATTGCAGTAACGTAGACGGGTAGGGGTGTCTTGTATAAATATGTTAGGTATGGTAAATATATAAGTCGGATGATGTTTTTCCGCGTAGGCTGGAATATTACTGTGCGGTTAAGTTTTTATGTAAATACCAGGTGTGGGGGGTGTCAAGATAGGGGGAAAAAGGGTTACAATAGTGTTTTGTAATTTATTATACATGCCAGTATTTTGGCACATGCCATTGTTTGCCACTCGATTTGCTTGTTTATTTTAGTAGCTTAGGGGCTGCGGTGTAGTTAGGTGGCGAAGCTTGTAATGCTTCATTACAACCTAGCGATAAAGTAGAGTATTGGAACAGTAATACTTTAAGGCTCTTTGAAATGCAAGTACCATTAAAAACGAAAGCCTATCATCCTAAAAATAAACCATGGTTTACCAATGAAATCCAATGTTTAATGCAAAAACTTGAGCTTGGCTACAAGCGGTGGAAAAATTTTCGACTTAATTGTTTCAACCCGCTCACTACGCAATAAAGCTTTGGAAGCAATTTGTAATGCAAATGTCGCCGTTACTCCAGTCGCTCTAACATTTCTTTGAGCTGCAAACAGATATTTCAAAATCTGAAGATGATTGGTGTTGCTAAATCTAAAGTTGGTTTGACTGATGATGTAGATATTAACATCCTGAATCAAAATTTTGTATTATCCAGCAACTCTATAACTACTTATACACTTCCATGTCGAAACCTGTTTCCTAATCACGATAGTGTTACCGTACCTGAAATGTTTTTAGCTTTTCCACTATATCCGCTGAAGGTGTCGTAGAAGTAATACTTTGCATTTAATCAACCGCTTTTGGCTTGGATGAAATGCACCCATTGTTTTTAAAATTACTATTGCCGGCATTGTTACTGTATTTATAGCTACTAATGAATTTCTTTCACAATGGAAAATGGCAAAAATTATACCTGTTTCCAAAACGTCGACAAATGATGATTTCAGACCATTATCAATATTGCCATATCCTTCAAATGTGTTTGAAAATGTTATTCAAAAACAAATAAGTTCTTTCCTCCAGCGTGAAAATATTTTGACTACCTTCGGTATCCAGCCCCAAGTTTGTCATACGTTCAGCGAGGTCTGTCTGTTTTGTATATCGCCCCTATGCTGGCAAATATGTCGAAGTTTTCTTCTGTAATGGACATTTTATTTTCAGTGTGGATTATTTCTTGGGACTTTCGGTTTATTCGATCTGGTTCGGATAAATCTAATTTTTGGTGAGGTTTCGGTGTACCTAGTGTGATTAGTTCGGCTAGATTTATTTTTCGATGCGGATTCGGTGTACCTCGTGGGATTTTTGGTTTATTGAATTTGGTTTAAATAGATCTAGTTTTCGGTGTACCTCGTGGGCTTAGTTCGGCTAGATCTATTTTTCGGTACGGATTCGGTGTACCTCGTGGGATTTTCGGTTTATTCATGTTGATTCGACTAGATCTATTTTTCGGAGCAGCTTCGTACCTCGTGGGGGGATTTGCGGTTTATTTAAGTTGGTTCGGATAGATCTAGTTTCAGGTGCGGTTTCTGTATACCTTTTGAAAGTTAAAAAATTGTCGAAGAAATCTGTACGGTTGGATCTTCTTAAAGGACATATCAAATGAATCGGATGAATCGGAAAATACGGGCGGTGCTGCCTTTAAAAGCTTCCAGTTCGTTTTAGAGTTCTGCTGATCCTTCTAAAAGGCCCCTGCTCGGGCACCAATTTGTGATGTATTTTGTTAACAAAGGCTTAGGTTTCGCTCGCCGGCTTCTAACTAAAGTAAGTACAAAAAGCTTTAGTTTTTTAAATGTTTCTATGCGTAAGCATTTAATAATGATTTTTATTCTTACAATTAAATGTACAATTAAGTTTTTAGATTATTCTCGTGGTAATATTCTGCTGTGGTTAATAAGGCCTGAATTACTTCTTCGTTTGATGTGCTGATTAAATCATACTCTCTTCTCCCATATCAGCACAGGGTGATGTCTGCTTTGATGGTGCGATAAATGCTTAGGTTCCCAGCAATTTTTTACTATGCGCCAGCAACCCAATGTTTTTCGTCAGTAAATAAACGTCTTGCTTTGACAGTCGAATAGGTTTCGCTGGCAATCAAACGGTTTTCACCGGCAATCAAACGGTTTTCACCGGCAATCAAACGACTTGTGTGGGCAATCAAACGATTTATGTCGGCGATCAAACAGCTTTCGCTGGCATCTAAGTGGTTTTCACCGGCAATCAAACAGCTTTCGCCAGCAGTCAAATGGCTTTCAGCGCCAATCAATCGATATCGTCGGCTATCAAATAGCTTCCGCTAGCAGTCAAACGGGTTTCACCGGCAACCAAACGACTTTCGTCGGCAATCAAACAGCTTTTGCTGGCAAACAAACGGTTTTCACCGACAGTCAAACGACTTTCGTCGGCAATCAAACAGCTTTCGCTGGCAATCAAAACGGTTTTCACCGGCGATCAAACTGCTTGCGTTGGCAAACAAAAGACTCCTTTCCACTGGTGAGGGGTAGTCTTAATATTTAATAATTTACCTATTTCTTACCGATCCGATATTGGCGTTTTCTGTCCGGGTCTACGGCTACTGGCTGACTGATCTTTGCAGCATTCTATGTGCTCTATTTATAATACTCTTCCATAAGAGTAAGTGTGAGCTGTATCGTCCCACTGTTTAATTTCTTGTGACTTGTTGCACTATGCACCACGTTACTCTTTATTTTATTTTTATTTGTATTTATTTGATAACAATTAGTATATTAAAACATTGTTTTTTTAGGAAATGCTAGGTTCAATATGATTACAATTTGTGTATTAATATTGTTATATTTTATATTATATATATTATAATATTATTATTATATAATTAATATCTCCTATTAAAATAATATTTATTTCTGGTACAGCATTCTATACCATAGCGAGGGACGGGGGATAGATGGTATGTATATCGAATGTTTGTAATTCACCATTGAGGTCCCTTGTTCGTGGATATATGGTTGATAAGCTCTTATGCATTTGACGAATTCACCATGATGGATGTTTAATATCAGGTACTCCTCTTGGTGTGGTGAATTTAGTACTTCGAGTGATAAGCCATCAGTTGACATTGAACTCTTGTGTGGTATACATGTTATTGGAGCATGCTGAGAGGTAAGTATTTAGATTTTATGAAAGCGTAGGCGGGAAAGTGAATTTATGGTCTAGATTAGCCAAATAGGTATGTAGGTCGGTAGTTATTGCAACTATTGGTTAAGGGTATGGGAGAGGAGCGTAAACGGAAAGAGGGTATTCTAAAAGAAACAAGTATACGGCATATACTGATGCATGCTGAAGGCGGCATATCGATATCGGTTGACAAAGGCAGTCGTGGGGTGGGTGAAATTTTAGTGCTTCATTACAGTGTGATGTGCGGGACTTTTTTAGTATACGGTAATCATTTATTTAAGATGTGAATGTCGACCGTCATTACATATTTTTTTTAAGTGTTGCCGATTTTGCTTATTGTAGAGATTCTACAAATTCATTATTCGTATTGCGTACATTAATAGTACGTCATTTCGTGAACGTTTTTATTACATTTAATTACTTATGAAATTCTTTTTTTACGACACGAAATAACAAAGTAACCTCAAATACCTTACTTTTGATAAAGTCAGTTCCCATTAAAAATGGCCGCCGTATAATCTAAGCGGGCAATTATTTGTAATCGTCATTTCCGGGAACGTCAAACGATGGCATGTTTCCGAAATGACTGTTGCGTTCTAGAAATGATAATTGTTTATCTCCAAGAGAGGGAATTCAAGAAACAATAATCGATTCATACAGGCGTATATTCACCTTTACTATAATAGACTTTGGAGAATTTTTAAAAAGTTATTCTCATCGGCTTTATTGGTCTTTATGATGATTAAATGAAAGTAATTTTCATTTTATTTTCCCAACTTTTCGACGGTGGTTGCCGTCTTCTTCAGGGGTGTCTTTATTTACAAAATACAAAATTAAAAAGAGATATAATGTTTGAACATATATATGCAAGTAATCGAACAAAATATGACTTATATAACGTTAAATTTTAAGATTGCACTAAGAAAAACAATAATTTGTTTAAAATATTTAAAAAATTGATTAAAAACAGATTTTGCATACTCCTTATTTGAAAATTAGTCTAGGTTTAATGATATTTACTGTCACAAGCTAAGGAACAGTAAGCGGCTGATATATATTGTGTGTCTTGTTTGCGGTTCATATTATTTTTGTTGTTAATTATATGCAGTGTCTCTAGTGTGTAACGTTTAGATGTATGTTTTTCTGTTGCAAGGATTTCCACTCCCTCGAAGTTTGGTGTGTGACCGGTATCAACGCTGTGAGAAGCCAGTGCCGTCTTTTCAGAACCTTTTAGGCGAATATCTGACTTGTGGTTCGCCATTCTTTCGTCATAAGAAACCAAAATATTGTTTGTGTCAAGTACAAAATCGTTTGCCTTGGATTTAAATTCCAACGAATTTTTACAGAGTGAGGAGATTCTTTCGTGATGCACTCTAATATTTTACCCAGGTATTTTGAAAGTTCGTAACAAGATCCACAGTTAACACTAAAGCGCTTTTCTCTAGCAAGGAATCACAAAGTTTGTATGACAAAGTAGAACATAAATTTCATCTCAAATTTCTTAACCTGGAAATAACCGAAACCTTTCACAAAATTAAACAATCCAACAACACACTCAGAATGCTTAGCAAACGAATACAAGGAAATATAACATCACAAGAACACAAACAATTTATAACTCAACAGCAACAAAATTTCCTAACCATTTGCACAAAAAAAATAAGAAATCCACACACAAAAAATTAATCAACTTAAATCTGCCCTGTGAAAAAATTAAACATTAAAATGCATGACGATTGGTTTGTAAACATAAGTGACGTAGAGTCTTCCATCGAAAAATTTTCTTTGCCAATTGGCAAAAATACGTTTCCTCTTTTCCAACTCATCGCAAATGGCGAAGAAATCATATGAACGGAAAAAGATGGAATAAGACAAGAAGAAACTGGAGCTAAGTATAGCAATATGCTTCACTCTTTTCAACGTTACCACCACAACGAGGTTTTCGACAAATAGATTACGAAGGTACACAAAGATGCGTTAAATTTTCTAAAAAAAACACAAAAATATTATAATTGTAGCAGCTGATAAAGGCAATGTGACTGTTGCGATGAATATGACGGAATATGAAGAGAAGATGACGGAACTACTGTCTGACCGCTCAACATACAGGGTCACAGGAGCAACACCCCTCACTGCTCTACAAAATAAAAATAATGAATTTGTGAAATGATTGCACACCAACAACATAATCGATGACAGGAAAAAATAATAATAAATAAATAAACAATAAAGACTACCTACACAGCACAAATACCTGCAATATATGGTTTATCAAAGATTCACAAGCCAAACATGCCTCTCCGGCCGATTGTTACGAACTTTCAAAGTACCTGAGTAAAATATTACAGTGTGTTACGAAAAAATCTCCTCACTCTGTAAAAAATTCGTTGGAATTTAAATCCAAGGCAAAAGGTTTTGTACTTGACACAAACGATATTTTGGTTTCTTATGACGCTGTTTCTCTTTTTACTAATGTTACTGTTCAGCTTGCAATCAACATAATTAAAAAGAAATGGGAAATTATAGCTGAAAATACCAAGCTGAGCCAAAACAAATTTATCGAGTTATGAAATGTTTGCCTAAAAGATAACAACTACCTGCAATTTAAGAACAATTTGTGCAAACAAGTACACGGAATGCCAATGGGAAACCCACTTTCACCGAGGATTGCGGACTTGGTTTTAGATTTTTTACTCGAGGAATATTTTAAGCTAAGCTACAAACATAAGCTTATAGCAAAATACGTTGATGATATCTTTGCGATTGTGGATAGAGAAGAAATTGATAATGCCTTAACCAATTTAATGAAAAAATACAATTCACGGTAGAGAGGGAAAAAACAGATCGATAACGTTCTTGGACGTTAAGGTTTATCGCGAAAATGACCGACTTTCTATCGACTGGTACCAGAAAGATATGGCATCTGGGAGACACATTCGTATGAACACTGCATCGAACTTAATAAACAAAGTCTTTGCGTTGAGTGACCGAAAATTCCACTCCGCTAACGAAGAAAAAGTTACGCAAATACTCCTAGACAACAGCTTTCCGACAGAAGTTATGAGGAAATTGATACTTCGTCAAAAACACCAAGTTCGTTCAAAAATAAGTTGGAAGAGAGGAGATGTATTTATAAAAGTGTCGTTTATGTGCCCAAACTTTCCGAACACTTCAAAGAAATGGTCGCAAAAACAATCCGGAAGTCAACTTGACATATAAGTTAACCCAGACTGTTACCACTCTATTCTTGCTTCTTTTGTTTTTTGTTGTGTTATTTTTATCAACAAAGCAGTTAAAAAGTATAAGATTTTGTGAAGCTCAGTTCGAACTTAGTGAGGTATAGCTTGTATTCATACCAATAAATATTTTTTCGAAATTACACAAACCAAATGAACCCGCTGATTTTGAAATTTTATTTATGCAAGTGTATTAGTTATTGTGATACAATAAGATATTGCGTGTCCCACCAATTTTAAAACTTTTAAGGAGTTTAATGTTGTGCCTATTGATTATCCCATTTGGTCTTGTTTCCATCATTTTGTGATACTTCCAACCCTCCTAAAATTAGTTTCAGGAGATGGATTTTGTTCCAGTGACTCCACGAGATGTTTCATTTGTTGACCATATTTACAGGGTGCGAACTAACCCCTAAATGAATCTAAATTTAATAAAAACTGTGAAAAAATAATATATAAGACAATAAAAATTACATTCTTAAGCAATTTCGCGATGCGTTTTAGTTATCGAATAAATAAGGCGTAACGCCTCTTGTAATAACGATGAGCGCCGTTTCCAATCGAATTAAGGCGTTACACTGAGAAGAACGACTATAAGCCGCCAATTGTAATAAGAGCTTCACTAGACTGATATAAAAATGCTGAACTTAATTAAAATAAGAATTTAATAATAGTAAATCAGCCTTAACACACTTTTGCACAAAAGTAAAAAAAAATGTTTGTCTTTTTCCAACATACTGCTGAATCCTATCTCATATTTCACATTTTACAAAAGTAAAAGTTAGACTTTTACTTTTGTGCAAAAGTGGAAAATATGTTTTTTGGAATACTTTTGTAAAATTTGGAAAAAGACAAACATCTTTTTTTAATTTTGCAGAAAAGTGTGTTGAATGTATATAGTTACAACTTAAGAGTAATTTATCTTAAGTGCAAAACAATATGGCAATATAAATAAATAACTTTGTTATTTAAACCGTAGTTTATAAATTCAATATATAGTTCCTTACTTACACCTTATGATATCAATATCATCATTTCAGTAACATTTTTGTCATTCCGGGAACGGTTGATCAGTTCGGGGAGCATTACAATATTTCAATAAAATTCACATAAATTGAGCATTTTTTTAGAAAAAAAAAACTTATTACATTAGAGAACTGTCATTCTGGTCATGTAACGTTATTAACACTTAAACCATAAATGTTAAAAAAGTAGCCAAGTTCTTCTATACAAAAAAAACCTTTAAAAGTACGCCAAGTTCTTAGTTTATTAATGTTAAATATCAAATATTTTAAGTAGAGTTATATGGAATAACCTCAAAATTATCAGAGAAATCTGTTATTTAACGATTAGTAACTTTAATTGTGTTCGTTTACTTGGCAAGATTTCATTTGAAAATTGAGTAATTAGGTAATAAAAGAAGACTTGCCAAGTAAACAAACACAATAAAAGACAGTAATCATTAAATAAGAGATTTCTTTGATAATTTTGAGTCCTATCCCTATACCAATTTTCATTCGTTAGAACTTAGAAGTGATCTATTGAAACTGTAATAATTTATAAGACGAGGGATTATGAAACGCATGAAAAATTTCATAGTTTCAACTTTTTCTTTGTGTACACCTGAAACCTGACTGCTCTAACAAACATAATCCTGCACCAATCGGAAGTGATCTCAATATATTTAATATTAATTCTGTGAAAATGGGTGTTTATCGCTATCATATCGCTCTTCCAAATTACTTCATTCAACAACAGTCAGTAGTTCTCTACATAGTTGATATCAATAATATGTACATGGGCAGGTGCCACGCCCCTCAATGTAAAATCCCAAATTTTTGCTTGCACTTTAAGCCCTACCGCTGCGCTGTACCAAATTTCAATAATCTACGACAATCTGAGGTGCTACAAATAACTTATATCAATTCCGTGAAAATGGGCGGGTACCACGACCCATGAATACAAAATCTTGAATTTGTATACACCACAATGGCAACCGTTGTGTGAAATTACAAGATTCTTACTGTCAGTAAGTAGGTTTTTGCAATTTTTGCAGTCTTATATCTCGGAAACTACTAATGCTAAAGAATTGAAAATTAGTGAGTTACATAAGCCTGGTTAGCTTAGCAAATGCTAAGAGTTTGAACTTTATGCTTTATTGGGGATCGAAAATTGCCTGAGTTTGTTACTGTAAAAAGGGTGAAGTGCTCGAACTTGGCTGGGCACTACAATACTTTTTGATTCGATTATAAGAGTTTTGAATTAGGTTAAAGTATAAAAAGTTTTTAAAAAAAAATTTAAAGAAAAAACAAGGTTTAAGTTTTTTTAATTTTAATTCAATGCATGTCGAGTCTGCTTAGACTCCGCATCTGCAATACACTATTGAAGTTGATAAAAGAAAGTAAGTGATCAAAACAAAACAAAACATAAGATTTGAATGCGTTTTTTCGAGCGATTGAAAAATAAAGAATCTCTTAGGCACAACAAAAGACAAAACCGATATAAAAGAAAAATCTGGGATTTATGAAGTCAAGTATGGTGATTGCGAGATGAAGTATATCGGACAAACAAAACGAAGTTTGGGAGTTCGTTTCAACGAACTCTGAACCCACATCAAGTTTAACCGAGCTGAAAAATCTTCGTATGCTTCACACACTTTAAGCAACAAACGCTTTGACACCAAATTTGAGAACGTCAAAATGCTTAAGCACGCAAAAAATCCAAGAAGATTTGACACATATAAAAGTTTGTTCATACATACTAACGACCAGCTGATGAACGGGGATAATGGCAATATAGTTTCAACTTTGTTTAATTTGATTTAATGTTTGTCTCTTTTCTACTAATGTAGCCTTATAATCAGAGCTTTTATGTTTAATATCTGTTGTTTTACCTTTAATGACATTCAGTTTCTTATGTTTTGTTTTGTTTTGATCATGTACTTTCTTTTATAAGCTTCAATAGTGTATTGCTGATGATGAGTCGAAGCAGACTCAAAATGTATTTAAATAAAATTAAAAAACCTTAAACCTTGTTTTTTGTTTAAATTTTTTTTTGTGATTTTAGAGTTTTGAATATTTTGAAATTTCTTAAATAACAACTAAAAACCAGATCGATAATGTTCTTGGACGTTAAGGTTTATCGCGAAAATGACCGACTTTCTTTCGACTGGTACCAGAAAGATATGGCATCTGGGAGACTTGTCAAATTCCGATCTTATCAACCCAAGCACATTCGTATGAACACTGCACCGAACTTAATAAACAAAGTCTTTGCGTTGAGTGACCGAAAATTCCACTCCGCTAACGAAGAAAAAGTTACGCAAATACTCCTAGACAACAGCTTTCCGACAGAAGTTATGAGGAACTTGATACTTCGTCAAAAACACCAAGTTCGTTCAAAAATAAGTTGGAAGAGAGGAGATGTTTTTATAAAAGTGTCGTTTATGTGCCCAAACTTTCCGAACATTTCAAAGAAATGGTCGCAAAAACAACCCGGAAGTCAACTTGACATATAAGTCAAACCAGACTGTTACAACTCTATTCTTGCTTCTTTTGTTTTTTTTGTGTTATTTTTATCAACAAAACAGTTTAAAAGTATAAGATTTTGTCAAGCTCAGTTCGAACTTAGTGAGGTATAGCTTGTATTCATACCAATAAATATTTGTCCGAAATTACACAAACTAAATGAACCCGATGATTTTGAAATTTTATTTATGCAAGTGTATTAGTTATTGTGATACAATAAGATATTGTGTGTCCCACCAATTCTAAAACTCTTAAGGAGTTAAATGTTGTGCCTATTGATTATCCCATTTGGTCTTGTTTCCAGCATTTTGTGATACTTCCAACCCTCCTAAAATTAGTTTCAGGAGATGGATTTTGTTCCAGTGACTCCACGAGATGTTTCATTTGTTGACCATATTTACAGGGTGCGAACTAACCTCTAAATGAATCTAAATTTAATAAAAACTGTGAAAAAATAATATAAAAGACAATAAAAATTACATTCTTAAGCAATTTCGCGATGCGTTTTAGTTATCGAATAAATAAGGCGTAACGCCTCTTGTAATAACGATGAGCGCCGTTTCCAATCGAATTAAGGCGTTACACTGAGAAGAACGACTATAAGCCGCCAATTGTAATAAAAGCTTCACTAGACTGATATAAAAATGCTGAACTTAATTAAAATAAGAATTTAATAATAGTAAATCAGGCTTAACACACTTTTGCACAAAAGTAAAAAAAAATGTTTGTCTTTTTCCAACATACTGCTGAATACTATCTCATATTTCACATTTTACAAAAGTAAAAGTTAGACTTTTACTTCTGTGCAAAAGTGGAAAATATGTTTTTTGGAATACTTTTGTAAAATTTGGAAAAAGACAAACATCTTTTTTTAATTTTGCAGAAAAGTGTGTTGAATGTATATAGTTACAACTTAAGAGTAATTTATCTTAAGTGCAAAACAATATGGCAATATAAATAAATAACTTTGTTATTTAAACCGTAGTTTATAAATTCAATATATAGTTCCTTACTTACACCTTATGATATCAATATCATCATTTCAGTAACATTTTTGTCATTCAGGGAACGGTTGATCAGTTCGGGGAGCATTACAATATTTCAATAAAATTCACATAAATTGAGCATTTTTTTAGAAAAAAAAAACTTATTACATTAAAGAACTGTCATTCTGTTCATGTAACGTTATTAACACTTAAACCATAAATGTTAAAAAAGTAGCCAAGTTCTTCTATACAAAAAAACCTTTAAAAGTACGCCAAGTTCTTAGTTTATTAATGTTAAATATCAAATATTTTAAGTAGAGTTATATGGAATAACCTCAAAATTATCAGAGAAATCTGTTATTTAACGATTACTAACTTTAATTGTGTTCGTTTACTTGGCAAGATTTTATTTGAAAATTGAGTAATTAGGTAATAAAAGAAGACTTGCCAAGTAAACAAACACAATAAAAGACAGTAATCATTAAATAAGAGATTTCTTTGATAATTTTGAGTCCTATCCCTATACCAATTTTCATTCGTTAGAACTTAGAAGTGATCTATTGAAACTGTAATAATTTATAAGACGAGGGATTATGAAACGCATGAAAAATTTCATAGTTTCAACTTTTTCTTTGTGTACACCTGAAACCTGACTGCTCTAACAAACATAATCCTGCACCAATCGGAAGTGATCTCAATATATTTAATATTAATTCTGTGAAAATGGGTGTTTATCGCTATCATATCGCTCTTCCAAATTACTTCATTCAACAACAGTCAGTAGTTCTCTACATAGTTGATATCAATAATATGTACATGGGCAGGTGCTACGCCCCTCAATGTAAGATCCCAAATTTTTGCTTGCACTTTAAGCCCTACCGCTGCGCTGTACCAAATTTCAATAATCTACGACAATCTGAGGTGCTACAAATAACTTATATCAATTCCGTGAAAATGGGCGGGTACCACGACCCATGAATACAAAATCTTGAATTTGTATACACCACAATGGCAACCGTTGTGTGAAATTACAAGATTCTTACTGTCAGTAAGTAGGTTTTTGCAATTTTTGCAGTCTTATATCTCGGAAACTACTAATGCTAAAGAATTGAAAATTAGTGAGTTACATAAGCCTGGTTAGCTTAGCAAATGCTAAGAGTTTGAACTTTATGACTTTATTGGTGATCGAAAATTGCCTGAGTTTGTTACTGTAAAAAGGGTGAAGTGCTCGAACTTGGCTGGGCACTACCATGCTTTTTGATTCGATTATAAGAGTTTTGAATTAGGTTAAAGTATAAAAAGTTTTTAAAAAAAAATTTAAAGAAAAAACAAGGTTTAAGGTTTTTTAATTTTAATTCAATGCATGTCGAGTCTGCTTCGACTCCGCATCTGCAATACACTATTGAAGTTGATAAAAGAAAGTAAGTGATCAAAACAAAACAAAACATAAGATTTAAATGCGTTTTTTCGAGCGATTGAAAAATAAAGAATCTCTTAGGCACAACAAAAGACAAAACCGATATAAAAGAAAAATCTGGGATTTATGAAGTCAAGTATGGTGATTGCGAGATGAAGTATATCGGACAAACAAAACGAAGTTTGGGAGTTTGTTTCAACGAACTCTGAACCCACATCAAGTTTAACCGAGCTGAAAAATCTTCGTATGCTTCACACACTTTAAGCAACAAACGCTTTGACACCAAATTTGAGAACGTCAAAATGCTTAAGCACGCAAAAAATCCAAGAAGATTTGACACATATAAAAGTTTGTTCATACATACTAACGACCAGCTGATGAACGGGGATAAGGGCAATATAGTTTCAACTTTGTTTAATTTGATTTAATGTTTGTCTCTTTTCTACTAATGTAGCCTTATAATCAGAGCTTTTATGTTTAATATCTGTTGTTTTACCTTTAATGACATTCAGTTTCTTATGTTTTGTTTTGTTTTGATCATGTACTTTCTTTTATAAGCTTCAATAGTGTATTGCTGATGATGAGTCGAAGCAGACTCAAAATGTATTTAAATAAAATTAAAAAACCTTAAACCTTGTTTTTTGTTTAAATTTTTTTTTTGTGATTTTAGAGTTTTGAATATTTTGAAATTTCTTAAATAACAACTAAAAACCAGATCGATAATGTTCTTGGACGTTAAGGTTTATCGCGAAAATGACCGACTTTCTTTCGACTGGTACCAGAAAGATATGGCATCTGGGAGACTTGTCAAATTCCGATCTTATCAACCCAAGCACATTCGTATGAACACTGCACCGAACTTAATAAACGTCTTTGCGTTGAGTGACCGAAAATTCCACTCCGCTAACGAAGAAAAAGTTACGCAAATACTCCTAGACAACAGCTTTCCGACAGAAGTTATGAGGAACTTGATACTTCGTCAAAAACACCAAGTTCGTTCAAAAATAAGTTGGAAGAGAGGAGATGTTTTTATAAAAGTGTCGTTTATGTGCCCAAACTTTCCGAACATTTCAAAGAAATGGTCGCAAAACAACCCGGAAGTCAACTTGACATATAAGTCAAACCAGACTGTTACAACTCTATTCTAGCTTCTTTTGTTTTTTTTTTGTGTTATTTTTATCAACAAAACAGTTTAGAAGTATAAGATTTTGTCAAGCTCAGTTCGAACTTAGTGAGGTATAGCTTGTATTCATACCAATAAATATTTGTCCGAAATTACACAAACCAAATGAACCCGATGATTTTGAAATTTTATTTATGCAAGTGTATTAGTTATTGTGATACAATAAGATATTGTGTGTCCCACCAATTCTAAAACTCTTAAGGAGTTAAATGTTGTGCCTATTGATTATCCCATTTGGTCTTGTTTCCAGCATTTTGTGATACTTCCAACCCTCCTAAAATTAGTTTCAGGAGATGGATTTTGTTCCAGTGACTCCACGAGATGTTTCATTTGTTGACCATATTTACAGGGTGCGAACTAACCTCTAAATGAATCTAAATTTAATAAAAACTGTGAAAAAATAATATATAAGACAATAAAAATTACATTCTTAAGCAATTTCGCGATGCGTTTTAGTTATCGAATAAATAAGGCGTAACGCCTCTTGTAATAACGATGAGCGCCGTTTCCAATCGAATTAAGGCGTTACACTGAGAAGAACGACTATAAGCCGCCAATTGTAATAAAAGCTTCACTAGACTGATATAAAAATGCTGAACTTAATTAAAATAAGAATTTAATAATAGTAAATCAGCCTTAACACACTTTTGCACAAAAGTAAAAAAAAAATGTTTGTCTTTTTCCAACATACTGCTGAATACTATCTCATATTTCACATTTTACAAAAGTAAAAGTTAGACTTTTACTTCTGTGCAAAAGTGGAAAATATGTTTTTTGGAATACTTTTGTAAAATTTGGAAAAAGACAAACATCTTTTTTTAATTTTGCAGAAAAGTGTGTTGAATGTATATAGTTACAACTTAAGAGTAATTTATCTTAAGTGCAAAACAATATGGCAATATAAATAAATAACTTTGTTATTTAAACCGTAGTTTATAAATTCAATATATAGTTCCTTACTTACACCTTATGATATCAATATCATCATTTCAGTAACATTTTTGTCATTCAGGGAACGGTTGATCAGTTCGGGGAGCATTACAATATTTCAATAAAATTCACATAAATTGAGCATTTTTTTAGAAAAAAAAAACTTATTACATTAAAGAACTGTCATTCTGTTCATGTAACGTTATTAACACTTAAACCATAAATGTTAAAAAAGTAGCCAAGTTCTTCTATACAAAAAAACCTTTAAAAGTACGCCAAGTTCTTAGTTTATTAATGTTAAATATCAAATATTTTAAGTAGAGTTATATGGAATAACCTCAAAATTATCAGAGAAATCTGTTATTTAACGATTAGTAACTTTAATTGTGTTCGTTTACCTGGCAAGATTTCATTTGAAAATTGAGTAATTAGGTAATAAAAGAAGACTTGCCAAGTAAACAAACACAATAAAAGACAGTAATCATTAAATAAGAGATTTCTTTGATAATTTTGAGTCCTATCCCTATACCAATTTTCATTCGTTAGAACTTAGAAGTGATCTATTGAAACTGTAATAATTTATAAGACGAGGGATTATGAAACGCATGAAAAATTTCATAGTTTCAACTTTTTCTTTGTGTACACCTGAAACCTGGCTGCTCTAACAAACATAATCCTGCACCAATCGGAAGTGATCTCAATATATTTAATATTAATTCTGTGAAAATGGGTGTTTATCGTTATCATATCGCTCTTCCAAATTACTTCATTCAACAACAGTCAGTAGTTCTCTACATAGTTGATATCAATAATATGTACATGGGCAGGTGCCACTCCCCTCAATGTAAAATCCCAAATTTTTGCTTGCACTTTAAGCCCTACCGCTGCGCTGTACCAAATTTCAATAATCTACGACAATCTGAGGTGCTACAAATAACTTATATCAATTCCGTGGAAATGGGCGGGTACCACGACCCATGAATACAAAATCTTGAATTTGTATACACCACAATGGCAACCGTTGTGTGAAATTACAAGATTCTTACTGTCAGTAAGTAGGTTTTTGCAATTTTTGCAGTCTTATATCTCGGAAACTACTAATGCTAAAGAATTGAAAATTAGTGAGTTACATAAGCCTGGTTAGCTTAGCAAATGCTAAGAGTTTGAACTTTATGACTTTATTGGGGATCGAAAATTGCCTGAGTTTGTTACTGTAAAAAGGGTGAAGTGCTCGAACTTGGCTGGGCACTACCATGCTTTTTGATTCGATTATAAGAGTTTTGAATTAGGTTAAAGTATAAAAAGTTTTTAAAAAAAATTTTAAAGAAAAAACAAGGTTTAAGGTTTTTTAATTTTAATTCAATGCATGTCGAGTCTGCTTCGACTCCGCATCTGCAATACACTATTGAAGTTGATAAAAGAAAGTAAGTGATCAAAACAAAACAAAACATAAGATTTGAATGCGTTTTTTCGAGCGATTGAAAAATAAAGAATCTCTTAGGCACAACAAAAGACAAAACCGATATAAAAGAAAAATCTAGGATTTATGAAGTCAAGTATGGTGATTGCGAGATGAAGTATATCGGACAAACAAAACGAAGTTTGGGAGTTCGTTTCAACGAACTCTGAACCCACATCAAGTTTAACCGAGCTGAAAAATCTTCGTATGCTTCACACACTTTAAGCAACAAACGCTTTGACACCAAATTTGAGAACGTCAAAATGCTTAAGCACGCAAAAAATCCAAGAAGATTTGACACATATAAAAGTTTGTTCATACATACTAACGACCAGCTGATGAACGGGGATAATGGCAATATAGTTTCAACTTTGTTTAATTTGATTTAATGTTTGTCTCTTTTCTACTAATGTAGCCTTATAATCAGAGCTTTTATGTTTAATATCTGTTGTTTTACCTTTAATGACATTCAGTTTCTTATGTTTTGTTTTGTTTTGATCATGTACTTTCTTTTATAAGCTTCAATAGTGTATTGCTGATGATGAGTCGAAGCAGACTCAAAATGCATTTAGATAATAATTAAAAAACCTTAAACCTTGTTTTTTGTTTAAGATTTTTTTTTGTGATCTGTGCGGTCGTTTCCTAATTTGTTTGCTTATTAGAGTTTTGAATATTTTGAAATTTCTTGAATAGCAACTTCTATAATTTATTTTACGTATTTTGCTTGTAGAAGATTTTGTATGTATTGGCTTTATTATTGTATATAATATAGATACATAATATACCCATGTTACTAAACAAAGTTTAAATTATAACGAGTGATTATTATAGCTTGCAATCTTTTTTATCATGAAACGAATCTTGAATTTTGCAACCTTTGTGATCTTAAGCCATTTAATCACCAAAATATAGTTTAAAAATAAAATTTGGAATATAAACAAAAGGAAAAAAAAGATAAAGGTGAATACACGTATTCGAACCCAGGAGATTCGAAAAAAAAGACGCAGTATTTCTCGTTGATTACACAGAATTTATGTAAGTACCTATAGAATAACAGCGAATACACACAATGCAGACACATACATAGTAGTAGAGATTGGAGGGTACGAGACCACAGGTGAAAGCGGTTCCACCGGTGCCGGAGATGGTTGGTATATTGGATGAATCTCTAAGTGGTATTGTGAATATCTTGGTGGAACCGGTGGAGTTGGCGGATATGGTTGGTATATTGGAAGAACTTCTTTTGCGGGGTAAAAAAATTCTATGTTGCTGCCAAGCCAACCTAAATCTGACATGACCCAAAATCTGACGTGACCATACACGAGAAGCTCTCCAAAAAATATATACGCCAATACCCAAAATATTTACCAGCACAACACATTTTTTTTGAAACAACCCATACGAAATTAAACTTCCACACATAACACTTCTACTTTGGCATAATTAACTTATACAGGGTGGCACACGAATCGTGCTATAATAAGAAATTTAAATAACTTTTATTTTAATCGATGTATTTCATTAATTGTTTTTACTGGATAAATAATGAAATTTTATTTTAAATAACTAATAGCTAGTCTTTAAAGATGATAGACCGCAAATGACCTCCACTCTCATCCACGCATATGCGGCACCTGATCAGAAAATTGTTCATTGCCTGAAGGGTTGAAATTGGGATCGTCTCAATTATCGTCTTGATTGAGTGCTTCAAGTCAGTCGAATTTCTGGGTTTCGGTTTGTACACTTCCTGCTAGCCATAACCCCATAAAAAAAAGTCTGGTGCAAATCAGATGACCTTGGGGGCCAGCGGAAAGTGCAGTTTCTGGATATCAATTTGTTTGAGAATTTTCGTTGGAGCTCCGCCATTACTTGTGTGGCTACGTGCGCACTTGCTTCATCTTGTTGGAACCAAATCCTGCTTAAAGGGATACGTCTTCGGCGACGTTGTTGTTAAAAAAACTTCTTCAACATCTTTATTTAACGGTCCTAATTGACAGTTTGTGTTACACCGTTTTCTTCAAGGAAGTATGGCCCGACAATACACCTTGACTCGTTCTGGGTGCAGTTCCGTCTCATGGAGCATTTCTGGATTAGATTCATTCCATATACGGCAATTTTGCTTGTTAACATTGCCGCTTAAGTCAAAATGGGCCTCATCAGACATGAACAAACAATTTATCAATGTGTTGTCTTCTTCGGCCATTGCAATCATTTTGCGGCAAAATTCCAGGCGAACAGGCAAATCCTGAGGGCTTAACTTGTTTGTAATTTGGACTTTGTACGGAAACAAGTTTAATTCATCATTAGGTATCCGTTGTAATGACCGTCTGCTAACTCCAATTTGGCCCGATTAGTTTCGAGTCGAAACACTTGCACTTGCCTGTATTGCCGATACAACAGCCACGATTGTATCCTGAACCCGAACATTGGGATACCGATGATACGGTCTTCGTTCGATGCTTCCAGATTCAGCAAACATATTCACCAGCCTCATAATGGTCCATCTACTCGGGTGAGTACCGCCAAACTCCAGCCTAAATTCCCTGTGGACGGAAATGATGGACTGCAAAGAATGGTATCGCTGCACTATCCAAATCCTTTTCTCAGTATCCCAAGCTACTACCATCAAGTTTCCTAATATTATTTTTGGCTGGAATGATAGCTATTTCAAGACTTGCCAAAGGCCGATCATCAGATTCCTTTGCTCCAGTGGTGCTGTGCTCCTTTTTAATTTTAATTGGAAAACTTCTTGTGCCTTCATCGTTTATTGAACTATGACATGCCACCGAGTCCACATGGTCAGATCCAGCCCAATGCAGGTTTTTCTGTGTATCAATTGCATTGAAACGACTAGCGCTTTTATTAGCCACACAAGTTTGTTGTTTTTCATTCGGGTTCTTTCTTATTTTCTCCTTTATCGTTTATAAGCCAACCTTTTTGTTGTTCATGTAATCTAAACTAATGTCAATGGAGCTGTAAAACCGACCAACGATGACGATGATGATGATATACGATATGACTATACGATATGACATTCGATATGACCATACGATATGTTATTCTTGGAAGCATTATTTTCAGATATTTAGAATTTTTACTTGCGATTATAGGCACTGACCTCTATAATACACTGGATAGTGTATTCCCACAAAAAAAAACGACCCCAATAGAAAACTGTAATAATTGTAGTGGGTCCATGTCAGTATAACAGTATAACATTTTTGTTGCCAAAGTGACATTTCAAGATGGTTGCTTATGTTTGAAATTATGTTTAATCAGAGATCAGTGGTTTAATCAAGCATTGAAAGGGCACTTTCTTCAAAAAAAAAATATATAAAATTACACATCAATTTTCAACACAAAGGAACAAATGTAAGTACGAAATTTTCTTAATAAAAAAAGCCATAGTAATGATATATTTGATTGTTTCTAGTGTGTCTTCAACAGTGTTGGCTATATTGCTCGGCGCAAAATGCATTGTATGTATGTAAATATTTATTTCAAGCAATTATTTTAGTTTGTATTCCTTATTACTCGTTCTATTTTCCATCAGTTTGCTTCTGTATAAGTACATTTCTTTTAGATTTATCATTTCGTTTTAAATTACTTTAAAAAAATGTGTAAAAAAAAATTCTTTCCTCAGGGAACCCATTTCAACACTTACAAAAGGGTGAAGTGGCCAATCAAGCACCTTCGATTATTAATTTAAAATTCGTGCCGAATTAGATGATGATGTAGAATTTATACTCACTGAAACCGAAGCTCCAACTGAACATTATGTCCTAACCGAGTTCATAAATGATGACGAGGAACAAGAGAACGAGAGTAACTTTGTACTAACGGATAATTCAAGTGTTGGTAATGAAGGACCAGTACCCGAAGAAATTCAAATTGATGAAGAGATAGATGAGAATGAAATTGATGCAGATGATGTGGATGCAATGGTTGTAAGGACGCAAGAAATTGTCGAGCATGTTTGCGGTAAATGTTTTAAATCATTTAAAACACTAAAGGTAAAATATTTTTAATTCTATGTGCATATATTTAATTGTGAATATTTTTAATAATGATAGGTTCTAAAGCGACACATTGCATTTTGTATTTTTTCTTCTGAATTGGTATCACGAAGGGACGAGATGCTAAAAAACATTGATAAAATTGAAAAGGAATCTTTGCACATGCATAAAAAGGATATTTGCTTTTGTTGCGGTGATAGCTACGACAAATGACATGTATGAATCATAAAATAGACTTTCAAAGTTTTGTTTTTTTATATTATATGAAAATTTTAATGGTTTTTTTTCAGGGTGGTCATATTAATTGCTCCGATTGCCCTAAAACGTTTAAAACTCAATTAAGTCTTGAACGGTACATGTTTCTAATTCATTCAGAGAAAAATGATTTTCCTTGTACAATATGCAATGGTAAAATTCGAACTGAAGCTTTATTAGACCTTCATATGGAACAACATATAACACGAGGCAAACCGTTTGCTTGTAAAGTGTGTGGTAAAGACTTTACTCGACATTATCATTTAAAACGGCATTTGAACTCTTAGTCGTGTGGTGGCAAAAAAGCCGATACAAAAAAAAAATTTAAATCACATTCGGGTCAAGGAGTATCAGCAAAGAAATCCGATTATATGGTTTGGAACTGAAGAGTACAAAGGCCCTCCAATTCTATGTACTCAAATACCATGAAACAATGGATAATTCGTGAGTTGTAATATGTATTATGTTTTTTTTACGTTTTGCAATAATTCAAAATTTTAGATTATCAAGTGATGTAGAAATGGTGAAAACTGAGACCGAAGCGGTCGTTATTCAAGAATACGTTTTTGAGTCCATTCCCGAAATATAACTTCCTAAAACACAATCTGTTCAAAATTACACCATCATTGCAAAGAATAACGAAGATTCTTCTGAATATGTGAAACCTCTTAAATCTGTGACAAAAGCCGCACTTCGATCTGAACTTAGAAAATCTATGGCGGAATGTTTACGTGAATCGAATGTAAACAAATTTGAAGCAGGTGTAAACGAGGAAGAGATGCAGATTACTGAAAATGTTAGAAAACTACTTGATATGTTAGTGGACGCAGAGACACTAACTAAGTTTGGCTGGCCAGCGGATACTGTTGAAAAGGTAAGTTAAATATGTTTTATGAGAATATTTTTTCTTTCCACTGAATTAATGTTTATTTTGGATGTAGGTTCTTCGTAAAGTTATTGAGAACTGTGGCTACAATATGACACCGATAATATTTCCGATTACTATTTCACTAGAATGAGAGAGTATGTTAAGTTGGTCTTTACTGTTGTCATTCAAAATGATACTATAAAAGAACTATTGAATAATTATTCAATCGACGAGGTAATTCAGTTTGTTCTTTCAAGTGACAATGATGTTGATAATTAGAAATAGAAATTTAATGAAAAACAAATATGAATTTTTTGTTTGTAAATAAGTATATAAATGAATAAAATATATGTATATCAATGTTGATTATAATGAGTTCAAGATTAAAAAAGATATAATGTATTTTACTTAACGTTTAAAATAAGTATTCTTTTTTTTTGCTAGCTAACTTTTATAAGAATTTTTATATTATGTGTAGGTTAAAGAAAAATAAATATATATACATATAATTTACTCACTAACAAATAGAAAATTTTGGTTGATCATTGACCTTTTTGCAATAGGCAGATCTGATATTAAATAAAAGTGAAGTGTGGATGATATATGGAATGCGAATATAGTTTGTTCGTAACAATTAACAATCAGGTGCAATTTGAGATCACCAATATTGGTTTTTTCTAAATTTGTCTTGTTTTGGCAATTAAAAATTAAATGGTTGTGTGTGAACTTTAATATAAATAATTATATTTCAAAATTTGCTTAGAAATTGTGAAGAATTTAGGTTGGTAAATTGGTTTAAATCGAATCGATTCCTTTCTTCGTCGGTCGTTCCCATGTGAAGTTGTTTGTTTTTTATAATTTAAATTTTTTAGCACATATAACAATCCTAGCATATCAGAGGTGTCCCTTAAAAAAAGAACAGTCGGGGAGCGCCCTGTTAGGCGTGATAAGAGGTTTTATTTCTGGCTGCGTTTCGTAGTTTTTCACAGAAGAAAGCGCTGATGAAAGAGTAATATGTTTCCCCAGGCCAAGAAATTTCTTTGGACAAAATTATTAAGACTGTCATATGAATTGAGAAAAAAGAAGGTCTTCAATCGGTTTGCGTTCCTACAAGTTTATAGAGAGTTGTTTTGGATTTAAATTCACAAGTTTTGAGTGCACCGTAGTGTATGACCAGATAACCACAACACCAATTTCCAATTTCACTTTTTTCTGCACATCATGCACCAACTTTAACTTCACAAATCAACATTTTTATTTGCGATTATATGTACTATAAGGCAAGTTATGGATTCGTGCAAACAAAAAATCTAACAATTAAACATGACATTACGACCATAGAGAACGCCAAAAAGGTGGGTCATGGATTTGCCTTAAACTTGGTATGTATTTTTTGTTTTTATTCGGTAATATGCACACATGTTTTTTCATTTTTTTAAGAAGACAAATACAGTAGCTCCCATACATTTTTTTCTGGCCAAAAATAAAAAAACTTGTTTTTTTTCGAAAATGGCTCCAACGATTTTTTAAAAAAATTAGTTCATTAATGAACAGAGGGAACATTTTGGTAATTTTTGTTGTGGAAACAAATTGTTACTTTTGGTACCTCTAGTAGTACCATTTTTTAAAAATACTTTTTACACTATTAACTGAGCACACATTTTATTATATGTATTTTTGTGAACTACTCGTATGTACATCAGAATTTTTTTCGTATTAAAATGTAGGTAGATATGTAGGTTTAATGTTTTATTTTTTTTTCAATTTTTTGCGGCTTTTATTGTTATGTATGTTAAAAGTTGTAAACAATTAATGTTGATGAACTCCAAAAGGCTATATGTATTTATTATAAAGAACAGCTGATTTGAAATTTACAGGCTGCACTTTTAATAAATTCATACACCTTTCCTATTTAAATACAATATAATCTTTATAACCATATATGTAGGTATGCAGTTCACAATTTTTTTCACCGCACAACACTTACTATCTTCAACTTCACAAAGAACTTTTTCAACTTTTTCCCTTTTGTTTTATATAAACAATTCTTATCCTATTATATCACTCTTTTATTTTATAAACAATTATCACAATGGTTGTTGTTGTTGTTGTTGCAGTTGTTTTCCTGACGGCCACTTAAACTAAACTCAATCAAAACACCAAAACTGTAGTTTTTCCAATTATTAATTCAGTTGTTTGAAATCAAACATACAAACATTGTATTGATGAAATGTTTATATAATATTAATTCTTTTAAAAGTCACTCAGTTTCCAACAATGTTTATTTTTTCTTTTTTTACAGGAAAAAATGTAACTGCCCATGTATTAAATAATTTACAACTGCCGAATATTGATTTGTGACAAGACATCTTGTGGACGTTATGTGCTCCATGTGTTCCGTAATATTATATCACAATGATGGCAAAAAGAAAAATAGCTGTAAGAGATTTTAAATACACATAAACATATTGTACTGTAATATATTTGTAATTTTTTTTGTTTTATTCCGCAAATATTGCCATTACAAAACCATTACCATCTGACTGCAGGGCTTTATTAGCAGTATATAATCCTAGTGAAATACATTCTTTCTCAGTTTTTCCACGTAACATATTTGCAATAAAACCACTCGGAAAACTATCACCAGCTCCTGATACATTAACAAGATTTTTAATCTCGTCTGTTGGATAAAAACGAATGGAACGTTTAACAGTAGTATGGTCCGCAGTAATGTCTAGTAAATGCTGGGTTTTTCTTCGATCAACAATAACTCCATGAGCGCCCAAGGTAAGTAAAATGCAATGAAAATGTTCATGAACTGCTTTGAGAACTGTTTTCGCAAACGGAATCAACGGAATTTTTGTCGCTGGGAGAGAATGATTTTCATGTTAAAGCTTGTGATATCTCAACTAATTTATAAAGATTTGGTGAGATGAACTTAATTTGTTGCCAAAGTTCTTTTGGAAGAATAAACGGTTTAGCAGCTATCTTCATGTCAGTTGTTTCAAAGAACCCTGGCTTCTTCTAACGAGCTATATTTAAGATGGTTTCCATTGTTTAAAACGTAAATTAGCGTCCATAACAATGAGAGGTGTTCCAGACAAAATATTTTCGTTTTTCAAAATTAGCTCTGGACTGATAGATCGATGGATTTCCATATTTCCCATGTTTATTTTACAGTCTCCACATTTATCAAATATCACAGAACAGAGAGACGTGCAACTATTTGGATCTTGAAAGATTCCAGCGGTCAAGTGCATTGGTATTAATTTCAGAAAACTTTTTCCCAAATCGTCATTTCCAATAGCAGATAGGAAGTGCACTGAGCCATAAAGTTTGTAGATTCCTTCAGCAAGATTTCGGCCAAATCCTCCAGCAGTTTGGTTCACTTTTACCTCCTCCTCATCGGCTCTAAACCTGCATAACTAGACTACCTACCTACTAAACAGTGTCAATGTTTAGGTACATTGAAGTTGTCAGCTCCAATAGCAAGTTAGTATGATCCAGTCGTGCATTTTATTTTGTTTTGCTGGATAAGAATAGCTTGGGAATTTACAATTTACTGGAGGTACATACCTTAAAATGAACTCAATGGAAAACGTAGCGCCTTAGCATGTACTAAAGCGCAAAAATATTATCTGAAATTTACTTTTAATCATCTTACGAGATGGCCAAATTGCATTTAATTATAAATGAACATCAGTTTAGTGATTTCGTTTTTTAGAGCAGCCAACTGTTATTTCATGTATACGAAATCTCTCACCACAAATTTATTTCCACGAGCTTGCAATTTTAATCAACACCTTTCTCTAAAAAAGTAACATTATATAAAGCACTTGATTAATTTATTCAAAGGCAAATTATGTTGAAGAATTTTAACTTTTTTGCTTAAAACCAATTACCAAAAGAAGGCTTCCAACACGAAAAATATATTTTCAAATTTCTAGATCAATAAATAATTCTTACTTTTATTTAATCGAATGTTTAAAATCAATAATTATTTGCAATTGATATTTATTAAAATTTCACTTATTTGATTTCAATTCAATCGTCCACATTTAAAATAAATTGTTTACGTCATTTTTTTGTTGTTGAAAACATTGAAAAAGGCAGTAGGATCTGTCCCTTTTTTTCTTTCTATTTAATTACGAGATAGGCAATTGCAATGGTGCTACTGTCAAATTCAAATGGAGTCAACAAAACTGTTATACTTTGTAGGGAATACACTATCCAGTGTATTATAGAGATCAGTGATTATAGGTACTATAAAGCAAATTATGTATTCGTAAAAAAAAATTTCTAACAATCAAACATGACATAGAGAACACCATTAAAGTGGGTCCACAAATCGGTCTGTCTATCTATCTGTCTGTTCTCGAGTCTGCAGCCTAAAGGGTTCTGTGGATTGCTTCAAACTTGGTACATATTGTTTTTTCGGTAATATGTCCACACGTTTTTTCATTTTTTAAGACGACAAATAGCAGTAGCTCCCATACATTTTTTTCTAAGAACAAAAACCTTATTTTTCTCAAAAACGGCTCAAACGTTTTTTATAAAAAAAAAATCAGTTTATTTATGAAGTGAAAGTGTACCTTTTGATAATTTTTTTTGTAAGAAATTGTTATTTTTGGTTTTCGATTTTCCTGGAAACGGTTGATTCGATTTTTTTGAAATTGAAATGCAGAAGCTCCTCGAAATTTTAAACACTCAACAAAAAAATTTTTTTGGAAATTCATTTTTTTTTTTGAAAACTCAAAATTCAAAAACGGCCCAATAGATTTTTGGGAAACTTGGTATTTGGAGTTTATTTTGACGTTATCTTGAATAGGTAAAAGACTCTATTTTTCTAAAATAAAAAACAACGGTACCCAACTAACAATTTAGCTCGCACTTGGTCCGATTTTGAGAATTACGCAGGCTAATAGCTTGTATATAGCCATCGTATGCAAGCCATAGGAAGATAGCTTGTATATAGCCGTCTTATACAACTAATAACTTTTATATAGCCATCTTATGCAAGCTATAGCAATGTAGCTTGTATATAGCCATCTTATGCAAGCTATAGTACGTGCATTTGTAGGCAGCTTGTATATATCCAATACAGGCTAAAGCTTATATATAGCCATCTTATACAAACTAGAGCACGTGCATTTGTATGATTTGTATGTTTTATATTGTTGTAAGTTAATTTTTAATTCATGCAAATTCCACCATTAGTTTTGAATAAGTATTTTATATTAATGTTTAAATCGGTTTAACTTCATTGTTAAAAAAACTAATTTCCAAGTGAGCACAAAATCGAAAAATGTCGATCAAAAACGGAAATCACTTGAAATATAGAAAACGGATAATTTGCTTCGGCAAACTAACAACCATAAAACAAGAGACATTATGTATTTGTAGCTAGCTTGTATATAGCCATCTTATACAAGCTATATCTAGTATATAGAAATCTTATGCAAGCTATAGCTTGTGTATAGCAATCTTGTGCAAGCTACAGCACGTGCATTTGTAGTTAGCTTGTATACAGCCAATCTTATACAAGCTATAGCTTGTATATAGACATCTTATGAGAGCTAGAGCACGTGTACTTGTATAATGTTGTAAATTAATTTTTATTTCATGGAAATTCCACCATTAGCTTTGACTAAGTATTTTATGTTAATATTCAAATCGGTTTAACAATATTGTGAGCAAAAAAATGTAAGCGATCACAAGATCGATAAATGTCGATCTAAAATGAAAAACTTGAAACACAGAAATCGGATAATTTCCTCCAGCAAATTAACAACCACAAAAGTTAAAGCACTTGCATTTGTAAATAGCTTGTATATGGCCATCTTATGCAAGCTATAGCTGTATATAGCCATCTTATGCAAGCTATAGCAAGCTAGCTTGCATATAGCCATCTTGTACAAGCTATAGCTTGTATATCGCCATCTTATGCACGCAAAAGCACGTGTATTTGTAGGTAGCTTGTATATAGCCATCTTATATAAGCTAATAGCTTGATTATATCCATCTTATGCATGCTAAAGCACGTGCATTTGTAGATAGCTTGTGTATATATAGAAATTTATTATCAAAGTTCGTGCTCTGTGAAAAATGTGTTTCGCAAGCTACGTCCGTTTTTTTTCCGCTCATTTTTGGCTAAATGGATACGTGAATAAGCAGAATTGCAGTATTTGGAGTGAAGAGCAGCCAGAGGGAATTCAGCAGCTACCAATGCATTCAGCAGCAAAAATGCACTGTTTGGTGCGGTTTTTGGGCAGGCGGCATCATTGGGCCGTACTTCTTCAAGGACGATGAAGGCCGCAGGGTTACGGTCAATGGAGAAAGGTACCGTTCGATGATAACAGATTTTTTTTTGCCGAAAATGCAAGAATTGAACTCGGTCGACATGTGGCTCCAACAGGACGGTGCCACATGCCACACTGCACGCGAAACCATGCATCAATTGATAGGTGAATTTGGTGAGCAGTTGATCTCACGTTTTGGCGCAGTCAATTGGCCACCAAGATCATGTGATTTGACCCCGTTAGACTATTTTTTGTAGGGCTATGTTAAGTCTATTGTCTATGGGGACAAGCCAAACACGATTGCTGCCTTGGAAGCCAACATTGAACGCGTCATTGGTGAGATTCCGGCCGAAATGTGTGAAAAAGTTTGCCAAAATTGGACCTTCAGAATGGAGCACCTGAAGCGTAGCCGCGGGCAACATTTAAGTGAAATTATTTTTAAAAAGTAAATGCCAGAAATTGATTTATCGATCCAAATAAAAATTTCATTCACTTCTTACAAGTTTCTGTGTTTTTTGAATTTTCAAAAACCAAGCTCTTAAAAAATCACAGTTTATAAAGCAAGTTATGCATTCGTAAAACATATTGTCTAGCAATCAAACATGACATTACGATCATAGAGAACACAACAAAGTGGATCCCGCAATTCCGTCTGTCTGTCTTGGAGTGTGCAGCCTAAACGGTTCAATGGATTTACTTCAAACTTGGTACATATTGTTTTTCGGTAATGTGCCCAGACGTTTTTTTCACTCTTTTTTTAAGACGACAAATAACAGTAGCTCCCATACATTTCTTTTTGGCCAAAAACCAAAACCTTGTTTTTCCCAAAAACGGCTCCAACGATTTTTATAAAAAAAAAATCAGTTCATTAATGCAGGGAAAGAGTACCTTTTGATAATTTTTTTTTGTGAAAAAATTGTTATTTGTGGTACCTCTAGTAGAACCATTTTTTGTGGTTTTCGATTTTCTGGGAAACCGTTAATTTGATTTTTTGAAATTTTTTACGCAGAAGCTCCTAGAAAATTTAAATACTGGAAATTAATTATTTTTTGAAAACTCAAAATTTCAAAAGCGGCTCTATAGATTTTTTTCGAAACTTCACATTTGGAAGATTCTTTTCTCAAAAACGGCTTCAAGAATTTTTATAAAACAATATATGTGTTCTTACACATTTTCACGTACTAATTAACGGTACTTCCCATAGAACCACTTTACATATTTTCGACTTTCTAACTGTTGGATGGCCGATTAAAATTACTTTTTTATGCAAACGCTCCTTAGAACCATAATAAAACTGCACACTCAAATATTAAAAAAAAAAAGTTTTTCGAATTTAAAAAAATAATTTATTTTGAAATTTTAATTTTATATGTATATTAATATAGTCTTTAAAATGGCGTCTCAAGTTTTTCTCTAAAAATGTTTTTAAAATTTTATACCTAAGAAATTAATTTTTTTAAAATACCGCTCCAACCATTTTTGAAAGTTTTGTTCGATATATTCTTATTTATCCAGGAATCCAAATAGCATCTTTGATTTCCATCAAACCATAACAACTTAGCAATCAAAAACGATTTTATTATGAGTGTCATCCATTTATTTCTTCCTCATTATATTTAATTTTACGTATTTTTGCGCGCGTCAATGAATACATACATACATATGTACTATATAGGCCCTCATACATTTATATATATATGCATCTGTAAAGATCACATAAATATTATATAAATTGCACCCAAATTATAAAGTTAAATGAATAAGCTACCATCCATCTACATCCTTCACTTTTATTTTTTTTGTCTATATTTACGAGTACATACCTAGGTGCCATCTATGTATACAGATTCTTCTTCTTATTACCCTCCTACCTAATATTAATTAAAATCTATATATTTGTAGGTAGGTATACATAGGTATGTAACTATTTCATGAATCATCCATTTGGAACTTCATTATACTAAGAATCAAGGTAATCTTACCTACATCGGACATGAAACTGCATAAAATAACTAGACTACCTACCCATTAAACAGCCTCCATGGTTAGCTACATTAAAGTTGTTAGCTACAAGAGCAAGTGCGTACGATCCAGTCGTGCATTTTTTTCTCTTTAAATTCGATTTCTGTCTAAATTAAACGTCGTAGCGACTTAAAAATTGAATATTCGTGATGTTGGGAGTGTCAACTTTCAATTGATGTATACCACGATACGAACAACCAATTTGTCACACTTGACATTTTGTTTTTTAAACTCGATATGCGTTCTTGTTTGTTGTCAAAAAAATTTGTTTTATTTGAAAAAAAAAATTAAATATCATTTAAGAAAAAAATATTTTAAGACGTTATTTATTATCAAAAGCTACTGTCTGAAAGAAATATTCATTCGAATATTATCAGAAAGTACTTCTACCTAGATCTAACTAACGGAAGTGTTCGGCGTTCGAATCCTATTGATACACAGTTTTTTGTATGACAATGGAGTTAATTTGGAAAGAATGGAGCAGTTTTTTCACAACGTAAATTGGTCTAAAAAGAATTTACATGTTTCTTCGTCAGTTCAGTGGCTCTCTAAGGATTTAAGACGCATTCGAAATCTTAAAAATGAATTTTTAAAAAAATGCAAAAAAACGCATGTAATCGTCTATTATAATCAATACTTTTACTATCGGAAACTTTTTAAAAATTCATTAAGGACAACATATAATACCTACATAAATCAAATAAAGTGCAATATTTCAAAACATCCTAAAACCTTCTAGAAGCTTATAAACTCTAATAGGAAAGCCTCAAATTTTCCTTCAACCGAGCAATATAATTATAAGTCCTCCTCCATTTCAACAAACCTATACAACGTGCAATCATAAGACCTATACAAACATTTTAAGAACTCGCTTAAACTGTGATATACCTTTTTTAAGACTGACTGAACCGGAAATAGTGCAATACATAGACGACTTAAAGAGTCGTATGGTCCTGACAACATTCCGTCTATATTTCTTAACACTTGCAAGTCCTATATATGTTCTACATTTACTCATATATTTAACCATTCGCTGTCGTCTGGTGTTTCTCATGATTTGTGGAAGTCTTCGTTTATTATACCTGTTCACAAGAGTGGAAACAAGAACAAAGCTGAGAATTATAGAGGAATTGCGAAATTTTCATGCTTGCCTAAGCTGTTTGAAAATATAGTCAGCAATCACATTCAATTCTTCTGCAATAATGCAATAATTGTTCTTGAACAACATGGTTTTTGTCTACATAAGTCTACAACAATAAATCTTTTGGAATTTACAAATCAATTAAATGTGAATATACAAAATAGACTTCAGACGGATGTATTTTACGCTGATCTAAGTTAGGCATTTGATGGGATTAACCAGCCTATTTTTTTCTTAAACTTGAACAATATGGGTTTCCAGAGTGGTTTCTTACTTGTATCAAATCATGTCTTGATAATCGAATGCAGTTTGTTAATTTTAAAAATTGCTTGTCAAAAATGATTTATGTGTTATATGGAGTTCCTCAAGGACCACTTTTATTCTTACTCTTTATTAATGCCATTGCCATGGACATTCTATACTCACAAATCGTAATCTTTGCCGATGATTTTAAGATTTCTTATGGCTACACGTCTCCTAATGGATACTTCTTTCTGCAACATGATTTTGACAGAGCCTCCGAATGGTGTATTGCGAATGGAATGGAAATGTAAAGTGATGACATATTCTAGAAAGAAAAAGCCTTTTTTATCTTCTTACTTCATTAATGTTAGCCTAGTTGATGGTGTGGATTCATTCAATGACTTAGGGGTTTTATTTGACATCAAACTGTCATTTAACCCCCATATTGACATTATAATAAGCAAGGCTAGAAGCCGCCTCGGATTAATTGAGAGGTTTTCTAAGGAGTTTAATGATCCTCATATCTCGAAAATCCTCTATTGTGCACTTGTCCCCCCTATCCGGGAATATTGCAGCTGTGTATGGTGTCCTGTCTATTCTGTTTCCGTAAATAAATTGGAAAGTGTACAATACCATTGATTTTAATTTATCTAAAGATTGTCTTAAAAAAATTATTATCTTCTTAGTAATTTCAAACTATATTTTATCTTGCATTTCTTCTTTTTATTTGTTAATCACTTTGTTTTCCATGGAACTTACTTAAATGTTTTATTATTTATTTTATTTTTGTTCACCAATGTAATTACTTATAATACTAATTTGATCGCAATATGATCCTCTTTTGCTTGTAAGGAGGTAGAGCTTAAATCTAATGTTGGCACTTCTATGTCAAACTTTGATACTGATCAGCTTATGGTTTGTTTATCCTTAAATGTTAAGACGGAATTATTTATTATACTTAATTATATTCCTCCAAGAAATTCTCTGGAATACTATAGCATATATTTTGAAAATTGTAAAAACATTTTAGAAAACCTGAGTAGATCACAACATATAATTTGCATTGGCGATTTTAATCAGTGGATAATGGACTTATATGATAAGTATTTAATTCCATTTGAAGTTACTTCAGACATAGAAATATATTCAATCGATTTTTTAGATACGAGTAGTTTGACCAAATGCAGATAAACTCTAATTGTAATGTATTAAATCGTATTCTAGATTTTATATTTGTCGATAAGGAATTCAATATATATGTTGAAAATTCTGAAATTCCAATAGTACAAAACTCAAAACATCACATTGCACTTGAAGGATGCATTAGCTCTTTTAGCTATAGGAAAAACGAGAGTAATAATAATGTTTTTGTACCAAATTTTAACAAAGCAAACTTTGATGTAATGTAATTTATTAACATTTTCGTGGGATTCACTCATTTCTAAAATAAATTTAAATAATGCAAATGATACATTTGTGAATATTATCGATGAAGCTGTAAAAACATTTGTTCCAAGTAAAGTATCTAAATCTAATTTAAATCCTGCCTGGTTTAATAAGAGAGTAAGGAATTTAAAAAATAAAAAAAAATAAATCTTTCAAACTATATAAAATGAACCGTGGAAATTTTGAACTGCTTTCAATTTATTTAAATTGTTTAAATTGCCAAAAAGAATTCGACACTCTCAATAAGTTAATAAGTTCCTTTACCAATCTTATATGTTTTCTATAGAATCCAATATTAACTAAAATAGTTAAAGGTTTTAGAATTTCATTAACTCTAAAAGTAAATCAAATGGGTATCCAAGATGTATGAAGTACTTAGGTACTCCAACAAGTGACGTCAATGAGATTTGCAATCTTTTTGCTGAGTACTTTAAGTCAGTTTATTCCACAAATTCTCCTTATAATCTTGAACTTCCAGAAGTCCGAGTAACCGTGAATTTATGTTCAATTATGTAAATTGCTCCCAAATTATAAAGTTATATGAATGAGCTACCACCCACCTACATCCTTCACTTTTATATTTTTTGTCTATCTTTACATACCTAGGTTCCATCTATGTACATATGTAGGTTTCTCTTCATATTACCCTCGTACCTATTATTAATTAAAATCCATAATTTAGATTTAAATATGCATTTGTCGGTAGGTACATATGTAACTATTTTTTGAATCATCCATTCGGAAATTCATTATACTAAGAATCAATTTAATCTTACCTACATCGGTCTTGAACCTACATAGGATAACTAGACTACTTCTACCTACTAAACAGATTCAGCCGTGCATTTTATTTAACTTAAATTCGATTTGCGGCTACATTAAGCGTCTTAGCGACTTAAAAATTGAATATTCGTGATGTTGGGGGTGCCAGCTTTCAATCGATGTATGATACGAAAAACCAATTTGTTAAAATTGACAAATTTTTCTCTCGATAGAAATGCGTTCTTTTTTCTAAAAAAAATTTGTTTTTGTCAAAAAATGTGTTTTTTTTTTTGCAAAAAGAAAAATTAAATATTAACTGACAGACTGACAGACTGACAGACTGACAGACTGACAGACTGCCAGACTGACAGACTGACAGACTGACAGACTGACAGACTGACAGACTGACAGATTGACAGACTGACAGACTGACAGACTGACAGACTGACAGACTGACAGACAGACAGACTGACAGACTGACAGACTGACAGGACTGACAGACTGACAGACTGACAGACTGACAGACTGACAGACTGACAGACTGACAGACTGACAGACTGACAGACTGACAGACTGACAGACTGACAGACTGACAGACTGACAGACTGACAGACGGACAGACTGACAGACTGACAGACTGACAGACTGACAGACTGACAGACTGACAGACTGACAGACTGACAGACTGACAGACTGACAGACTGACAGACTGACAGAAGACTGACAGACTGACAGACTGACAGACTGACAGACTGACAGACTGACAGACTGACAGACTGACAGACTGACAGACTGACAGACTGACAGACTGACAGACTGACAGACTGACAGACTGACAGACTGACAGACTGACAGACTGACAGACTGACAGACTGACAGACGACAGACTGACAGACTGACAGACTGACAGACTGACAGACTGACAGACTGACAGACTGACAGACTGACAGACTGACAGACTGACAGACTGACAGACTGACAGACTGACAGACTGACAGACTGACAGACTGACAGACTGACAGACTGACAGACTGACAGACTGACAGACTGACAGACTGACAGACTGACAGACTGACAGACTGACAGACTGACAGACTGACAGACTGACAGACTGACAGACTGACGGTCTGACAGACTGACAGACTGACAGACTGACAGACTGACAGACTGACAGACTGACAGACTGACAGACTGACAGACTGACAGACTGACAGACTGACAGACTGACAGACTGACAGACTGACAGACAGACTGACAGACTGACAGACTGACAGACTGACAGACTGACAGACTGACAGACTGACAGACTGACAGACTGACAGACTGACAGACTGACAGACTGACAGACTGACAGACTGACAGACTGACAGACTGACAGACTGACAGACTGACAGACTGACAGACTGACAGACTGACAGACTGACATACTGACAGACTGACAGACTGACAGACTGACAGACTGACAGACTGACAGACTGACAGACTGACAGACTGACAGACTGACAGACTGACAGACTGACAGACTGACAGACTGACAGACTGACAGACTGACTGACATACTGACAGACTGACAGACTGACAGACTGACAGACTGACAGACTGACAGACTGACAGACTGACAGACTGACAGACTGACAGACTGACAGACTGACAGACTGACAGACTGACAGACTGACAGACTGACAGACTGACAGACTGACAGACTGACAGACTGACAGACTGACAGACTGACAGACTGACAGACTGACAGACTGACAGACTGACAGACTGACAGACTGACAGACTGACAGACTGACAGACTGACAGACTGACAGACTGACAGACTGACAGACTGACAGACTGACAGACTGACAGACTGACAGACTGACAGACTGACAGACTGACAGACTGACAGACTGACAGACTGACAGACTGACAGACTGACAGACTGACAGACTGACAGACTGACAGACTGACAGACTGACAGACTGACAGACTGACAGACTGACAGACTGACAGACTGACAGACTGACAGACTGACAGACTGACAGACTGACAGACTGACAGACTGACAGACTGACAGACTGACAGACTGACAGACTGACAGACTGACAGACTGACAGACTGACAGACTGACAGACTGACAGACTGACAGACTGACAGACTGACAGACTGACAGACTGACAGACTGACAGACTGACAGACTGACAGACTGACAGACTGACAGACTGACAGACTGACAGACTGACAGACTGACAGACTGACAGACTGACAGACTGACAGACTGACAGACTGACAGACTGACAGACTGACAGACTGACAGACTGACAGACTGACAGACTGACAGACTGACAGACTGACAGACTGACAGACTGACAGACTGACAGACTGACAGACTGACAGACTGACAGACTGACAGACTGACAGACTGACAGACTGACAGACTGACAGACTGAGACTGACAGACTGACAGACTGACAGACTGACAGACTGACAGACTGACAGACTGACAGACTGACAGACTGACAGACTGACAGACTGACAGACTGACAGACTGACAGACTGACAGACTGACAGACTGACAGATCTGACAGACTGACAGACTGACAGACTGACAGACTGACAGACTGACAGACTGACAGACTGACAGACTGACAGACTGACAGACTGACAGACTGACAGACTGACAGACTGACAGACTGACAGACTGACAGACTGACAGACTGACAGACTGACAGACTGACAGACTGACAGACTGACAGACTGACAGACTGACAGACTGACAGACTGACAGACTGACAGACTGACAGACTGACAGACTGACAGACTGACAGACTGACAGACTGACAGACTGACAGACTGACAGACTGACAGACTGACAGACTGACAGACTGACAGACTGACAGACTGACAGACTGACAGACTGACAGACTGACAGACTGACAGACTGACAGACTGACAGACTGACAGACTGACAGACTGACAGACTGACAGACTGACAGACTGACAGACTGACAGACTGACAGACTGACAGACTGACAGACTGACAGACTGACAGACTGACAGACTGACAGACTGACAGACTGACAGACTGACAGACTGACAGACTGACAGACTGACAGACTGACAGACTGACAGACTGACAGACTGACAGACTGACAGACTGACAGACTGACAGACTGACAGACTGACAGACTGACAGACTGACAGACTGACAGACTGACAGACTGACAGACTGACAGACTGACAGACTGACAGACTGACAGACTGACAGACTGACAGACTGACAGACTGACAGACTGACAGACTGACAGACTGACAGACTGACAGACTGACAGACTGACAGACTGACAGACTGACAGACTGACAGACTGACAGACTGACAGACTGACAGACTGACAGACTGACAGACTGACAGACTGACAGACTGACAGACTGACAGACTGACAGACTGACAGACTGACAGACTGACAGACTGACAGACTGACAGACTGACAGACTGACAGACTGACTGACAGACTGACAGACTGACAGACTGACAGATCTGACAGACTGACAGACCGACAGACTGAGCTGACAGACTGACAGACTGACAGACTGACAGACTGACAGACTGACAGACTGACAGACTGACAGACTGACAGACTGACAGACTGACAGACTGACAGACTGACAGACTGACAGACTGACAGACTGACAGACTGACAGACTGACAGACTGACAGACTGACAGACTGACAGACTGACAGACTGACAGACTGACAGACTGACAGACTGACAGACTGACAGACTGACAGACTGACAGACTGACAGACTGACAGACTGACAGACTGACAGACTGACAGACTGACAGACTGACAGACTGACAGACTGACAGACTGACAGACTGACAGACTGACAGACTGACAGACTGACAGACTGACAGACTGACAGACAGACTGACAGACTGACAGACTGACAGACTGACAGACTGACAGACTGACAGACTGACAGACTGACAGACTGACAGACTGACAGACTGACAGACTGACAGACTGACAGACTGACAGACTGACAGACTGACAGACTGACAGACTGACAGACTGACAGACTGACAGGACTGACAGACTGACAGACTGACAGACTGACAGACTGACAGACTGACAGACTGACAGACTGACAGACTGACAGACTGACAGACTGACAGACTGACAGACTGACAGACTGACAGACTGACAGACAGACTGACAGACTGACAGACTGACAGACTGACAGACTGACAGACTGACAGACTGACAGACTGACAGACTGACAGACTGACAGACTGACAGACTGACAGACTGACAGACTGACAGACTGACAGACTGACAGACTGACAGACTGACAGACTGACAGACTGACAGACTGACAGACTGACAGACTGACAGACTGACAGACTGACAGACTGACAGACTGACAGACTGACAGACTGACAGACTGACAGACTGACAGACTGACAGACTGACAGACTGACAGACTGACAGACTGACAGACTGACAGACTGACAGACTGACAGACTGACAGACTGACAGACTGACAGACTGACAGACTGACAGACTGACAGACTGACAGACTGACAGACTGACAGACTGACAGACAGACTGACAGACTGACAGACTGACAGACTGACAGACTGACAGACTGACAGACTGACAGACTGACAGACTGACAGACTGACAGACTGACAGACTGACAGACTGACAGACTGCACTGACAGACTGACAGACAGACTGACAGACTGACAGACTGACAGACTGACAGACTGAGACAGACTGACAGACTGACAGACTGACAGACTGACTGACAGACGACAGACTGACAGACTGACAGACTGACAGACTGACAGACTGACAGACTGACAGACTGACAGACTGACAGACTGACAGACTGACAGACTGACAGACTGACAGACTGACAGACTGACAGACTGACAGACTGACAGACTGACAGACTGACAGACTGACAGACTGACAGACTGACAGACTGACAGACTGACAGACTGACAGACTGACAGACTGACAGACTGACAGACTGACAGACTGACAGACTGACAGACTGACAGACTGACAGACTGACAGACTGACAGACTGACAGACTGACAGACTGACAGACTGACAGACTGACAGACTGACAGACTGACAGACTGACAGACTGACAGACTGACAGACTGACAGACTGACAGACTGACAGACTGACAGACTGACAGACTGACAGACTGACAGACTGACAGACTGACAGACTGACAGACTGACAGACTGACAGACTGACAGACTGACAGACTGACAGACTGACAGACTGACAGACTGACAGACTGACAGACTGACAGACTGACAGACTGACAGACTGACAGACTGACAGACTGACAGACTGACAGACTGACAGACTGACAGACTGACAGACTGACAGACTGACAGACTGACAGACTGACAGACTGACAGACTGACAGAGACTGACAGACTGACAGACTGACAGACTGACAGACTGACAGACTGACAGACTGACAGACTGACAGACTGACAGACTGACAGACTGACAGACTGACAGACTGACAGACTGACAGACTGACAGACTGACAGACTGACAGACTGACAGACTGACAGACTGACAGACTGACAGACTGACAGACTGACAGACTGACAGACTGACAGACTGACAGACTGACAGACTGACAGACTGACAGACTGACAGACTGACAGACTGACAGAGACAGACAGACTGACAGACTGACAGACTGACAGACTGACAGACTGACAGACTGACAGACTGACAGACTGACAGACTGACAGACTGACAGACTGACAGACAGACAGACTGACAGACTGACAGACTGACAGACTGACAGACTGACAGACTGACAGACTGACAGACTGACAGACTGACAGACTGACAGACTGACAGACAGACTGACAGACTGACAGACTGACAGACTGACTGACAGACTGACAGACTGACAGACTGACAGACTGAAGCTGACAGACTGACAGACTGACAGACTGACAGACTGACAGACTGACAGACTGACAGACTGACAGACTGACAGACTGACAGACTGACAGACTGACAGACTGACAGACTGACAGACAGATGACAGACTGACAGACTGACAGACTGACAGACTGACAGACTGACAGACTGACAGACTGACAGACTGACAGACTGACAGACTGACAGACTGACAGACTGACAGACTGACAGACTGACAGACTGACAGACTGACAGACTGACAGACTGACAGACTGACAGACTGACAGACTGACAGACTGACAGACTGACAGACTGACAGACTGACAGACTGACAGACTGACAGACTGACAGACTGACAGACTGACAGACTGACAGACTGACAGACTGACAGACTGACAGACTGACAGACTGACAGACTGACAGACTGACAGACTGACAGACTGACAGACTGACAGACTGACAGACTGACAGACTGACAGACTGACAGACTGACAGACTGACAGACTGACAGACTGACAGACTGACAGACTGACAGACTGACAGACTGACAGAGGACTGACAGACTGACAGACTGACAGACTGACAGACTGACAGACTGACAGACTGACAGACTGACAGACTGACAGACTGACAGACTGACAGACTGACAGACTGACAGACTGACAGACTGACAGACTGACAGACTGACAGACTGACAGACTGACAGACTGACAGACTGACAGACTGACAGACTGACAGACTGACAGACTGACAGACTGACAGACTGACAGACTGACAGACTGACAGACTGACAGACTGACTGACAGACTGACAGACTGACAGACTAAGACTGACAGACTGACAGACTGACAGACTGACAGACTGACAGACTGACAGACTTGACAGACTGACAGACTGACAGACTGACAGACTGACAGACTGACAGACTGACAGACTGACAGACTGACAGACTGACAGACTGACAGACTGACAGACTGACAGACTGACAGACTGACAGACTGACAGACTGACAGACTGACACTGACTGACAGACTGACAGACTGACAGACTGACAGACTGACAGACTGACAGACTGACAGACTGACAGACTGACAGACTGACAGACTGACAGACTGACAGACTGACAGACTGACAGACTGACAGACTGACAGACTGACAGACTGACAGACTGACAGACTGACAGACTGACAGACTGACAGACTGACAGACTGACAGACTGACAGACTGACAGACTGACAGACTGACAGACTGACAGACTGACAGACTGACAGACTGACAGACTGACAGACTGACAGACTGACAGACTGACAGACTGACAGACTGACAGACTGACAGACTGACAGACTGACAGACTGACTGACAGACTGACAGACTGACAGACTGACAGACTGACAGACTGACAGACTGACAGACTGACAGACTGACAGACTGACAGACTGACAGACTGACAGACTGACAGACTGACAGACTGACAGACTGACAGACTGACAGACTGACAGACTGACAGACTGACAGACTGACAGACTGACACTGACAGACTGACAGACTGACAGACTGACAGACTGACAGACTGACAGACTGACAGACTGACAGACTGACAGACTGACAGACTGACAGACTGACAGACTGACAGACTGACAGACTGACAGACTGACAGACTGACAGACTGACAGACTGACAGACTGACAGACTGACAGACTGACAGACTGACAGACTGACAGACTGACAGACTGACAGACTGACAGACTGACAGACTGACAGACTGACAGACTGACAGACTGACAGACTGACAGACTGACAGACTGACAGACTGACAGACTGACAGACTGACAGACTGACAGACTGACAGACTGACAGACTGACAGACTGACAGACTGACAGACTGACAGACTGACAGACTGACAGACTGACAGACTGACAGACTGACAGACTGACAGACTGACAGACTGACAGACTGACAGACTGACAGACTGACAGACTGACAGACTGACAGACTGACAGACTGACAGACTGACAGACTGACAGACTGACAGACTGACAGACTGACAGACTGACAGACTGACAGACTGACAGACTGACAGACTGACAGACTGACAGACTGACAGACTGACAGACTGACAGACTGACAGACTGACAGACTGACAGACTGACAGACTGACAGACTGACAGACTGACAGACTGACAGACTGACAGACTGACAGACTGACAGACTGACAGACTGACAGACTGACAGACTGACAGACTGACAGACTGACAGACTGACAGACTGACAGACTGACAGACTGACAGACTGACAGACTGACAGACTGACAGACTGACAGACTGACAGACTGACAGACTGACAGACTGACAGACTGACAGACTGACAGACTGACAGACTGACAGACTGACAGACTGACAGACTGACAGACTGACAGACTGACAGACTGACAGACTGACAGACTGACAGACTGACAGACTGACAGACTGACAGACTGACAGACTGACAGACTGACAGACTGACAGACTGACAGACTGACAGACTGACAGACTGACAGACTGACAGACTGACAGACTGACAGACTGACAGACTGACAGACTGACAGACTGACAGACTGACAGACTGACAGACTGACAGACTGACAGACTGACAGACTGACAGACTGACAGACTGACAGACTGACAGACTGACAGACTGACAGACTGACAGACTGACAGACTGACAGACTGACAGACTGACAGACTGACAGACTGACAGACTGACAGACTGACAGACTGACAGACTGACAGACTGACAGACTGACAGACTGACAGACTGACAGACTGACAGACTGACAGACTGACAGACTGAAGACTGACAGACTGACAGACTGACAGACTGACAGACTGACAGACTGACAGACTGACAGACTGACAGACTGACAGACTGACAGACTGACAGACTGACAGACTGACAGACTGACAGACTGACAGACTGACAGACTGACAGACTGACAGACTGACAGACTGACAGACTGACAGACTGACAGACTGACAGACTGACAGACTGACAGACTGACAGACTGACAGACTGACAGACTGACAGACTGACAGACTGACAGACTGACAGACTGACAGACGACAGACTGACAGACTGACAGACTGACAGACTGACAGACTGACAGACTGACAGACTGACAGACTGACAGACTGACAGACTGACAGACTGACAGACTGACAGACTGACAGACTGACAGACTGACAGACTGACAGACTGACAGACTGACAGACTGACAGACTGACAGACTGACAGACTGACAGACTGACAGACTGACAGACTGACAGACTGACAGACTGACAGACTGACAGACTGACAGACTGACAGACTGACAGACTGACAGACTGACAGACTGACAGACTGACAGACTGACAGACTGACAGACTGACAGACTGACAGACTGACAGACTGACAGACTGACAGACTGACAGACTGACAGACTGACAGACTGACAGACTGACAGACTGACAGACAGACAGACAGACTGACAGACTGACAGACTGACAGACTGACAGACTGACAGACTGACAGACTGACAGACTGACAGACTGACAGACTGACAGACTGACAGACTGAGACAGACTGACAGACTGACAGACTGACAGACTGACAGACTGACAGACTGACAGACTGACAGACTGACAGACTGACAGACTGACAGACTGACAGACTGACAGACTGACAGACTGACAGACTGACAGACTGACAGACTGACAGACTGACAGACTGACAGACTGACAGACTGACAGACTGACAGACTGACAGACTGACAGACTGACAGACTGACCGACTGACAGACTGACAGACTGACAGACTGACAGACTGACAGACTGACAGACTGACAGACTGACAGACTGACAGACTGACAGACTGACAGACTGACAGACTGACAGACTGACAGACTGACAGACTGACAGACTGACAGACTGACAGACTGACAGACTGACAGACTGACAGACTGACAGACTGACAGACTGACAGACTGACAGACTGACAGACTGACAGACTGACAGACTGACAGACTGACAGACTGACAGACTGACAGACTGACAGACTGACAGACTGACAGACTGACAGACTGACAGACTGACAGACTGACACAGACTGACAGACTGACAGACTGACAGACTGACAGACTGACAGACTGACAGACTGACAGACTGACAGACTGACAGACTGACAGACTGACAGACTGACAGACTGACAGACTGACAGAGCAGACTGACAGACTGACAGACTGACAGACTGACAGACTGACAGACTGACAGACTGACAGACTGACAGACTGACAGACTGACAGACTGACAGACTGACAGACTGACAGACTGACAGACTGACAGACTGACAGACTGACAGACTGACAGACTGACAGACTGACAGAGACAGACTGACAGACTGACAGACTGACAGACTGACAGACTGACAGACTGACAGACTGACAGACTGACAGACTGACAGACTGACAGACTGACAGACTGACAGACTGACAGACTGACAGACTGACAGACTGACAGACTGACAGACTGACAGACTGACAGACTGACAGACTGACAGACTGACAGACTGACAGACTGACAGACTGACAGACTGACAGACTGACAGACTGACAGACTCTGACAGACTGACAGACTGACAGACTGACAGACTGACAGACTGACAGACTGACAGACTGACAGACTGACAGACTGACAGACTGACAGACTGACAGACTGACAGACTGACAGACTGACAGACTGACAGACTGACAGACTGACAGACTGACAGACTGACAGACTGACAGACTGACAGACTGACAGACTGACAGACTGACAGACTGACAGACTGACAGACTGACAGACTGACAGACTGACAGACTGACAGACTGACAGACTGACAGACTGACAGACTGACAGACTGACAGACTGACAGACTGACAGACTGACAGACTGACAGACTGACAGACTGACAGACTGACAGACTGACAGACTGACAGACTGACAGACTGACAGACTGACAGACTGACAGACTGACAGACTGACAGACTGACAGACTGACAGACTGACAGACTGACAGACTGACAGACTGACAGACTGACAGACTGACAGACTGACAGACTGACAGACTGACAGACTGACAGACTGACAGACTGACAGACTGACAGACTGACAGACTGACAGACTGACAGACTGACAGACTGACAGACTGACAGACTGACAGACTGACAGACTGACAGACTGACAGACTGACAGACTGACAGACTGACAGACTGACAGACTGACAGACTGACAGACTGACAGACTGACAGACTGACAGACTGACAGACTGACAGACTGACAGACTGACAGACTGACAGACTGACAGACTGACAGACTGACAGACTGACAGACTGACAGACTGACAGACTGACAGACTGACAGACTGACAGACTGACAGACTGACAGACTGACAGACTGACAGACTGACAGACTGACAGACTGACAGACTGACAGACTGACAGACTGACAGACTGACAGACTGACAGACTGACAGACTGACAGACTGACAGACTGACAGACTGACAGACTGACAGACTGACAGACTGACAGACTGACAGACTGACAGACTGACAGACTGACAGACTGACAGACTGACAGACTGACAGACTGACAGACTGACAGACTGACAGACTGACAGACTGACAGACTGACAGACTGACAGACTGACAGACTGACAGACTGACAGACTGACAGACTGACAGACTGACAGACTGACAGACTGACAGACTGACAGACTGACAGACTGACAGACTGACAGACTGACAGACTGACAGACTGACAGACTGACAGACTGACAGACTGACAGACTGACAGACTGACAGACTGACAGACTGACAGACTGACAGACTGACAGACTGACAGACTGACAGACTGACAGACTGACAGACTGACAGACTGACAGACTGACAGACTGACAGACTGACAGACTGACAGACTGAAGACTGAGAGACTGACAGACTGACAGACTGACAGACTGACAGACTGACAGACTGACAGACTGACTGACAGACTGACAGACTGACAGACTGACAGACTGACAGACTGACAGACTGACAGACTGACAGACTGACAGACTGACAGACTGACAGACTGACAGACTGACAGACTGACAGACTGACAGACTGACAGACTGACAGACTGACAGACTGACAGACTGACAGACTGACAGACTGACAGACTGACAGACTGACAGACTGACAGACTGACAGACTGACACGACTGACAGACTGACAGACTGACAGACGACAGACAGACTGACAGACTGACAGACTGACAGACTGACAGACTGACAGACTGACAGACTGACAGACTGACAGACTGACAGACTGACAGACTGACAGACTGACAGACTGACAGACTGACAGACTGACAGACTGACAGACTGACAGACTGACAGACTGACAGACTGACAGACTGACAGACTGACAGACTGACAGACTGACAGACTGACAGACTGACAGACTGACAGACTGACAGACTGACAGACTGACAGACTGACAGACTGACAGACTGACAGACTGACAGACTGACAGACTGACAGACTGACAGACTGACAGACTGACAGACTGACAGACTGACAGACTGACAGACTGACAGACTGACAGACTGACAGACTGACAGACTGACAGACTGACAGACTGACAGACTGACAGACTGACAGACTGACAGACTGACAGACTGACAGACTGACAGACTGACAGACTGACAGACTGACAGACTGACAGACTGACAGACTGACAGACTGACAGACTGACAGACTGACAGACTGACAGACTGACAGACTGACAGACTGACAGACTGACAGACTGACAGACTGACAGACTGACAGACTGACAGACTGACAGACTGACAGACTGACAGACTGACAGACTGACAGACTGACAGACTGACAGACTGACAGACTGACAGACTGACAGACTGACAGACTGACAGACGACAGACTGATCAGACTGATAGACTGACAGACTGACAGACTGACAGACTGACAGACTGACAGACTGACAGACTGACAGACTGACAGACTGACAGACAGACTGACAGACTGACAGACTGACAGAGACTGACAGACTGACAGACTGACAGACTGACAGACTGACAGACTGACAGACTGACAGACTGACAGACTGACAGACTGACAGACTGACAGACTGAAGACTGACAGACTGACAGACTGACAGACTGACAGACTGACAGACTGACAGACTGACAGACTGACAGACTGACAGACTGACAGACTGACAGACTGACAGACTGACAGACTGACAGACTGACAGACTGACAGACTGACAGACTGACAGACTGACAGACTGACAGACTGACAGACTGACAGACTGACAGACTGACAGCTGACAGACTGACAGACTGACAGACTGACAGACTGACAGACTGACAGACTGACAGACTGACAGACTGACAGACTGACAGACTGACAGACTGACAGACTGACAGCCTGACAGACTGACAGACTGACAGACTGACAGACTGACAGACTGACAGACTGACAGACTGACAGACTGACAGACTGACAGACTGACAGACTGACAGACTGACAGACTGACAGACTGACAGACTGACAGACTGACAACTGACAGACTGACAGACCTGACAGACTGACAGACTGACAGACTGACAGACTGACAGACTGACAGACTGACAGGACTGACAGACTGACAGACTGACAGACTGACAGACTGACAGACTGACAGACTGACAGACTGACAGACTGACAGACTGACAGACTGACAGACTGACAGACTGACAGACTGACAGACTGACAGACTGACAGACTGACAGACTGACAGACTGACAGACTGACAGACTGACAGACTGACAGACTGACAGACTGACAGACTGACAGACTGACAGACTGACAGACTGACAGACTGACAGACTGACAGACTGACAGACTGACAGACTGACAGACTGACAGACTGACAGACTGACAGACTGACAGACTGACAGACTGACAGACTGACAGACTGACAGACTGACAGACTGACAGACTGACAGACTGACAGACTGACAGACTGACAGACTGACAGACTGACAGACTGACAGACTGACAGACTGACAGACTGACAGACTGACAGACTGACAGACTGACAGACTGACAGACTGACAGACTGACAGACTGACAGACTGACAGACTGACAGACTGACAGACTGACAGACTGACAGACTGACAGACTGACAGACTGACAGACTGACAGACTGACAGACTGACAGACTGACAGACTGACAGACTGACAGACTGACAGACTGACAGACTGACAGACTGACAGACTGACAGACTGACAGACTGACAGACTGACAGACTGACAGACTGACAGACTGACAGACTGACAGACTGACAGACTGACAGACTGACAGACTGACAGACTGACAGACTGACAGACTGACAGACTGACAGACTGACAGACTGACAGACTGACAGACTGACAGACTGACAGACTGACAGACTGACAGACTGACAGACTGACAGACTGACAGACTGACAGACTGACAGACTGACAGACTGACAGACTGACAGACTGACAGACTGACAGACTGACAGACTGACAGACTGACAGACTGACAGACTGACAGACTGACAGACTGACAGACTGACAGACTGACAGACTGACAGACTGACAGACTGACAGACTGACAGACTGACAGACTGACAGACTGACAGACTGACAGACTGACAGACTGACAGACTGACAGACTGACAGACTGACAGACTGACAGACTGACAGGACTGACAGACTGACAGACTGACAGACTGACAGACTGACAGACTGACAGACTGACAGACTGACAGACTGACAGACTGACAGACTGACAGACTGACAGACTGACAGACTGACAGACTGACAGACTGACAGACTGACAGACTGACAGACTGACAGACTGACAGACTGACAGACTGACAGACTGACAGACTGACAGACTGACAGACTGACAGACTGACAGACTGACAGACTGACAGACTGACAGACTGACAGACTGACAGACTGACAGACTGACAGACTGACAGACTGACAGACTGACAGACTGACAGACTGACAGACTGACAGACTGACAGACTGACAGACTGACAGACTGACAGACAGACAGACTGACAGACTGACAGACTGACAGACTGACAGACTGACAGACTGACAGACTGACAGACTGACAGACTGACAGACTGACAGACTGACAGACTGACAGACTGACAGACTGACAGACTGACAGACTGACAGACTGACAGACTGACAGACTGACAGACTGACAGACTGACAGACTGACAGACTGACAGACTGACAGACTGACAGACTGACAGACTGACAGACTGACAGACTGACAGACTGACAGACTGACAGACTGACAGACTGACAGACTGACAGACTGACAGACTGACAGACTGACAGACTGACAGACTGACAGACTGACAGACTGACAGACTGACAGACTGACAGACTGACAGACTGACAGACAGACTGACAGACTGACAGACTGACAGACTGACAGACTGACAGACTGACAGACTGACAGACTGACAGACTGACAGACTGACAGACTGACAGACTGACAGACTGACAGACTGACAGACTGACAGACTGACAGACTGACAGACTGACAGACTGACAGACTGACAGACTGACAGACTGACAGACTGACAGACTGACAGACTGACAGACTGACAGACTGACAGACTGACAGACTGACAGACTGACAGACTGACAGACTGACAGACTGACAGACTGACAGACTGACAGACTGACAGACTGACAGACTGACAGACTGACAGACTGACAGACTGACAGACTGACAGACTGACAGACTGACAGACTGACAGACTGACAGACTGACAGACTGACAGACAGACTGACAGACTGACAGACTGACAGACTGACAGACTGACAGACTGACAGACTGACAGACTGACAGACTGACAGACTGACAGACTGACAGACTGACAGACTGACAGACTGACAGACTGACAGACTGACAGACTGACAGACTGACAGACTGACAGACAGACAGGACTGACAGACTGACAGACTGACAGACTGACGACTGACAGACTGACAGACTGACAGACTGACAGACTGACAGACTGACAGACTGACAGACTGACAGACTGACAGACTGACAGACTGACAGACTGACAGACTGACAGACTGACAGACTGACAGACTGACAGACTGACAGACTGACAGACTGACAGACTGACAGACTGACAGACTGACAGACTGACAGACTGACAGACTGACAGACTGACAGACTGACAGACTGACAGACTGACAGACTGACAGGACTGACAGACTGACAGACTGACAGACTGACTGACAGACTGACAGACTGACAGACTGACAGACTGACAGACTGACAGACTGACAGACTGACAGACTGACAGACTGACAGACTGACAGACTGACAGACTGACAGACTGACAGACTGACAGACTGACAGACTGACAGACTGACAGACTGACAGACTGACAGACTGACAGACTGACAGACTGACAGACTGACAGACTGACAGACTGACAGACTGACAGACTGACAGACTGACAGACTGACAGACTGACAGACTGACACAGACTGACAGACTGACAGACTGACAGACTGACAGACTGACAGACTGACAGACTGACAGACTGACAGACTGACAGACTGACAGACTGACAGACTGACAGACTGACAGACTGACAGACTGACAGACTGACAGACTGACAGACTGACAGACTGACAGACTGACAGACTGACAGACTGACAGACTGACAGACTGACAGACAGACTGACAGACTGACAGACTGACAGACTGACAGACTGACAGACTGACAGACTGACAGACTGACAGACTGACAGACTGACAGACTGACAGACTGACAGACTGACAGACTGACAGACTGACAGACTGACAGACTGACAGACTGACAGACTGACAGACTGACTGACAGACTGACAGACTGACAGACTGACAGACTGACAGACTGACAGACTGACAGACTGACAGACTGACAGACTGACAGACTGACAGACTGACAGACTGACAGACTGACAGACTGACAGACTGACAGACTGACAGACTGACAGACTGACAGACTGACAGACTGACAGACTGACAGACTGACAGACTGACAGACTGACAGACTGACAGACTGACAGACTGACAGACTGACAGACTGACAGACTGACAGACTGACAGACTGACAGACTGACAGACTGACAGACTGACAGACTGACAGACTGACAGACTGACAGACTGACAGACTGACAGACTGACAGACTGACAGACTGACAGACTGACAGACTGACAGACTGACAGACTGACAGACTGACAGACTGACAGACTGACAGACTGACAGACTGACAGACTGACAGACTGACAGACTGACAGACTGACAGACTGACAGACTGACAGACTGACAGACTGACAGACTGACAGACTGACAGACTGACAGACTGACAGACTGACAGACTGACAGACTGACAGACTGACAGACTGACAGACTGACAGACTGACAGACTGACAGACTGACAGACTGACAGACTGACAGACTGACAGACTGACAGACTGACAGACTGACAGACTGACAGACTGACAGACTGACAGACTGACAGACTGACAGACTGACAGACTGACAGACTGACAGACTGACAGACTGACAGACTGACAGACTGACAGACTGACAGACTGACAGACTGACAGACTGACAGACTGACAGACTGACAGACTGACAGACTGACAGACTGACAGACTGACAGACTGACAGACTGACAGACTGACAGACTGACAGACTGACAGACTGACAGACTGACAGACTGACAGACTGACAGACTGACAGACTGACAGACTGACAGACTGACAGACTGACAGACTGACAGACTGACAGACTGACAGACTGACAGACTGACAGACTGACAGACTGACAGACTGACAGACTGACAGACTGACAGACTGACAGACTGACAGACTGACAGACTGACAGACTGACAGACTGACAGACTGACAGACTGACAGACTGACAGACTGACAGACTGACAGACTGACAGACTGACAGACTGACAGACTGACAGACTGACAGACTGACAGACTGACAGACTGACAGACTGACAGACTGACAGACTGACAGACTGACAGACTGACAGACTGACAGACTGACAGACTGACAGACTGACAGACTGACAGACTGACAGACTGACAGACTGACAGACTGACAGACTGACAGACTGACAGACTGACAGACTGACAGACTGACAGACTGACAGACTGACAGACTGACAGACTGACAGACTGACAGACTGACAGACTGACAGACTGACAGACTGACAGACTGACAGACTGACAGACTGACAGACTGACAGACTGACAGACTGACAGACTGACAGACTGACAGACTGACAGACTGACAGACTGACAGACTGACAGACTGACAGACTGACAGACTGACAGACTGACAGACTGACAGACTGACAGACTGACAGACTGACAGACTGACAGACTGACAGACTGACAGACTGACAGACTGACAGACTGACAGACTGACAGACTGACAGACTGACAGACTGACAGACTGACAGACTGACAGACTGACAGACTGACAGACTGACAGACTGACAGACTGACAGACTGACAGACTGACAGACTGACAGACTGACAGACTGACAGACTGACAGACTGACAGACTGACAGACTGACAGACTGACAGACTGACAGACTGACAGACTGACAGACTGACAGACTGACAGACTGACAGACTGACAGACTGACAGACTGACAGACTGACAGACTGACAGACTGACAGACTGACAGACTGACAGACTGACAGACTGACAGACTGACAGACTGACAGACTGACAGACTGACAGACTGACAGACTGACAGACTGACAGACTGACAGACTGACAGACTGACAGACTGACAGACTGACAGACTGACAGACTGACAGACTGACAGACTGACAGACTGACAGACTGACAGACTGACAGACTGACAGACTGACAGACTGACAGACTGACAGACTGACAGACTGACAGACTGACAGACTGACAGACTGACAGACTGACAGACTGACAGACTGACAGACTGACAGACTGACAGACTGACAGACTGACAGACTGACAGACTGACAGACTGACAGACTGACAGACTGACAGACTGACAGACTGACAGACTGACAGACTGACAGACTGACAGACTGACAGACTGACAGACTGACAGACTGACAGACTGACAGACTGACAGACTGACAGACTGACAGACTGACAGACTGACAGACTGACAGACTGACAGACTGACAGACTGACAGACTGACAGACTGACAGACTGACAGACTGACAGACTGACAGACTGACAGACTGACAGACTGACAGACTGACAGACTGACAGACTGACAGACTGACAGACTGACAGACTGACAGACTGACAGACTGACAGACTGACAGACTGACAGACTGACAGACTGACAGACTGACAGACTGACAGACTGACAGACTGACAGACTGACAGACTGACAGACTGACAGACTGACAGACTGACAGACTGACAGACTGACAGACTGACAGACTGACAGACTGACAGACTGACAGACTGACAGACTGACAGACTGACAGACTGACAGACTGACAGACTGACAGACTGACAGACTGACAGACTGACAGACTGACAGACTGACAGACTGACAGACTGACAGACTGACAGACTGACAGACTGACAGACTGACAGACTGACAGACTGACAGACTGACAGACTGACAGACTGACAGACTGACAGACTGACAGACTGACAGACTGACAGACTGACAGACTGACAGACTGACAGACTGACAGACTGACAGACTGACAGACTGACAGACTGACAGACTGACAGACTGACAGACTGACAGACTGACAGACTGACAGACTGACAGACTGACAGACTGACAGACTGACAGACTGACAGACTGACAGACTGACAGACTGACAGACTGACAGACTGACAGACTGACAGACTGACAGACTGACAGACTGACAGACTGACAGACTGACAGACTGACAGACTGACAGACTGACAGACTGACAGACTGACAGACTGACAGACTGACAGACTGACAGACTGACAGACTGACAGACTGACAGACTGACAGACTGACAGACTGACAGACTGACAGACTGACAGACTGACAGACTGACAGACTGACAGACTGACAGACTGACAGACTGACAGACTGACAGACTGACAGACTGACAGACTGACAGACTGACAGACTGACAGACTGACAGACTGACAGACTGACAGACTGACAGACTGACAGACTGACAGACTGACAGACTGACAGACTGACAGACTGACAGACTGACAGACTGACAGACTGACAGACTGACAGACTGACAGACTGACAGACTGACAGACTGACAGACTGACAGACTGACAGACTGACAGACTGACAGACTGACAGACTGACAGACTGACAGACTGACAGACTGACAGACTGACAGACTGACAGACTGACAGACTGACAGACTGACAGACTGACAGACTGACAGACTGACAGACTGACAGACTGACAGACTGACAGACTGACAGACTGACAGACTGACAGACTGACAGACTGACAGACTGACAGACTGACAGACTGACAGACTGACAGACTGACAGACTGACAGACTGACAGACTGACAGACTGACAGACTGACAGACTGACAGACTGACAGACTGACAGACTGACAGACTGACAGACTGACAGACTGACAGACTGACAGACTGACAGACTGACAGACTGACAGACTGACAGACTGACAGACTGACAGACTGACAGACTGACAGACTGACAGACTGACAGACTGACAGACTGACAGACTGACAGACTGACAGACTGACAGACTGACAGACTGACAGACTGACAGACTGACAGACTGACAGACTGACAGACTGACAGACTGACAGACTGACAGACTGACAGACTGACAGACTGACAGACTGACAGACTGACAGACTGACAGACTGACAGACTGACAGACTGACAGACTGACAGACTGACAGACTGACAGACTGACAGACTGACAGACTGACAGACTGACAGACTGACGACAGAGACTGACAGACTGACAGACTGACAGACTGACAGACTGACAGACTGACAGACTGACAGACTGACAGACTGACAGACTGACAGACTGACAGACTGACAGACTGACAGACTGACAGACTGACAGACTGACAGACTGACAGACTGACTGACAGACTGACAGACTGACAGACTGACAGACTGACAGACTGACAGACTGACAGACTGACAGACTGACAGACTGACAGACTGACAGACTGACAGACTGACAGACACTGACAGACTGACAGACTGACAGACTGACAGACTGACAGACTGACAGACTGACAGACTGACAGACTGACAGACTGACAGACTGACAGACTGACAGACTGACAGACTGACAGACTGACAGACTGACAGACTGACAGACTGACAGACTGACAGACTGACAGACTGACAGACTGACAGACTGACAGACTGACAGACTGACAGACTGACAGACTGACAGACTGACAGACTGACAGACTGACAGACTGACAGACTGACAGACTGACAGACTGACAGACAGACAGACTGACAGACTGACAGACTGACAGACTGACAGACTGACAGACTGACAGACTGACAGACTGACAGACTGACAGACTGACAGACTGACAGACTGACAGACTGACAGACTGACAGACTGACAGACTGACAGACTGACAGACTGACAGACTGACAGACTGACAGACTGACAGACTGACAGACTGACAGACTGACAGACTGACAGACTGACAGACTGACAGACTGACAGACTGACAGACTGACAGACTGACAGACTGACAGACTGACAGACTGACAGACTGACAGACTGACAGACTGACAGACTGACAGACTGACAGACTGACAGACTGACAGACTGACAGACTGACAGACTGACAGACTGACAGACTGACAGACTGACAGACTGACAGACTGACAGACTGACAGACTGACAGACTGACAGACTGACAGACTGACAGACTGACAGACTGACAGACTGACAGACTGACAGACTGACAGACTGACAGACTGACAGACTGACAGACTGACAGACTGACAGACTGACAGACTGACAGACTGACAGACTGACAGACTGACAGACTGACAGACTGACAGACTGACAGACTGACAGACTGACAGACTGACAGACTGACAGACTGACAGACTGACAGACTGACAGACTGACAGACTGACAGACTGACAGACTGACAGACTGACAGACTGACAGACTGACAGACTGACAGACTGACAGACTGACAGACTGACAGACTGACAGACTGACAGACTGACTGACAGACTGACAGACTGACAGACTGACAGACTGACAGACTGCAGACTGACAGACTGACAGACTGACAGACTGACAGACTGACAGACTGACAGACTGACAGACTGACAGACTGACAGACTGACAGACTGACAGACTGACAGACTGACAGACTGACAGACTGACAGACTGACAGACTGACAGACTGACAGACTGACAGACTGACAGACTGACAGACTGACAGACTGACAGACTGACAGACTGACAGACTGACAGACTGACAGACTGACAGACTGACAGACTGACAGACTGACAGACTGACAGACTGACAGACTGACAGACTGACAGACTGACAGACTGACAGACTGACAGACTGACAGACTGACAGACTGACAGACTGACAGACTGACAGACTGACAGACTGACAGACTGACAGACTGACAGACTGACAGACTGACAGACTGACAGACTGACAGACTGACAGACTGACAGACTGACAGACTGACAGACTGACAGACTGACAGACTGACAGACTGACAGACTGACAGACTGACAGACTGACAGACTGACAGACTGACAGACTGACAGACTGACAGACTGACAGACTGACAGACTGACAGACTGACAGACTGACAGACTGACAGACTGACAGACTGACAGACTGACAGACTGACAGACTGACAGACTGACAGACTGACAGACTGACAGACTGACAGACTGACAGACTGACAGACTGACAGACTGACAGACTGACAGACTGACAGACTGACAGACTGACAGACTGACAGACTGACAGACTGACAGACTGACAGACTGACAGACTGACAGACTGACAGACTGACAGACTGACAGACTGACAGACTGACAGACTGACAGACTGACAGACTGACAGACTGACAGACTGACAGACTGACAGACTGACAGACTGACAGACTGACAGACTGACAGACTGACAGACTGACAGACTGACAGACTGACAGACTGACAGACTGACAGACTGACAGACTGACAGACTGACAGACTGACAGACTGACAGACTGACAGACTGACAGACTGACAGACTGACAGACTGACAGACTGACAGACTGACAGACTGACAGACTGACAGACTGACAGACTGACAGACTGACAGACTGACAGACTGACAGACTGACAGACTGACAGACTGACAGACTGACAGACTGACAGACTGACAGACTGACAGACTGACAGACTGACAGACTGACAGACTGACAGACTGACAGACTGACAGACTGACAGACTGACAGACTGACAGACTGACAGACTGACAGACTGACAGACTGACAGACTGACAGACTGACAGACTGACAGACTGACTGACAGACTGACAGACTGACAGACTGACAGACTGACAGACTGACAGACTGACAGACTGACAGACTGACAGACTGACAGACTGACAGACTGACAGACTGACAGACTGACAGACTGACAGACTGACAGACTGACAGACTGACAGACTGACAGACTGACAGACTGACAGACTGACAGACTGACAGACTGACAGACTGACAGACTGACAGACTGACAGACTGACAGACTGACAGACTGACAGACTGACAGACTGACAGACTGACAGACTGACAGACTGACAGACTGACAGACTGACAGACTGACAGACTGACAGACTGACAGACTGACAGACTGACAGACTGACAGACTGACAGACTGACAGACTGACAGACTGACAGACTGACAGACTGACAGACTGACAGACTGACAGACTGACAGACTGACAGACTGACAGACTGACAGACTGACAGACTGACAGACTGACAGACTGACAGACTGACAGACTGACAGACTGACAGACTGACAGACTGACAGACTGACAGACTGACAGACTGACAGACTGACAGACTGACAGACTGACAGACTGACAGACTGACAGACTGACAGACTGACAGACTGACAGACTGACAGACTGACAGACTGACAGACTGACAGACTGACAGACTGACAGACTGACAGACTGACAGACTGACAGACTGACAGACTGACAGACTGACAGACTGACAGACTGACAGACTGACAGACTGACAGACTGACAGACTGACAGACTGACAGACTGACAGACTGACAGACTGACAGACTGACAGACTGACAGACTGACAGACTGACAGACTGACAGACTGACAGACTGACAGACTGACAGACTGACAGACTGACAGACTGACAGACTGACAGACTGACAGACTGACAGACTGACAGACTGCTCAGACTGACGACAGACTGACAGACTGACAGACTGACAGACTGACAGACTGACAGACTGACAGACTGACAGACTGACAGACTGACAGACTGACAGACTGACAGACTGACAGACTGACAGACTGACAGACTGACAGACTGACAGACTGACAGACTGACAGACTGACAGACTGACAGACTGACAGACTGACAGACTGACAGACTGACAGACTGACAGACTGACAGACTGACAGACTGACAGACTGACAGACTGACAGACTGACAGACTGACAGACTGACAGACTGACAGACTGACAGACTGACAGACTGACAGACTGACAGACTGACAGACTGACAGACTGACAGACTGACAGACTGACAGACTGACAGACTGACAGACTGACAGACTGACAGACTGACAGACTGACAGACTGACAGACTGACAGACTGACAGACTGACAGACTGACAGACTGACAGACTGACAGACTGACAGACTGACAGACTGACAGACTGACAGACTGACAGACTGACAGACTGACAGACTGACAGACTGACAGACTGACAGACTGACAGACTGACAGACTGACAGACTGACAGACTGACAGACTGACAGACTGACAGACTGACAGACTGACAGACTGACAGACTGACAGACTGACAGACTGACAGACTGACAGACTGACAGACTGACAGACTGACAGACTGACAGACTGACAGACTGACAGACTGACAGACTGACAGACTGACAGACTGACAGACTGACAGACTGACAGACTGACAGACTGACAGACTGACAGACTGACAGACTGACAGACTGACAGACTGACAGACTGACAGACTGACAGACTGACAGACTGACAGACTGACAGACTGACAGACTGACTGACAGACTGACAGACTGACAGACTGACAGACTGACAGACTGACAGACTGACAGACTGACAGACTGACAGACTGACAGACTGACAGACTGACAGACTGACAGACTGACAGACTGACAGACTGACAGACTGACAGACTGACAGACTGACAGACTGACAGACTGACAGACTGACAGACTGACAGACTGACAGACTGACAGACTGACAGACTGACAGACTGACAGACTGACAGACTGACAGACTGACAGACTGACAGACTGACAGACTGACAGACTGACAGACTGACAGACTGACAGACTGACAGACTGACAGACTGACAGACTGACAGACTGACAGACTGACAGACTGACAGACTGACAGACTGACAGACTGACAGACTGACAGACTGACAGACTGACAGACTGACAGACTGACAGACTGACAGACTGACAGACTGACAGACTGACAGACTGACAGACTGACAGACTGACAGACTGACAGACTGACAGACTGACAGACTGACAGACTGACAGACTGACAGACTGACAGACTGACAGACTGACAGACTGACAGACTGACAGACTGACAGACTGACAGACTGACAGACTGACAGACTGACAGACTGACAGACTGACAGACTGACAGACTGACAGACTGACAGACTGACAGACTGACAGACTGACAGACTGACAGACTGACAGACTGACAGACTGACAGACTGACAGACTGACAGACTGACAGACTGACAGACTGACAGACTGACAGACTGACAGACTGACAGACTGACAGACTGACAGACTGACAGACTGACAGACTGACAGACTGACAGACTGACAGACTGACAGACTGACAGACTGACAGACTGACAGACTGACAGACTGACAGACTGACAGACTGACAGACTGACAGACTGACAGACTGACAGACTGACAGACTGACAGACTGACAGACTGACAGACTGACAGACTGACAGACTGACAGACTGACAGACTGACAGACTGACAGACTGACAGACTGACAGACTGACAGACTGACAGACTGACAGACTGACAGACTGACAGACTGACAGACTGACAGACTGACAGACTGACAGACTGACAGACTGACAGACTGACAGACTGACAGACTGACAGACTGACAGACTGACAGACTGACAGACTGACAGACTGACAGACTGACAGACTGACAGACTGACAGACTGACAGACTGACAGACTGACAGACTGACAGACTGACAGACTGACAGACTGACAGACTGACAGACTGACAGACTGACAGACTGACAGACTGACAGACTGACAGACTGACAGACTGACAGACTGACAGACTGACAGACTGACAGACTGACAGACTGACAGACTGACAGACTGACAGACTGACAGACTGACAGACTGACAGACTGACAGACTGACAGACTGACAGACTGACAGACTGACAGACTGACAGACTGACAGACTGACAGACTGACAGACTGACAGACTGACAGACTGACAGACTGACAGACTGACAGACTGACAGACTGACAGACTGACAGACTGACAGACTGACAGACTGACAGACTGACAGACTGACAGACTGACAGACTGACAGACTGACAGACTGACAGACTGACAGACTGACAGACTGACAGACTGACAGACTGACAGACTGACAGACTGACAGACTGACAGACTGACAGACTGACAGACTGACAGACTGACAGACTGACAGACTGACAGACTGACAGACTGACAGACTGACAGACTGACAGACTGACAGACTGACAGACTGACAGACTGACAGACTGACAGACTGACAGACTGACAGACTGACAGACTGACAGACTGACAGACTGACAGACTGACAGACTGACAGACTGACAGACTGACAGACTGACAGACTGACAGACTGACAGACTGACAGACTGACAGACTGACAGACTGACAGACTGACAGACTGACAGACTGACAGACTGACAGACTGACAGACTGACAGACTGACAGACTGACAGACTGACAGACTGACAGACTGACAGACTGACAGACTGACAGACTGACAGACTGACAGACTGACAGACTGACAGACTGACAGACTGACAGACTGACAGACTGACAGACTGACAGACTGACAGACTGACAGACTGACAGACTGACAGACTGACAGACTGACAGACTGACAGACTGACAGACTGACAGACTGACAGACTGACAGACTGACAGACTGACAGACTGACAGACTGACAGACTGACAGACTGACAGACTGACAGACTGACAGACTGACAGACTGACAGACTGACAGACTGACAGACTGACAGACTGACAGACTGACAGACTGACAGACTGACAGACTGACAGACTGACAGACTGACAGACTGACAGACTGACAGACTGACAGACTGACAGACTGACAGACTGACAGACTGACAGACTGACAGACTGACAGACTGACAGACTGACAGACTGACAGACTGACAGACTGACAGACTGACAGACTGACAGACTGACAGACTGACAGACTGACAGACTGACAGACTGACAGACTGACAGACTGACAGACTGACAGACTGACAGACTGACAGACTGACAGACTGACAGACTGACAGACTGACAGACTGACAGACTGACAGACTGACAGACTGACAGACTGACAGACTGACAGACTGACAGACTGACAGACTGACAGACTGACAGACTGACAGACTGACAGACTGACAGACTGACAGACTGACAGACTGACAGACTGACAGACTGACAGACTGACAGACTGACAGACTGACAGACTGACAGACTGACAGACTGACAGACTGACAGACTGACAGACTGACAGACTGACAGACTGACAGACTGACAGACTGACAGACTGACAGACTGACAGACTGACAGACTGACAGACTGACAGACTGACAGACTGACAGACTGACAGACTGACAGACTGACAGACTGACAGACTGACAGACTGACAGACTGACAGACTGACAGACTGACAGACTGACAGACTGCCAGACGGCCGACTGACAGACAGACAGACTGACAGACTGACAGACTGACAGACTGACAGACTGACAGACTGACAGACTGACAGACTGACAGACTGACAGACTGACAGACTGACAGACTGACAGACTGACAGACTGACAGACTGACAGACTGACAGACTGACAGACTGACAGACTGACAGACTGACAGACTGACAGACTGACAGACTGACAGACTGACAGACTGACAGACTGACAGACTGACAGACTGACAGACTGACAGACTGACAGACTGACAGACTGACAGACTGACAGACTGACAGACTGACAGACTGACAGACTGACAGACTGACAGACTGACAGACTGACAGACTGACAGACTGACAGACTGACAGACTGACAGACTGACAGACTGACAGACTGACAGACTGACAGACTGACAGACTGACAGACTGACAGACTGACAGACTGACAGACTGACAGACTGACAGACTGACAGACTGACAGACTGACAGACTGACAGACTGACAGACTGACAGACTGACAGACTGACAGACTGACAGACTGACAGACTGACAGACTGACAGACTGACAGACTGACAGACTGACAGACTGACAGACTGACAGACTGACAGACTGACAGACTGACAGACTGACAGACTGACAGACTGACAGACTGACAGACTGACAGACTGACAGACTGACAGACTGACAGACTGACAGACTGACAGACTGACAGACTGACAGACTGACAGACTGACAGACTGACAGACTGACAGACTGACAGACTGACAGACTGACAGACTGACAGACTGACAGACTGACAGACTGACAGACTGACAGACTGACAGACTGACAGACTGACAGACTGACAGACTGACAGACTGACAGACTGACAGACTGACAGACTGACAGACTGACAGACTGACAGACTGACAGACTGACAGACTGACAGACTGACAGACTGACAGACTGACAGACTGACAGACTGACAGACTGACAGACTGACAGACTGACAGACTGACAGACTGACAGACTGACAGACTGACAGACTGACAGACTGACAGACTGACAGACTGACAGACTGACAGACTGACAGACTGACAGACTGACAGACTGACAGACTGACAGACTGACAGACTGACAGACTGACAGACTGACAGACTGACAGACTGACAGACTGACAGACTGACAGACTGACAGACTGACAGACTGACAGACTGACAGACTGACAGACTGACAGACTGACAGACTGACAGACTGACAGACTGACAGACTGACAGACTGACAGACTGACAGACTGACAGACTGACAGACTGACAGACTGACAGACTGACAGACTGACAGACTGACAGACTGACAGACTGACAGACTGACAGACTGACAGACTGACAGACTGACAGACTGACAGACTGACAGACTGACAGACTGACAGACTGACAGACTGACAGACTGACAGACTGACAGACTGACAGACTGACAGACTGACAGACTGACAGACTGACAGACTGACAGACTGACAGACTGACAGACTGACAGACTGACAGACTGACAGACTGACAGACTGACAGACTGACAGACTGACAGACTGACAGACTGACAGACTGACAGACTGACAGACTGACAGACTGACAGACTGACAGACTGACAGACTGACAGACTGACAGACTGACAGACTGACAGACTGACAGACTGACAGACTGACAGACTGACAGACTGACAGACTGACAGACTGACAGACTGACAGACTGACAGACTGACAGACTGACAGACTGACAGACTGACAGACTGACAGACTGACAGACTGACAGACTGACAGACTGACAGACTGACAGACTGACAGACTGACAGACTGACAGACTGACAGACTGACAGACTGACAGACTGACAGACTGACAGACTGACAGACTGACAGACTGACAGACTGACAGACTGACAGACTGACAGACTGACAGACTGACAGACTGACAGACTGACAGACTGACAGACTGACAGACTGACAGACTGACAGACTGACAGACTGACAGACTGACAGACTGACTGACAGACTGACAGACTGACAGACTGACAGACTGACAGACTGACAGACTGACAGACTGACAGACTGACAGACTGACAGACTGACAGACTGACAGACTGACAGACTGACAGACTGACAGACTGACAGACTGACAGACTGACAGACTGACAGACTGACAGACTGACAGACTGACAGACTGACAGACTGACAGACTGACAGACTGACAGACTGACAGACTGACAGACTGACAGACTGACAGACTGACAGACTGACAGACTGACAGACTGACAGACTGACAGACTGACAGACTGACAGACTGACAGACTGACAGACTGACAGACTGACAGACTGACAGACTGACAGACTGACAGACTGACAGACTGACAGACTGACAGACTGACAGACTGACAGACTGACAGACTGACAGACTGACAGACTGACAGACTGACAGACTGACAGACTGACAGACTGACAGACTGACAGACTGACAGACTGACAGACTGACAGACTGACAGACTGACAGACTGACAGACTGACAGACTGACAGACTGACAGACTGACAGACTGACAGACTGACAGACTGACAGACTGACAGACTGACAGACTGACAGACTGACAGACTGACAGACTGACAGACTGACAGACTGACAGACTGACAGACTGACAGACTGACAGACTGACAGACTGACAGACTGACAGACTGACAGACTGACAGACTGACAGACTGACAGACTGACAGACTGACAGACTGACAGACTGACAGACTGACAGACTGACAGACTGACAGACTGACAGACTGACAGACTGACAGACTGACAGACTGACAGACTGACAGACTGACAGACTGACAGACTGACAGACTGACAGACTGACAGACTGACAGACTGACAGACTGACAGACTGACAGACTGACAGACTGACAGACTGACAGACTGACAGACTGACAGACTGACAGACTGACAGACTGACAGACTGACAGACTGACAGACTGACAGACTGACAGACTGACAGACTGACAGACTGACAGACTGACAGACTGACAGACTGACAGACTGACAGACTGACAGACTGACAGACTGACAGACTGACAGACTGACAGACTGACAGACTGACAGACTGACAGACTGACAGACTGACAGACTGACAGACTGACAGACTGACAGACTGACAGACTGACAGACTGACAGACTGACAGACTGACAGACTGACAGACTGACAGACTGACAGACTGACAGACTGACAGACTGACAGACTGACAGACTGACAGACTGACAGACTGACAGACTGACAGACTGACAGACTGACAGACTGACAGACTGACAGACTGACAGACTGACAGACTGACAGACTGACAGACTGACAGACTGACAGACTGACAGACTGACAGACTGACAGACTGACAGACTGACAGACTGACAGACTGACAGACTGACAGACTGACAGACTGACAGACTGACAGACTGACAGACTGACAGACTGACAGACTGACAGACTGACAGACTGACAGACTGACAGACTGACAGACTGACAGACTGACAGACTGACAGACTGACAGACTGACAGACTGACAGACTGACAGACTGACAGACTGACAGACTGACAGACTGACAGACTGACAGACTGACAGACTGACAGACTGACAGACTGACAGACTGACAGACTGACAGACTGACAGACTGACAGACTGACAGACTGACAGACTGACAGACTGACAGACTGACAGACTGACAGACTGACAGACTGACAGACTGACAGACTGACAGACTGACAGACTGACAGACTGACAGACTGACAGACTGACAGACTGACAGACTGACAGACTGACAGACTGACAGACTGACAGACTGACAGACTGACAGACTGACAGACTGACAGACTGACAGACTGACAGACTGACAGACTGACAGACTGACAGACTGACAGACTGACAGACTGACAGACTGACAGACTGACAGACTGACAGACTGACAGACTGACAGACTGACAGACTGACAGACTGACAGACTGACAGACTGACAGACTGACAGACTGACAGACTGACAGACTGACAGACTGACAGACTGACAGACTGACAGACTGACAGACTGACAGACTGACAGACTGACAGACTGACAGACTGACAGACTGACAGACTGACAGACTGACAGACTGACAGACTGACAGACTGACAGACTGACAGACTGACAGACTGACAGACTGACAGACTGACAGACTGACAGACTGACAGACTGACAGACTGACAGACTGACAGACTGACAGACTGACAGACTGACAGACTGACAGACTGACAGACTGACAGACTGACAGACTGACAGACTGACAGACTGACAGACTGACAGACTGACAGACTGACAGACTGACAGACTGACAGACTGACAGACTGACAGACTGACAGACTGACAGACTGACAGACTGACAGACTGACAGACTGACAGACTGACAGACTGACAGACTGACAGACTGACAGACTGACAGACTGACAGACTGACAGACTGACAGACTGACAGACTGACAGACTGACAGACTGACAGACTGACAGACTGACAGACTGACAGACTGACAGACTGACAGACTGACAGACTGACAGACTGACAGACTGACAGACTGACAGACTGACAGACTGACAGACTGACAGACTGACAGACTGACAGACTGACAGACTGACAGACTGACAGACTGACAGACTGACAGACTGACAGACTGACAGACTGACAGACTGACAGACTGACAGACTGACAGACTGACAGACTGACAGACTGACAGACTGACAGACTGACAGACTGACAGACTGACAGACTGACAGACTGACAGACTGACAGACTGACAGACTGACAGACTGACAGACTGACAGACTGACAGACTGACAGACTGACAGACTGACAGACTGACAGACTGACAGACTGACAGACTGACAGACTGACAGACTGACAGACTGACAGACTGACAGACTGACAGACTGACAGACTGACAGACTGACAGACTGACAGACTGACAGACTGACAGACTGACAGACTGACAGACTGACAGACTGACAGACTGACAGACTGACAGACTGACAGACTGACAGACTGACAGACTGACAGACTGACAGACTGACAGACTGACAGACTGACAGACTGACAGACTGACAGACTGACAGACTGACAGACTGACAGACTGACAGACTGACAGACTGACAGACTGACAGACTGACAGACTGACAGACTGACAGACTGACAGACTGACAGACTGACAGACTGACAGACTGACAGACTGACAGACTGACAGACTGACAGACTGACAGACTGACAGACTGACAGACTGACAGACTGACAGACTGACAGACTGACAGACTGACAGACTGACAGACTGACAGACTGACAGACACTGACAGACGACTGACAGACTGACAGACTGACAGACTGACAGACTGACAGACTGACAGACTGACAGACTGACAGACTGACAGACTGACAGACTGACAGACTGACAGACTGACAGACTGACAGACTGACAGACTGACAGACTGACAGACTGACAGACTGACAGACTGACAGACTGACAGACTGACAGACTGACAGACTGACAGACTGACAGACTGACAGACTGACAGACTGACAGACTGACAGACTGACAGACTGACAGACTGACAGACTGACAGACTGACAGACTGACAGACTGACAGACTGACAGACTGACAGACTGACAGACTGACAGACTGACAGACTGACAGACTGACAGACTGACAGACTGACAGACTGACAGACTGACAGACTGACAGACTGACAGACTGACAGACTGACAGACTGACAGACTGACAGACTGACAGACTGACAGACTGACAGACTGACAGACTGACAGACTGACAGACTGACAGACTGACAGACTGACAGACTGACAGACTGACAGACTGACAGACTGACAGACTGACAGACTGACAGACTGACAGACTGACAGACTGACAGACTGACAGACTGACAGACTGACAGACTGACAGACTGACAGACTGACAGACTGACAGACTGACAGACTGACAGACTGACAGACTGACAGACTGACAGACTGACAGACTGACAGACTGACAGACTGACAGACTGACAGACTGACAGACTGACAGACTGACAGACTGACAGACTGACAGACTGACAGACTGACAGACTGACAGACTGACAGACTGACAGACTGACAGACTGACAGACTGACAGACTGACAGACTGACAGACTGACAGACTGACAGACTGACAGACTGACAGACTGACAGACTGACAGACTGACAGACTGACAGACTGACAGACTGACAGACTGACAGACTGACAGACTGACAGACTGACAGACTGACAGACTGACAGACTGACAGACTGACAGACTGACAGACTGACAGACTGACAGACTGACAGACTGACAGACTGACAGACTGACAGACTGACAGACTGACAGACTGACAGACTGACAGACTGACAGACTGACAGACTGACAGACTGACAGACTGACAGACTGACAGACTGACAGACTGACAGACTGACAGACTGACAGACTGACAGACTGACAGACTGACAGACTGACAGACTGACAGACTGACAGACTGACAGACTGACAGACTGACAGACTGACAGACTGACAGACTGACAGACTGACAGACTGACAGACTGACAGACTGACAGACTGACAGACTGACAGACTGACAGACTGACAGACTGACAGACTGACAGACTGACAGACTGACAGACTGACAGACTGACAGACTGACAGACTGACAGACTGACAGACTGACAGACTGACAGACTGACAGACTGACAGACTGACAGACTGACAGACTGACAGACTGACAGACTGACAGACTGACAGACTGACAGACTGACAGACTGACAGACTGACAGACTGACAGACTGACAGACTGACAGACTGACAGACTGACAGACTGACAGACTGACAGACTGACAGACTGACAGACTGACAGACTGACAGACTGACAGACTGACAGACTGACAGACTGACAGACTGACAGACTGACAGACTGACAGACTGACAGACTGACAGACTGACAGACTGACAGACTGACAGACTGACAGACTGACAGACTGACAGACTGACAGACTGACAGACTGACAGACTGACAGACTGACAGACTGACAGACTGACAGACTGACAGACTGACAGACTGACAGACTGACAGACTGACAGACTGACAGACTGACAGACTGACAGATTGACAGACTGACAGACTGACAGACTGACAGACTGACAGACTGACAGACTGACAGACTGACAGACAGACTGACAGACTGACAGACTGACAGACTGACAGACTGACAGACTGACAGACTGACAGACTGACAGACTGACAGACTGACAGACTGACAGACTGACAGACTGACAGACTGACAGACTGACAGACTGACAGACTGACAGACTGACAGACTGACAGACTGACAGACTGACAGACTGACAGACTGACAGACTGACAGACTGACAGACTGACAGACTGACAGACTGACAGACTGACAGACTGACAGACTGACAGACTGACAGACTGACAGACTGACAGACTGACAGACTGACAGACTGACAGACTGACAGACTGACAGACTGACAGACTGACAGACTGACAGACTGACAGACTGACAGACTGACAGACTGACAGACTGACAGACTGACAGACTGACAGACTGACAGACTGACAGACTGACAGACTGACAGACTGACAGACTGACAGACTGACAGACTGACAGACTGACAGACTGACAGACTGACAGACTGACAGACTGACAGACTGACAGACTGACAGACTGACAGACTGACAGACTGACAGACTGACAGACTGACAGACTGACAGACTGACAGACTGACAGACTGACAGACTGACAGACTGACAGACTGACAGACTGACAGACTGACAGACTGACAGACTGACAGACTGACAGACTGACAGACTGACAGACTGACAGACTGACAGACTGACAGACTGACAGACTGACAGACTGACAGACTGACAGACTGACAGACTGACAGACTGACAGACTGACAGACTGACAGACTGACAGACTGACAGACTGACAGACTGACAGACTGACAGACTGACAGACTGACAGACTGACAGACTGACAGACTGACAGACTGACAGACTGACAGACTGACAGACTGACAGACTGACAGACTGACAGACTGACAGACTGACAGACTGACAGACTGACAGACTGACAGACTGACAGACTGACAGACTGACAGACTGACAGACTGACAGACTGACAGACTGACAGACTGACAGACTGACAGACTGACAGACTGACAGACTGACAGACTGACAGACTGACAGACTGACAGACTGACAGACTGACAGACTGACAGACTGACAGACTGACAGACTGACAGACTGACAGACTGACAGACTGACAGACTGACAGACTGACAGACTGACAGACTGACAGACTGACAGACTGACAGACTGACAGACTGACAGACTGACAGACTGACAGACTGACAGACTGACAGACTGACAGACTGACAGACTGACAGACTGACAGACTGACAGACTGACAGACTGACAGACTGACAGACTGACAGACTGACAGACTGACAGACTGACAGACTGACAGACTGACAGACTGACAGACTGACAGACTGACAGACTGACAGACTGACAGACTGACAGACTGACAGACTGACAGACTGACAGACTGACAGACTGACAGACTGACAGACTGACAGACTGACAGACTGACAGACTGACAGACTGACAGACTGACAGACTGACAGACTGACAGACTGACAGACTGACAGACTGACAGACTGACAGACTGACAGACTGACAGACTGACAGACTGACAGACTGACAGACTGACAGACTGACAGACTGACAGACTGACAGACTGACAGACTGACAGACTGACAGACTGACAGACTGACAGACTGACAGACTGACAGACTGACAGACTGACAGACTGACAGACTGACAGACTGACAGACTGACAGACTGACAGACTGACAGACTGACAGACTGACAGACTGACAGACTGACAGACTGACAGACTGACAGACTGACAGACTGACAGACTGACAGACTGACAGACTGACAGACTGACAGACTGACAGACTGACAGACTGACAGACTGACAGACTGACAGACTGACAGACTGACAGACTGACAGACTGACAGACTGACAGACTGACAGACTGACAGACTGACAGACTGACAGACTGACAGACTGACAGACTGACAGACTGACAGACTGACAGACTGACAGACTGACAGACTGACAGACTGACAGACTGACAGACTGACAGACTGACAGACTGACAGACTGACAGACTGACAGACTGACAGACTGACAGACTGACAGACTGACAGACTGACAGACTGACAGACTGACAGACTGACAGACTGACAGACTGACAGACTGACAGACTGACAGACTGACAGACTGACAGACTGACAGACTGACAGACTGACAGACTGACAGACTGACAGACTGACAGACTGACAGACTGACAGACTGACAGACTGACAGACTGACAGACTGACAGACTGACAGACTGACAGACTGACAGACTGACAGACTGACAGACTGACAGACTGACAGACTGACAGACTGACAGACTGACAGACTGACAGACTGACAGACTGACAGACTGACAGACTGACAGACTGACAGACTGACAGACTGACAGACTGACAGACTGACAGACTGACAGACTGACAGACTGACAGACTGACAGACTGACAGACTGACAGACTGACAGACAGACTGACAGACTGACAGACTGACAGACTGACAGACTGACAGACTGACAGACTGACAGACTGACAGACTGACAGACTGACAGACTGACAGACTGACAGACTGACAGACTGACAGACTGACAGACTGACAGACTGACAGACTGACAGACTGACAGACTGACAGACTGACAGACTGACAGACTGACAGACTGACAGACTGACAGACTGACAGACTGACAGACTGACAGACTGACAGACTGACAGACTGACAGACTGACAGACTGACAGACTGACAGACTGACAGACTGACAGACTGACAGACTGACAGACTGACAGACTGACAGACTGACAGACTGACAGACAGACAGACTGACAGACTGACAGACTGACAGACTGACAGACTGACAGACTGACAGACTGACAGACTGACAGACTGACAGACTGACAGACTGACAGACTGACAGACTGACAGACTGACAGACTGACAGACTGACAGACTGACAGACTCAGACTGACAGACTGACAGACTGACAGACTGACAGACTGACAGACTGACAGACTGACAGACTGACAGACTGACAGACTGACAGACTGACAGACTGACAGACTGACAGACTGACAGACTGACAGACTGACAGACTGACAGACTGACAGACTGACAGACTGACAGACTGACAGACTGACAGACTGACAGACTGACAGACTGACAGACTGACAGACTGACAGACTGACAGACTGACAGACTGACAGACTGACAGACTGACAGACTGACAGACTGACAGACTGACAGACTGACAGACTGACAGACTGACAGACTGACAGACTGACAGACTGACAGACTGACAGACTGACAGACTGACAGACTGACAGACTGACAGACTGACAGACTGACAGACTGACAGACTGACAGACTGACAGACTGACAGACTGACAGACTGACAGACTGACAGACTGACAGACTGACAGACTGACAGACTGACAGACTGACAGACTGACAGACTGACAGACTGACAGACTGACAGACTGACAGACTGACAGACTGACAGACTGACAGACTGACAGACTGACAGACTGACAGACTGACAGACTGACAGACTGACAGACTGACAGACTGACAGATGACAGACTGACAGACTGACAGACTGACAGACTGACAGACTGACAGACTGACAGACTGACAGACTGACAGACTGACAGACTGACAGACTGACAGACTGACAGACTGACAGACTGACAGACTGACAGACTGACAGACTGACAGACTGACAGACTGACAGACTGACAGACTGACAGACTGACAGACTGACAGACTGACAGACTGACAGACTGACAGACTGACAGACTGACAGACTGACAGACTGACAGACTGACAGACTGACAGACTGACAGACTGACAGACTGACAGACTGACAGACTGACAGACTGACAGACTGACAGACTGACAGACTGACAGACTGACAGACTGACAGACTGACAGACTGACAGACTGACAGACTGACAGGACTGACAGACTGACAGACTGACAGACTGACAGACTGACAGACTGACAGACTGACAGACTGACAGACTGACAGACTGACAGACTGACAGACTGACAGACTGACAGACTGACAGACTGACAGACTGACAGACTGACAGACTGACAGACTGACAGACTGACAGACTGACAGACTGACAGACTGACAGACTGACAGACTGACAGACTGACAGACTGACAGACTGACAGACTGACAGACTGACAGACTGACAGACTGACAGACTGACAGACTGACAGACTGACAGACTGACAGACTGACAGACTGACAGACTGACAGACTGACAGACTGACAGACTGACAGACTGACAGACTGACAGACTGACAGACTGACAGACTGACAGACTGACAGACTGACAGACTGACAGACTGACAGACTGACAGACTGACAGACTGACAGACTGACAGACTGACAGACTGACAGACTGACAGACTGACAGACTGACAGACTGACAGACTGACAGACTGACAGACTGACAGACTGACAGACTGACAGACTGACAGACTGACAGACTGACAGACTGACAGACTGACAGACTGACAGACTGACAGACTGACAGACTGACAGACTGACAGACTGACAGACTGACAGACTGACAGACTGACAGACTGACAGACTGACAGACTGACGACTGACAGACTGACAGGACTGACAGACTGACAGACTGACAGACTGACAGACTGACAGACTGACAGACTGACAGACTGACAGACTGACAGACTGACAGACTGACAGACTGACAGACTGACAGACTGACAGACTGACAGACTGACAGACTGACAGACTGACAGACTGACAGACTGACAGACTGACAGACTGACAGACTGACAGACTGACAGACTGACAGACTGACAGACTGACAGACTGACAGACTGACAGACTGACAGACTGACAGACTGACAGACTGACAGACTGACAGACTGACAGACTGACAGACTGACAGACTGACAGACTGACAGACTGACAGACTGACAGACTGACAGACTGACAGACTGACAGACTGACAGACTGACAGACTGACAGACTGACAGACTGACAGACTGACAGACTGACAGACTGACAGACTGACAGACTGACAGACTGACAGACTGACAGACTGACAGACTGACAGACTGACAGACTGACAGACTGACAGACTGACAGACTGACAGACTGACAGACTGACAGACTGACAGACTGACAGACTGACAGACTGACAGACACTGACAGACTGACAGACTGACAGACTGACAGACTGACAGACTGACAGACTGACAGACTGACAGACTGACAGACTGACAGACTGACAGACTGACAGACTGACAGACTGACAGACTGACAGACTGACAGACTGACAGACTGACAGACTGACAGACTGACAGACTGACAGACTGACAGACTGACAGACTGACAGACTGACAGACTGACAGACTGACAGACTGACAGACTGACAGACTGACAGACTGACAGACTGACAGACTGACAGACTGACAGACTGACAGACTGACAGACTGACAGACTGACAGACTGACAGACTGACAGACTGACAGACTGACAACTGACAGACTGACAGACTGACAGACTGACAGACTGACAGACTGACAGACTGACAGACTGACAGACTGACAGACTGACAGACTGACAGACTGACAGACTGACAGACTGACAGACTGACAGACTGACAGACTGACAGACTGACAGACTGACAGACTGACAGACTGACAGACTGACAGACTGACAGACTGACAGACTGACAGACTGACAGACTGACAGACTGACAGACTGACAGACTGACAGACTGACAGACTGACAGACTGACAGACTGACAGACTGACAGACTGACAGACTGACAGACTGACAGACTGACAGACTGACAGACTGACAGACTGACAGACTGACAGACTGACAGACTGACAGACTGACAGACTGACAGACTGACAGACTGACAGACTGACAGACTGACAGGACTGACAGACTGACAGACTGACAGACTGACAGACTGACAGACTGACAGACTGACACAGACTGACAGACTGACAGACTGACAGACTGACAGACTGACAGACTGACAGACTGACAGACTGACAGACTGACAGACTGACAGACTGACAGACTGACAGACTGACAGACTGACAGACTGACAGACTGACAGACTGACAGACTGACAGACTGACAGACTGACAGACTGACAGACTGACAGACTGACAGACTGACAGACTGACAGACTGACAGACTGACAGACTGACAGACTGACAGACTGACAGACTGACAGACTGACAGACTGACAGACTGACAGACTGACAGACTGACAGACTGACAGACTGACAGACTGACAGACTGACAGACTGACAGACTGACAGACTGACAGACTGACAGGACTGACAGACTGACAGACTGACAGACTGACAGACTGACAGACTGACAGACTGACAGACTGACAGACTGACAGACTGACAGACTGACAGACTGACAGACTGACAGACTGACAGACTGACAGACTGACAGACTGACAGACTGACAGACTGACAGACTGACAGACTGACAGACTGACAGACTGACAGACTGACAGACCTGACAGACTGACAGACTGACAGACTGACAGACTGACAGACTGACAGACTGACAGACTGACAGACTGACAGACTGACAGACTGACAGACTGACAGACTGACAGACTGACAGACTGACAGACTGACAGACTGACAGACTGACAGACTGACAGACTGACAGACTGACAGAGACTGACAGACTGACAGACTGACAGACTGACAGACTGACAGACTGACAGACTGACAGACTGACAGACTGACAGACTGACAGACTGACAGACTGACAGACTGACAGACTGACAGACTGACAGACTGACAGACTGACAGACTGACAGACTGACAGACTGACAGACTGACAGACTGACAGACTGACAGACTGACAGACTGACAGACTGACAGACTGACAGACTGACAGACTGACAGACTGACAGACTGACAGACTGACAGACTGACAGACTGACAGACTGACAGACTGACAGACTGACAGACTGACAGACTGACAGACTGACAGACTGACAGACTGACAGACTGACAGACTGACAGACTGACAGACTGACAGACTGACAGACTGACAGACTGACAGACTGACAGACTGACAGACTGACAGACTGACAGACTGACAGACTGACAGACTGACAGACTGACAGACTGACAGACTGACAGACTGACAGACTGACAGACTGACAGACTGACAGACTGACAGACTGACAGACTGACAGACTGACAGACTGACAGACTGACAGACTGACAGACTGACAGACTGACAGACAGACTGACAGACTGACAGACTGACAGACTGACAGACTGACAGACTGACAGACTGACAGACTGACAGACTGACAGACTGACAGACTGACAGACTGACAGACTGACAGACTGACAGACTGACAGACTGACAGACTGACAGACTGACAGACTGACAGACTGACAGACTGACAGACTGACAGACTGACAGACTGACAGACTGACAGACTGACAGACTGACAGACTGACAGACTGACAGACTGACAGACTGACAGACTGACAGACTGACAGACTGACAGACTGACAGACTGACAGACTGACAGACTGACAGACAGACAACTGACAGACTGACAGACTGACAGACTGACAGACTGACAGACTGACAGACTGACAGACTGACAGACTGACAGACTGACAGACTGACAGACTGACAGACTGACAGACTGACAGACTGACAGACTGACAGACTGACAGACTGACAGACTGACAGACTGACAGACTGACAGACTGACAGACTGACAGACTGACAGACTGACAGACTGACAGACTGACAGACTGACAGACTGACAGACTGACAGACTGACAGACTGACAGACTGACAGACTGACAGACTGACAGACTGACAGACTGACAGACTGACAGACTGACAGACTGACAGACTGACAGACTGACAGACTGACAGACTGACAGACTGACAGACTGACAGACTGACAGACTGACAGACTGACAGACTGACAGACTGACAGACTGACAGACTGACAGACTGACAGACTGACAGACTGACAGACTGACAGACTGACAGACTGACAGACTGACAGACTGACAGAGACTGACAGACTGACTGACAGACTGACGACTGACAGACTGACAGACTGACAGACTGACAGACTGACAGACTGACAGACTGACAGACTGACAGACTGACAGACTGACAGACTGACAACTGACAGACTGACAGACTGACAGACTGACAGACTGACAGACTGACAGACTGACAGACTGACAGACTGACAGACTGACAGACTGACAGACTGACAGACTGACAGACTGACAGACTGACAGACTGACAGACTGACAGACTGACAGACTGACAGACTGACAGACTGACAGACTGACAGACTGACTGACAGACTGACAGACTGACAGACTGACAGACTGACAGACTGACAGACTGACAGACTGACAGACTGACAGACTGACAGACTGACAGACTGACAGACTGACAGACTGACAGACTGACAGACTGACAGACTGACAGACTGACAGACTGACAGACTGACAGACTGACAGACTGACAGACTGACAGACTGACAGACTGACAGACTGACAGACTGACAGACTGACAGACTGACAGACTGACAGACTGACAGACTGACAGACTGACAGACTGACAGACTGACAGACTGACAGACTGACAGACTGACAGACTGACAGACTGACAGACTGACAGACTGACAGACTGACAGACTGACAGACTGACAGACTGACAGACTGACAGACTGACAGACTGACAGACTGACAGACTGACAGACTGACAGACTGACAGACTGACAGACTGACAGACTGACAGACTGACAGACTGACAGACTGACAGACTGACAGACTGACAGACTGACAGACTGACAGACTGACAGACTGACAGACTGACAGACTGACAGACTGACAGACTGACAGACTGACAGACTGACAGACTGACAGACTGACAGACTGACAGACTGACAGACTGACAGACTGACAGACTGACAGACTGACAGACTGACAGACTGACAGACTGACAGACTGACAGACTGACAGACTGACAGACTGACAGACTGACAGACTGACAGACTGACAGACTGACAGACTGACAGACTGACAGACTGACAGACTGACAGACTGACAGACTGACAGACTGACAGACTGACAGACTGACAGACTGACAGACTGACAGACTGACAGACTGACAGACTGACAGACTGACAGACTGACAGACTGACAGACTGACAGACTGACAGACTGACAGACTGACAGACTGACAGACTGACAGACTGACAGACTGACAGACTGACAGACGACAGACTGACAGACTGACAGACTGACAGACTGACAGACTGACAGACTGACAGACTGACAGACTGACAGACTGACAGACTGACAGACTGACAGACTGACAGACTGACAGACTGACAGACTGACAGACTGACAGACTGACAGACTGACAGACTGACAGACTGACAGACTGACAGACTGACAGACTGACAGACTGACAGACTGACAGACTGACAGACTGACAGACTGACAGACTGACAGACTGACAGACTGACAGACTGACAGACTGACAGACTGACAGACTGACAGACTGACAGACTGACAGACTGACAGACTGACAGACTGACAGACTGACAGACTGACAGACTGACAGACTGACAGACTGACAGACTGACAGACGACTGACACAGACTGACAGACTGACAGACTGACAGACTGACAGACTGACAGACTGACAGACTGACAGACTGACAGACTGACAGACTGACAGACTGACAGACTGACAGACTGACAGACTGACAGACTGACAGACTGACAGACTGACAGACTGACAGACTGACAGACTGACAGACTGACCGACAGACTGACAGACTGACAGACTGACAGACTGACAGACTGACAGACTGACAGACTGACAGACTGACAGACTGACAGACTGACAGACTGACAGACTGACAGACTGACAGACTGACAGACTGACAGACTGACAGACTGACAGACTGACAGACTGACAGACTGACAGACTGACAGACTGACAGACTGACAGACTGACAGACTGACAGACTGACAGACTGACAGACTGACAGACTGACAGACTGACAGACTGACAGACTGACAGACTGACAGACTGACAGACTGACAGACTGACAGACTGACAGACTGACAGACTGACAGACTGACAGACTGACAGACTGACAGACTGACAGACTGACAAGACTGACAGACTGACAGACTGACAGACTGACAGACTGACAGACTGACAGACTGACAGACTGACAGACTGACAGACTGACAGACTGACAGACTGACAGACTGACAGACTGACAGACTGACAGACTGACAGACTGACAGACTGACAGACTGACAGACTGACAGACTGACAGACTGACAGACTGACAGACTGACAGACTGACAGACTGACAGACTGACAGACTGACAGACTGACAGACTGACAGACTGACAGACTGACAGACTGACAGACTGACAGACTGACAGACTGACAGACTGACAGACTGACAGACTGACAGACTGACAGACTGACAGACTGACAGACTGACAGACTGACAGACTGACAGACTGACAGACTGACAGACTGACAGACTGACAGACTGACAGACAGACTGACAGACTGACAGACTGACAGACTGACAGACTGACAGACTGACAGACTGACAGACTGACAGACTGACAGACTGACAGACTGACAGACTGACAGACTGACAGACTGACAGACTGACAGACTGACAGACTGACAGACTGACAGACTGACAGACTGACAGACTGACAGACTGACAGACTGACAGACTGACAGACTGACAGACTGACAGACTGACAGCTGACAGACTGACAGACTGACAGACTGACAGACTGACAGACTGACAGACTGACAGACTGACAGACTGACAGACTGACAGACTGACAGACTGACAGACTGACAGACTGACAGACTGACAGACTGACAGACTGACAGACTGACAGACTGACAGACTGACAGACTGACAGACTGACAGACTGACAGACTGACAGACTGACAGACTGACAGACTGACAGACTGACAGACTGACAGACTGACAGACTGACAGACTGACAGACTGACAGACTGACAGACTGACAGACTGACAGACTGACAGACTGACAGACTGACAGACTGACAGACTGACAGACTGACAGACTGACAGACTGACAGACTGACAGACTGACAGACTGACAGACTGACAGACTGACAGACTGACAGACTGACAGACTGACAGACTGACAGACTGACAGACTGACAGACTGACAGACTGACAGACTGACAGACTGACAGACTGACAGACTGACAGACTGACAGACTGACAGACTGACAGACCAGACTGACAGACTGACAGACTGACAGACTGACAGACTGACAGACTGACAGACTGACAGACTGACAGACTGACAGACTGACAGACTGACAGACTGACAGACTGACAGACTGACAGACTGACAGACCGACAGACTGACAGACTGACAGACTGACAGACTGACAGACGACTGACAGACTGACAGACTGACAGACTGACAGACTGACAGACTGACAGACTGACAGACTGACAGACTGACAGACTGACAGACTGACAGACTGACAGACTGACAGACTGACAGACTGACAGACTGACAGACTGACAGACTGACAGACTGACAGACTGACAGACTGACAGACTGACAGACTGACAGACTGACAGACTGACAGACTGACAGACTGACAGACTGACAGACTGACAGACTGACAGACAGACTGACAGACTGACAGACTGACAGACTGACAGACTGACAGACTGACAGACTGACAGACTGACAGACTGACAGACTGACAGACTGACAGACTGACAGACTGACAGACTGACAGACTGACAGACTGACAGACTGACAGACTGACAGACTGACAGACTGACAGACTGACAGACTGACAGACTGACAGACTGACAGACTGACAGACTGACAGACTGACAGACTGACAGACTGACAGACTGACAGACTGACAGACTGACAGACTGACAGACTGACAGACTGACAGACTGACAGACTGACAGACTGACAGACTGACAGACTGACAGACTGACAGACTGACAGACTGACAGACTGACAGACTGACAGACTGACAGGACTGACAGACTGACAGACTGACAGACTGACAGACTGACAGACTGACAGACTGACAGACTGACAGACTGACAGACTGACAGACTGACAGACTGACAGACTGACAGACTGACAGACTGACAGACTGACAGACTGACAGACTGACAGACTGACAGACTGACAGACTGACAGACTGACAGACTGACAGACTGACAGACTGACAGACTGACAGACTGACAGACTGACAGACTGACAGACTGACAGACTGACAGACTGACAGACTGACAGACTGACAGACTGACAGACTGACAGACTGACAGACTGACAGACTGACAGACTGACAGACTGACAGACTGACAGACTGACAGACTGACAGACTGACAGACTGACAGACTGACAGACTGACAGACTGACAGACTGACAGACTGACAGACTGGCAGACTGACAGACTTACAAACTGACAGACTGACAGACTGACAGACTGATAGACTGACAGACTGACAGACTGACAGACTGACAGACTGACAGACTGACAGACTGACAGACTGACAGACTGACAGACTGACAGACTGACAGACTGACAGACTGACAGACTGACAGACTGACAGACTGACAGACTGACAGACTGACAGACTGACAGACTGACAGACTGACAGACTGACAGACTGACAGACTGACAGACTGACAGACTGACAGACTGACAGACTGACAGACTGACAGACTGACAGACTGACAGACTGACAGACTGACAGACTGACAGACTGACAGACTGACAGACTGACAGACTGACAGACTGACAGACTGACAGACTGACAGACTGACAGACTGACAGACTGACAGACTGACAGACTGACAGACAGACAGCCTGACAGACTGACAGACTGACAGACTGACAGACTGACAGACTGACAGACTGACAGACTGACAGACTGACAGACTGACAGACTGACAGACTGACAGACTGACAGACTGACAGACTGACAGACAGACTGACAGACTGACAGACTGACAGACTGACAGACAGACTGACAGACTGACAGACTGACAGACTGACAGACTGACAGACTGACAGACTGACAGACTGACAGACTGACAGACTGACAGACTGACAGACTGACAGACTGACAGACTGACAGACTGACAGACTGACAGACTGACAGACTGACAGACTGACAGACTGACAGACTGACAGACTGACAGACTGACAGACTGACAGACTGACAGACTGACAGACTGACAGACTGACAGACTGACAGACTGACAGACTGACAGACTGACAGACTGACAGACTGACAGACTGACAGACTGACAGACTGACAGAGTGACAAACTGACAGACTGACAGACTGACAGACTGACAGACTGACAGACTGACAGACTGACAGACTGACAGACTGACAGACTGACAGACTGACAGACTGACAGACTGACAGACTGACAGACTGACAGACTGACAGACTGACAGACTGACAGACTGACAGACTGACAGACTGACAGACTGACAGACTGACAGACTGACAGACTGACAGACTGACAGACTGACAGACTGACAGACTGACAGACTGACAGACTGACAGACTGACAGACTGACAGACTGACAGACTGACAGACTGACAGACTGACAGACTGACAGACTGACAGACTGACAGACTGACAGACTGACAGACTGACAGACTGACAGACTGACAGACTGACAGACTGAGAGACTGACAGACTGACAGACTGACAGACTGACAGACTGACAGACTGACAGACTGACAGACTGACAGACTGACAGACTGACAGACTGACAGACTGACAGACTGTGTAACGTAGTGTTACATGCTACCTACTTTTCCTCGGTTCAATAATTAATTCCTCTCGGCCGACACCCACTAAGATATGTTCAGCATAAATTGCCTTTAGTAACAATACAATTCGCACTCGGTAGAGCATGTGACGTCAGCAGAAAAAAAACAATCAATTGTTATTTTCATTCGTCACCCTCACAGTTCACATTCAGTGTTGACTGAAAACATTACATGAGGACCTTTTATGAAAGACGAAAGGCACCCCTTCGACCACACTTGAAGTCGTGCGTTATTGATAAATTTGATTCATTCAGTCAGTTTAGCTTTGACCACCGACGAGGTAGGTCGATTAGGTCAATTGTAGCTTTGTTGCTCGGAACTTCCCCCCACCAGTGGTAAGGGGTTTCGTTGCAAGTTAGGTAATTGCCACCAGGGGCTTCGGTACCTGCTGATCTACCAGAGCTTTTGCCTGCTGTGCGCCACCAGGGGCATTATACCTGCTGATCCGCCACCAGGGGCATTATACCTGCTGATCGCCACCAGGGGCCTTATACCTGCTGATCCGCCACCAGGGGCATTATACCTGCTGATCGCCACCAGGGGCCTTATACCTGCTGATCCGCCACCAGGGGCATTATACCTGCTGATCGCCACCAGGGGCCTTATACCTGCTGATCCGCCACCAGGGCATTATACCTGCTGATCGCCACCAGGGGCCTTATACCTGCTGATCCGCCACCAGGGGCATTATACCTGCTGATCGCCACCAGGGGCCTTATACCTGCTGATCCGCCACCAGGGGCATTATACCTGCTGATCGCCACCAGGGGCCTTATACCTGCTGATCCGCCACCAGGGGCATTATACCTGCTGATCGCCACCAGGGGCCTTATACCTGCTGATCCGCCACCAGGGGCATTATACCTGTTGATCGCCACCAGGGGCCTTAATACCTGCTGATCCGCCACCAGGGGCTTTATACCTGCTGATTGCCACCAGGGGCGTTATACCTGCTGATCCGCCACCAGGGGCATTATACCTGCTGATCGCCGCCAGGGGCATTGTACCTGCCGATCCGTCACCAGGGGGCTAAGAGCCCATGCCGATACCAGAAGCAATTGACCAGGAACTAACCAGAAAACCAGAATACCCAGAGATAGCACCAGATCCAGAAACAACCCCCAAGGACTACTTAACCAGGACTTAAATACACTTTATTTGAAGGAGTATCAATACTGCCACTTTAAACCAGAATATCCGCATAACCAGAATTTATCCAAACTAAATATTGTAAGTTGTGAATTAATGAGTTGTTTTTAATAAAGATTTTGATATTAAGGTTTTAAGACCTTTCATTTGAAGTTTCGTGTTTTCTTCATTTACGACCCTGGCTATCCGACGAGCAAAACCTCGGCTGAGAAACAAAAAGCACATCACAAATTGGCGCCCGAGCAGGGACTATAAGGTCCATACCCGTAAAAACAAAATCTTAAACACTCACACAACAAAAGGAGAATATCAGAGTTCACCATGTCCGATACCGAAGAGGGATTCGACGTTTTCGCTAGCTTAGGAGCCATCTACCTCCTAAGGAAACAGGAGTTGGTAGATCGGATGGGCCAGCTAGGTATCGAAACTGAAGGTCCTATATCCGTTCTAAGAGCCCGTTTCAGCGCTTATATTAAGGAAGCGAGGCAGCGGAAATCCACCCAGAATTTATGCGAGGAAATTAAAAATTTCACTAATGCGAGAGAATACCCTGAGGATTTGGCCCCACCCAGTAATTCCAGCAGTACCGAAGCAAAGAAAATTCCGAAGTCACCGAATTTTACGGAGATATTTTTCCAGGTTCCTCCTCGTCCAGCCACTGCCAGCACCAGTAGGGGTATTGGTCGGCCTCCAGAAGCACGCCAGGGGCCCAGTGCCGAAGTTAGTACCGCCGCTGACCGTCCGCAACCCGACTCTCGAATCTTGGCCAGGTTCCCCATCAGGCATGATGCTGAGGTCATGAACACCGTGCGAAAGTGGGGATTGAGATTCGATTCTAAAGGCAACGCGTTGGAATTTATGGAACGGGTGGAGGAATTAATTGAATGTTACGATATCCAGCCTGAAGATATGCTAAGAGCTCTACCAGAGGTTCTCAGAGGTACAGCTTTAGAATGGTACCGGATAAATAAGACCGAATTTAGAACATGGCGGTCGTTTCAAGATGCCTTTTTAGGACACTTCCTGCCTGCCCGGTTCGTACATAAGTTAGAGGATGAAATTATGCGACGCAAGCAAGGGCCAAGAGAGAAGGCTAAGGAATTCATTCAGGCCACGCAGTACCTCATACATCGGCACCCACATTTAACTCTTTCAGAATGTGTCGACCGAATTTACGATAGCCTCCGTGCGGAATATCACTTATATATTAAGAGACGAGACTTCGAGACCTTGGACGAGCTAATGAAGTTAGCCGAGGAATATGAATACATACAGGCGGAAGACCGCAACTCGCGCTCGTTGTCATCCCGACCTCCAGTTGGAGTAAACAGAAACTCGACATCGAATCGACAAACATTCAACCGTTGGTCGCCACGTTTCAACCAGGCCATGCGATGACCAAGTCGCAGGGGGACAAGCGCCCGGCCCGGAGAATGTGGGTGAAGTACAAATTTTAGGACAGCATTCGCCACGAGAAGCTTGGCAAGATCCAAGGTGTTTCATCCCTGTCAGGATTTGCGGCCAAACAATAAAAGCCTTGCTGGATACCGGGGCCACTAAATCATTTATAAACGCTAAAACCCGCCGAGTTCTGCGAAGGAATAAATTACCAATGCGGTACCGGAAACATATGACACACTTGGCCAACGGAAACCCTGTCGAGAGTCGAGAGCATTATTTCCTAACCATGTACATCGGTGGACAATTAGTTCATGGGGAAGTGACATATATGGACCAGCTTACCGAAGATATGGTGTTAGGTGTCGACGTGCTGTTGAACGCTGACTTCAAAATGACTTTACTAGGCAAAGAAATACCAATGGTTAAAGGTGTGCCTAGCCCAGACCGCAATCGCGTTTGCGCACTGGGAGGAAAATCGTTGTTACTCGACACGGAACGCCCAAAATTCGAACATTTACCCAGCACCACTAACGCGGCCGTACATCATATAAAATCGAAACCCAACCAACCTTTTAAACAAAGGTATTACCCCAGGAACCCAGCGATGCAAATAATTATTGACGATGAGATCAACGACTTACTCCGGGATGATAAAATGGAGCCAACCAAGAAGACGAAACCAATTAGCCAGCCGTGGGAAAGACAAGCATCACTCCCTGCTAAGATGAAGCCCCAGGTGAAGTCTGTGGTATACCTCGAAACTTTGCCGGCCACACCTCACACCGGAATGCAGGCAACCAGAAAGGTGTGTTTTCAAAAGGAAACAAACCTAGGAGACACCACAATCGCTAGGCCACGCAAGAAGATGCCCGAAAATGGAAGCGAAGGAGACGAGTCAGCCGCCAGTAAAATCGCTCGAAAGCAGATACGAGGGACAACTCAGACCCCCATGCCAGTCGCTATCACTCAGTCGCCACCAATTGCTAAGGAAAACCAAAACATGCCGTCCACCTCGGCAGCCGCCCTCGCCTCGCTAGCATCAGCTAAGCCACCATCCAAGCGCACTACGCCCAGCGCAAGCTGCAATAGGAGACTACCTAAGGACAAGCAGGCCCCGATTAATCCTCCGCAAGGTAATCTCAAGAAAGATCGAGAAGCCCCTGCCGCCGCCGCGCCGCAAACCATGGATAATCCGCGGGCGAACATGGGATTAAACTTCCCGATGATGCTGCAGACCAGCGGGCCTCAGGCCAGGAAAACATCGTGCAACCAGCCACCGGACACTAGATCTAGACTATACGACCCTTTCCTGGGGGTAAAGATAACTCGCCATGCGGAGTATAACCCCAAGTACCGACGGCAAAGGTTCTCTATAAAACTACGGCATGGAAAGGTACATGTGCGAATAATAAAGTCCGGAGTCGCCATCCTCGAGCATCCAAGGAGTGGGATGAAGAAGAGGGTAGAGTTTACGCCCTGAAATACCGCTGTCAATCCAGGCAGTCTTGAGGATGAGTGCATTTAATTTTGTGTTATTTTTTTTTTAATTATGACTGATTTAAGCTTTTTTTGATTTCCAGTCCATTTTGTTTTTTTTAATTTCTTTTGTTCCAGCAAGAAGCTGTTTGTTTTTGCTTTAAAAAGCCATATAGGGCACCAGTAGGTAGTTTAAGTTAGTTTTTTACAGGAAACTGTTTTCGTTAATTTGATGAATTAATTTTTTTTCCTTTCTTTTTCTCTTTCGTTATGAACGGTACATTTCACTTTAATAATTAGTTGTGGGTTTTACACAGTAGTATATATATAACTCGTTGTTGTTTTACCTTTTTGAATCATGGCCGGAAACTTGTCGCAGTACTTTCGTTTCTTACCTTTTTAAAGACGAGAAGGTTCTCGTCTCCAAAGGGGGGATGGTATGTAACGTAGTGTTACATGCTACCTACTTTTCCTCGGTTCAATAATTAATTCCTCTCGGCCGACACCCACTAAGATATGTTCAGCATAAATTGCCTTTAGTAACAATACAATTCGCACTCGGTAGAGCATGTGACGTCAGCAGAAAAAAAACAATCAATTGTTATTTTCATTCGTCACCCTCACAGTTCACATTCAGTGTTGACTGAAAACATTACATGAGGACCTTTTATGAAAGACGAAAGGCACCCCTTCGACCACACTTGAAGTCGTGCGTTATTGATAAATTTGATTCATTCAGTCAGTTTAGCTTTGACCACCGACGAGGTAGGTCGATTAGGTCAATTGTAGCTTTGTTGCTCGGAACTTCCCCCCACCAGTGGTAAGGGGTTTCGTTGCAAGTTAGGTAATTGCCACCAGGGGCTTCGGTACCTGCTGATCTACCAGAGCTTTTGCCTGCTGTGCGCCACCAGGGGCATTATACCTGCTGATCCGCCACCAGGGGCATTATACCTGCTGATCGCCACCAGGGGCCTTATACCTGCTGATCCGCCACCAGGGGCATTATACCTGCTGATCGCCACCAGGGGCCTTATACCTGCTGATCCGCCACCAGGGGCATTATACCTGCTGATCGCCACCAGGGGCCTTATACCTGCTGATCCGCCACCAGGGGCATTATACCTGCTGATCGCCACCAGGGGCCTTATACCTGCTGATCCGCCACCAGGGGCATTATACCTGCTGATCGCCACCAGGGGCCTTATACCTGCTGATCCGCCACCAGGGGCATTATACCTGCTGCTCGCCACCAGGGGCCTTATACCTGCTGATCCGCCACCAGGGGCATTATACCTGCTGATCGCCACCAGGGGCCTTATACCTGCTGATCCGCCACCAGGGGCATTATACCTGTTGATCGCCACCAGGGGCCTCATACCTGCTGATCCGCCACCAGGGGCATTATACCTGCTGATCGCCACCAGGGGCCTTATACCTGCTGATCCGCCACCAGGGGCATTATACCTGCTGATCGCCACCAGGGGCATTATACCTGCTGATCTGCCACCAGGGGCATTATACCTGCTGATCGCCACCAGGGGCATTAATACCTGCTGATCCGCCACCAGGGGCATTATACCTGCTGATCGCCAACAGGGGCTTTATACCTGCTGATCCGCCACCAGGGGCATTATACCTGCTGATCGCCACCAGGGGCATTAATACCTGCTGATCCGCCACCAGGGGCTTTATACCTGCTGATTGCCACCAGGGGCGTTATACCTGCTGATCCGCCACCAGGGGCATTATACCTGCTGATCGCCGCCAGGGGCATTGTACCTGCCGATCCGTCACCAGGGGGCTAAGAGCCCATGCCGATACCAGAAGCAATTGACCAGGAACTAACCAGAAAACCAGAATACCCAGAGATAGCACCAGATCCAGAAACAACCCCCAAGGACTACTTAACCAGGACTTAAATACACTTTATTTGAAGGAGTATCAATACTGCCACTTTAAACCAGAATATCCGCATAACCAGAATTTATCCAAACTAAATATTGTAAGTTGTGAATTAATGAGTTGTTTTTAATAAAGATTTTGATATTAAGGTTTTAAGACCTTTCATTTGAAGTTTCGTGTTTTCTTCATTTACGACCCTGGCTATCCGACGAGCAAAACCTCGGCTGAGAAACAAAAAGCACATCACAACTGACAGACTGACAGACTGACAGACTGACAGACTGACAGACTGACAGACTGACAGACTGACAGACTGACAGACTGACAGACTGACAGACTGACAGACTGACAGACTGACAGACTGACAGACTGACAGACTGACAGACTGACAGACTGACAGACTGACAGACTGACAGACTGACAGACTGACAGACTGACAGACTGACAGACTGACAGACTGACAGACTGACAGACTGACAGACTGACAGACTGACAGACTGACAGACTGACAGACTGACAGACTGACAGACTGACAGACTGACAGACTGACAGACTGACAGACTAACAGACTGACAGACTGACAGACTGACAGACTGACAGACTGACAGACTGACAGACTGACAGACTGACAGACTGGCAGACTGACAGACTTACAAACTGACAGACTGACAGACTGACAGACTGATAGACTGACAGACTGACAGACTGATAGACTGACAGACTGACAGACTGACAGACTGACAGACTGACAGACTGACAGACTGACAGACTGACAGACTGACAGACTGACAGACTGACAGACTGACAGACTGACAGACTGACAGACTGACAGACTGACAGACTGACAGACTGACAGACTGACAGACTGACAGACTGACAGACTGACAGACTGACAGACTGACAGACTGACAGACAGACAGACTGACAGACTGACAGACTGACAGACTGACAGACTGACAGACTGACAGACTGACAGACTGACAGACTGACAGACTGGCAGACTGACAGACTGACAGACTGACAGACTGACAGACTGACAGACTGACAGACTGACAGACTGACAGACTGACAGACTGACAGACTGACAGACTGACAGACTGACAGACTGACAGACTGACAGACTGACAGACTGACAGACTGACAGACTGACAGACTGACAGACTGACAGACTGACAGACTGACAGACTGACAGACTGACAGACTGACAGACTGACAGACTGACAGACTGACAGACTGACAGAGTGACAGACTGACAGACTGACAGACTGACAGACTGACAGACTGACAGACTGACAGACTGACAGACTGACAGACTGACAGACTGACAGACTGACAGACTGACAGACTGACAGACTGACAGACTGACAGACTGACAGACTGACAGACTGACAGACTGACAGACTGACAGACTGACAGACTGACAGACTGACAGACTGACAGACTGACAGACTGACAGACTGACAGACTGACAGACTGACAGACTGACAGACTGACAGACTGACAGACTGACAGACTGACAGACTGACAGACTGACAGACTGACAGACTGACAGACTGACAGACTGACAGACTGAGCAGACTGACAGACTGACAGACTGACAGACTGACAGACTGACAGACTGACAGACTGACAGACTGACAGACTGACAGACTGACAGACTGACAGACTGACAGACTGACAGACTGACAGACTGACAGACTGACAGACTGACAGACTGACAGACTGACAGACTGACAGACTGACAGACTGACAGACTGACAGACTGACAGACTGACAGACTGACAGACTGACAGACTGACAGACTGACAGACTGACAGACTGACAGACTGACAGACTGACAGACTGACAGACTGACAGACTGACAGACTGACAGACTGACAGACTGACAGACTGACAGACTGACAGACTGACAGACTGACAGACTGACAGACTGACAGACTGACAGACTGACAGACTGACAGACTGACAGACTGACAGACTGACAGACTGACAGACTGACAGACTGACAGACTGACAGACTGACAGACTGACAGACTGACAGACTGACAGACTGACAGACTGACAGACTGACAGACTGACAGACTGACAGACTGACAGACTGACAGACTGACAGACTGACAGACTGACAGACTGACAGACTGACAGACTGACAGACTGACAGACTGACAGACTGACAGACTGACAGACTGACAGACTGACAGACTGACAGACTGACAGACTGACAGACTGACAGACTGACAGACTGACAGACTGACAGACTGACAGACTGACAGACTGACAGACTGACAGACTGACAGACTGACAGACTGACAGACTGACAGACTGACAGACTGACAGACTGACAGACTGACAGACTGACAGACTGACAGACTGACAGACTGACAGACTGACAGACTGACAGACTGACAGACTGACAGACTGACAGACTGACAGACTGACAGACTGACAGACTGACAGACTGACAGACTGACAGACTGACAGACTGACAGACTGACAGACTGACAGACTGACAGACTGACAGACTGACAGACTGACAGACTGACAGACTGACAGACTGACAGACTGACAGACTGACAGACTGACAGACTGACAGACTGACAGACTGACAGACTGACAGACTGACAGACTGACAGACTGACAGACTGACAGACTGACAGACTGACAGACTGACAGACTGACAGACTGACAGACTGACAGACTGACAGACTGACAGACTGACAGACTGACAGACTGACAGACTGACAGACTGACAGACTGACAGACTGACAGACTGACAGACTGACAGACTGACAGACTGACAGACTGACAGACTGACAGACTGACAGACTGACAGACTGACAGACTGACAGACTGACAGACTGACAGACTGACAGACTGACAGACTGACAGACTGACAGACTGACAGACTGACAGACTGACAGACTGACAGACTGACAGACTGACAGACTGACAGACTGACAGACTGACAGACTGACAGACTGACAGACTGACAGACTGACAGACTGACAGACTGACAGACTGACAGACTGACAGACTGACAGACTGACAGACTGACAGACTGACAGACTGACAGACTGACAGACTGACAGACTGACAGACTGACAGACTGACAGACTGACAGACTGACAGACTGACAGACTGACAGACTGACAGACTGACAGACTGACAGACTGACAGACTGACAGACTGACAGACTGACAGACTGACAGACTGACAGACTGACAGACTGACAGACTGACAGACTGACAGACTGACAGACTGACAGACTGACAGACTGACAGACAGACTGACAGACTGACAGACTGACAGACTGACAGACTGACAGACTGACAGACTGACAGACTGACAGACTGACAGACTGACAGACTGACAGACTGACAGACTGACAGACTGACAGACTGACAGACTGACAGACTGACAGACTGACAGACTGACAGACTGACAGACTGACAGACTGACAGACTGACAGACTGACAGACTGACAGACTGACAGACTGACAGACTGACAGACTGACAGACTGACAGACTGACAGACTGACAGACTGACAGACTGACAGACTGACAGACTGACAGACTGACAGACTGACAGACTGACAGACTGACAGACTGACAGACTGACAGACTGACAGACTGACAGACTGACAGACTGACAGACTGACAGACTGACAGACTGACAGACTGACAGACTGACAGACTGACAGACTGACAGACTGACAGACTGACAGACTGACAGACTGACAGACTGACAGACTGACAGACTGACAGACTGACAGACTGACAGACTGACAGACTGACAGACTGACAGACTGACAGACTGACAGACTGACAGACTGACAGACTGACAGACTGACAGACTGACAGACTGACAGACTGACAGACTGACAGACTGACAGACTGACAGACTGACAGACTGACAGACTGACAGACTGACAGACTGACAGACTGACAGACTGACAGACTGACAGACTGACAGACTGACAGACTGACAGACTGACAGACTGACAGACTGACAGACTGACAGACTGACAGACTGACAGACAGACTGACAGACTGACAGACTGACAGACTGACAGACAGACTGACAGACTGACAGACTGACAGACTGACAGACTGACAGACTGACAGACTGACAGACTGACAGACTGACAGACTGACAGACTGACAGACTGACAGACTGACAGACTGACAGACTGACAGACTGACAGACTGACAGACTGACAGACTGACAGACTGACAGACTGACAGACTGACAGACTGACAGACTGACAGACTGACAGACTGACAGACTGACAGACTGACAGACTGACAGACTGACAGACTGACAGACTGACAGACTGACAGACTGACAGACTGACAGACTGACAGACTGACAGACTGACAGACTGACAGACTGACAGACTGACAGACTGACAGACTGACAGACTGACAGACTGACAGACTGACAGACTGACAGACTGACAGACTGACAGACTGACAGACTGACAGACTGACAGACTGACAGACTGACAGACTGACAGACTGACAGACTGACAGACTGACAGACTGACAGACTGACAGACTGACAGACTGACAGACTGACAGACTGACAGACTGACAGACTGACAGACTGACAGACTGACAGACTGACAGACTGACAGACTGACAGACTGACAGACTGACAGACAGACTGACAGACTGACAGACTGACAGACTGACAGACTGACAGACTGACAGACTGACAGACTGACAGACTGACAGACTGACAGACTGACAGACTGACAGACTGACAGACTGACAGACTGACAGACTGACAGACTGACAGACTGACAGACTGACAGACTGACAGACTGACAGACTGACAGACTGACAGACTGACAGACTGACAGACTGACAGACTGACAGACTGACAGACTGACAGACTGACAGACTGACAGACTGACAGACTGACAGACTGACAGACTGACAGACTGACAGACTGACAGACTGACAGACTGACAGACTGACAGACTGACAGACTGACAGACTGACAGACTGACAGACTGACAGACTGACAGACTGACAGACTGACAGACTGACAGACTGACAGACTGACAGACTGACAGACTGACAGACTGACAGACTGACAGACTGACAGACTGACAGACTGACAGACTGACAGACTGACAGACTGACAGACTGACAGACTGACAGACTGACAGACTGACAGACTGACAGACTGACAGACTGACAGACTAGACTGACAGACTGACAGACTGACAGACTGACAGACTGACAGACTGACAGACTGACAGACTGACAGACTGACAGACTGACAGACTGACAGACTGACAGACTGACAGACTGACAGACTGACAGACTGACAGACTGACAGACTGACAGACTGACAGACTGACAGACTGACAGACTGACAGACTGACAGACTGACAGACTGACAGACTGACAGACTGACAGACTGACAGACTGACAGACTGACAGACTGACAGACTGACAGACTGACAGACTGACAGACTGACAGACTGACAGACTGACAGACTGACAGACTGACAGACTGACAGACTGACAGACTGACAGACTGACAGACTGACAGACTGACAGACTGACAGACTGACAGACTGACAGACTGACAGACTGACAGACTGACAGACTGACAGACTGACAGACTGACAGACTGACAGACTGACAGACTGACAGACTGACAGACTGACAGACTGACAGACTGACAGACTGACAGACTGACAGACTGACAGACTGACAGACTGACAGACTGACAGACTGACAGACTGACAGACTGACAGACTGACAGACTGACAGACTGACAGACTGACAGACTGACAGACTGACAGACTGACAGACTGACAGACTGACAGACTGACAGACTGACAGACTGACAGACTGACAGACTGACAGACTGACAGACTGACAGACTGACAGACTGACAGACTGACAGACTGACAGACTGACAGACTGACAGACTGACAGACTGACAGACTGACAGACTGACAGACTGACAGACTGACAGACTGACAGACTGACAGACTGACAGACTGACAGACTGACAGACTGACAGACTGACAGACTGACAGACTGACAGACTGACAGACTGACAGACTGACAGACTGACAGACTGACAGACTGACAGACTGACAGACTGACAGACTGACAGACTGACAGACTGACAGACTGACAGACTGACAGACTGACAGACTGACAGACTGACAGACTGACAGACTGACAGACTGACAGACTGACAGACTGACAGACTGACAGACTGACAGACTGACAGACTGACAGACAGACTGACAGACTGACAGACTGACAGACTGACAGACTGACAGACTGACAGACTGACAGACTGACAGACTGACAGACTGACAGACTGACAGACTGACAGACTGACAGACTGACAGACTGACAGACTGACAGACTGACAGACTGACAGACTGACAGACTGACAGACTGACAGACTGACAGACTGACAGACTGACAGACTGACAGACTGACAGACTGACAGACTGACAGACTGACAGACTGACAGACTGACAGACTGACAGACTGACAGACTGACAGACTGACAGACTGACAGACTGACAGACTGACAGACTGACAGACTGACAGACTGACAGACTGACAGACTGACAGACAGACTGACAGACTGACAGACTGACAGACTGACAGACTGACAGACTGACAGACTGACAGACTGACAGACTGACAGACTGACAGACTGACAGACTGACAGACTGACAGACTGACAGACTGACAGACTGACAGACTGACAGACTGACAGACTGACAGACTGACAGACTGACAGACTGACAGACTGACAGACTGACAGACTGACAGACTGACAGACTGACAGACTGACAGACTGACAGACTGACAGACTGACAGACTGACAGACTGACAGACTGACAGACTGACAGACTGACAGACTGACAGACTGACAGACTGACAGACTGACAGACTGACAGACTGACAGACTGACAGACTGACAGACTGACAGACTGACAGACTGACAGACTGACAGACTGACAGACTGACAGACTGACAGACTGACAGACTGACAGACTGACAGACTGACAGACTGACAGACTGACAGACTGACAGACTGACAGACTGACAGACTGACAGACTGACAGACTGACAGACTGACAGACTGACAGACTGACAGACTGACAGACTGACAGACTGACAGACTGACAGACTGACAGACTGACAGACTGACAGACTGACAGACTGACAGACTGACAGACTGACAGACTGACAGACTGACAGACTGACAGACTGACAGACTGACAGACTGACAGACTGACAGACTGACAGACTGACAGACTGACAGACTGACAGACTGACAGACTGACAGACTGACAGACTGACAGACTGACAGACTGACAGACTGACAGACTGACAGACTGACAGACTGACAGACTGACAGACTGACAGACTGACAGACTGACAGACTGACAGACTGACAGACTGACAGACTGACAGACTGACAGACTGACAGACTGACAGACTGACAGACTGACAGACTGACAGACTGACAGACTGACAGACTGACAGACTGACAGACTGACAGACTGACAGACTGACAGACTGACAGACTGACAGACTGACAGACTGACAGACTGACAGACTGACAGACTGACAGACTGACAGACTGACAGACTGACAGACTGACAGACTGACAGACTGACAGACTGACAGACTGACAGACTGACAGACTGACAGACTGACAGACTGACAGACTGACAGACTGACAGACTGACAGACTGACAGACTGACAGACTGACAGACTGACAGACTGACAGACTGACAGACTGACAGACTGACAGACTGACAGACTGACAGACTGACAGACTGACAGACTGACAGACTGACAGACTGACAGACTGACAGACTGACAGACTGACAGACTGACAGACTGACAGACTGACAGACTGACAGACTGACAGACTGACAGACTGACAGACTGACAGACTGACAGACTGACAGACTGACAGACTGACAGACTGACAGACTGACAGACTGACAGACTGACAGACTGACAGACTGACAGACTGACAGACTGACAGACTGACAGACTGACAGACTGACAGACTGACAGACTGACAGACTGACAGACTGACAGACTGACAGACTGACAGACTGACAGACTGACAGACTGACAGACTGACAGACTGACAGACTGACAGACTGACAGACTGACAGACTGACAGACTGACAGACTGACAGACTGACAGACTGACAGACTGACAGACTGACAGACTGACAGACTGACAGACTGACAGACTGACAGACTGACAGACTGACAGACTGACAGACTGACAGACTGACAGACTGACAGACTGACAGACTGACAGACTGACAGACTGACAGACTGACAGACTGACAGACTGACAGACTGACAGACTGACAGACTGACAGACTGACAGACTGACAGACTGACAGACTGACAGACTGACAGACTGACAGACTGACAGACTGACAGACTGACAGACTGACAGACTGACAGACTGACAGACTGACAGACTGACAGACTGACAGACTGACAGACTGACAGACTGACAGACTGACAGACTGACAGACTGACAGACTGACAGACTGACAGACTGACAGACTGACAGACTGACAGACTGACAGACTGACAGACTGACAGACTGACAGACTGACAGACTGACAGACTGACAGACTGACAGACTGACAGACTGACAGACTGACAGACTGACAGACTGACAGACTGACAGACTGACAGACTGACAGACTGACAGACTGACAGACTGACAGACTGACAGACTGACAGACTGACAGACTGACAGACTGACAGACTGACAGACTGACAGACTGACAGACTGACAGACTGACAGACTGACAGACTGACAGACTGACAGACTGACAGACTGACAGACTGACAGACTGACAGACTGACAGACTGACAGACTGACAGACTGACAGACTGACAGACTGACAGACTGACAGACTGACAGACTGACAGACTGACAGACTGACAGACTGACAGACTGACAGACTGACAGACTGACAGACTGACAGACTGACAGACTGACAGACTGACAGACTGACAGACTGACAGACTGACAGACTGACAGACTGACAGACTGACAGACTGACAGACTGACAGACTGACAGACTGACAGACTGACAGACTGACAGACTGACAGACTGACAGACTGACAGACTGACAGACTGACAGACTGACAGACTGACAGACTGACAGACTGACAGACTGACAGACTGACAGACTGACAGACTGACAGACTGACAGACTGACAGACTGACAGACTGACAGACTGACAGACTGACAGACTGACAGACTGACAGACTGACAGACTGACAGACTGACAGACTGACAGACTGACAGACTGACAGACTGACAGACTGACAGACTGACAGACTGACAGACTGACAGACTGACAGACTGACAGACTGACAGACTGACAGACTGACAGACTGACAGACTGACAGACTGACAGACTGACAGACTGACAGACTGACAGACTGACAGACTGACAGACTGACAGACTGACAGACTGACAGACTGACAGACTGACAGACTGACAGACTGACAGACTGACAGACTGACAGACTGACAGACTGACAGACTGACAGACTGACAGACTGACAGACTGACAGACTGACAGACTGACAGACTGACAGACTGACAGACTGACAGACTGACAGACTGACAGACTGACAGACTGACAGACTGACAGACTGACAGACTGACAGACTGACAGACTGACAGACTGACAGACTGACAGACTGACAGACTGACAGACTGACAGACTGACAGACTGACAGACTGACAGACTGACAGACTGACAGACTGACAGACTGACAGACTGACAGACTGACAGACTGACAGACTGACAGACTGACAGACTGACAGACTGACAGACTGACAGACTGACAGACTGACAGACTGACAGACTGACAGACTGACAGACTGACAGACTGACAGACTGACAGACTGACAGACTGACAGACTGACAGACTGACAGACTGACAGACTGACAGACTGACAGACTGACAGACTGACAGACTGACAGACTGACAGACTGACAGACTGACAGACTGACAGACTGACAGACTGACAGACTGACAGACTGACAGACTGACAGACTGACAGACTGACAGACTGACAGACTGACAGACTGACAGACTGACAGACTGACAGACTGACAGACTGACTGACAGACTGACAGACTGACAGACTGACAGACTGACAGACTGACAGACTGACAGACTGACAGACTGACAGACTGACAGACTGACAGACTGACAGACTGACAGACTGACAGACTGACAGACTGACAGACTGACAGACTGACAGACTGACAGACTGACAGACTGACAGACTGACAGACTGACAGACTGACAGACTGACAGACTGACAGACTGACAGACTGACAGACTGACAGACTGACAGACTGACAGACTGACAGACTGACAGACTGACAGACTGACAGACTGACAGACTGACAGACTGACAGACTGACAGACTGACAGACTGACAGACTGACAGACTGACAGACTGACAGACTGACAGACTGACAGACTGACAGACTGACAGACTGACAGACTGACAGACTGACAGACTGACAGACTGACAGACTGACAGACTGACAGACTGACAGACTGACAGACTGACAGACTGACAGACTGACAGACTGACAGACTGACAGACTGACAGACTGACAGACTGACAGACTGACAGACTGACAGACTGACAGACTGACAGACTGACAGACTGACAGACTGACAGACTGACAGACTGACAGACTGACAGACTGACAGACTGACAGACTGACAGACTGACAGACTGACAGACTGACAGACTGACAGACTGACAGACTGACAGACTGACAGACTGACAGACTGACAGACTGACAGACTGACAGACTGACAGACTGACAGACTGACAGACTGACAGACTGACAGACTGACAGACTGACAGACTGACAGACTGACAGACTGACAACTGACAGACTGACAGACTGACAGACTGACAGACTGACAGACTGACAGACTGACAGACTGACAGACTGACAGACTGACAGACTGACAGACTGACAGACTGACAGACTGACAGACTGACAGACTGACAGACTGACAGACTGACAGACTGACAGACTGACAGACTGACAGACTTGACAGACTGACAGACTGACAGACTGACAGACTGACAGACTGACAGACTGACAGACTGACAGACTGACAGACTGACAGACTGACAGACTGACAGACTGACAGACTGACACAGACTGACAGACTGACAGACTGACAGACTGACAGACTGACAGACTGACAGACTGACAGACTGACAGACTGACAGACTGACAGACTGACAGACTGACAGACTGACAGACTGACAGACTGACAGACTGACAGACTGACAGACTGACAGACTGACAGACTGACAGACTGACAGACTGACAGACTGACAGACTGACAGACTGACAGACTGACAGACTGACAGACTGACAGACTGACAGACTGACAGACTGACAGACTGACAGACTGACAGACTGACAGACTGACAGACTGACAGACTGACAGACTGACAGACTGACAGACTGACAGACTGACAGACTGACAGACTGACAGACTGACAGACTGACAGACTGACAGACTGACAGACTGACAGACTGACAGACTGACAGACTGACAGACTGACAGACTGACAGACTGACAGACTGACAGACTGACAGACTGACAGACTGACAGACTGACAGACTGACAGACTGACAGACTGACAGACTGACAGACTGACAGACTGACAGACTGACAGACTGACAGACTGACAGACTGACAGACTGACAGACTGACAGACTGACAGACTGACAGACTGACAGACTGACAGACTGACAGACTGACAGACTGACAGACTGACAGACTGACAGACTGACAGACTGACAGACTGACAGACTGACAGACTGACAGACTGACAGACTGACAGACTGACAGACTGACAGACTGACAGACTGACAGACTGACAGACTGACAGACTGACAGACTGACAGACTGACAGACTGACAGACTGACAGACTGACAGACTGACAGACTGACAGACTGACAGACTGACAGACTGACAGACTGACAGACTGACAGACTGACAGACTGACAGACTGACAGACTGACAGACTGACAGACTGACAGACTGACAGACTGACAGACTGACAGACTGACAGACTGACAGACTGACAGACTGACAGACTGACAGACTGACAGACTGACAGACTGACAGACTGACAGACTGACAGACTGACAGACTGACAGACTGACAGACTGACAGACTGACAGACTGACAGACTGACAGACTGACAGACTGACAGACTGACAGACTGACAGACTGACAGACTGACAGACTGACAGACTGACAGACTGACAGACTGACAGACTGACAGACTGACAGACTGACAGACTGACAGACTGACAGACTGACAGACTGACAGACTGACAGACTGACAGACTGACAGACTGACAGACTGACAGACTGACAGACTGACAGACTGACAGACTGACAGACTGACAGACTGACAGACTGACAGACTGACAGACTGACAGACTGACAGACTGACAGACTGACAGACTGACAGACTGACAGACTGACAGACTGACAGACTGACAGACTGACAGACTGACAGACTGACAGACTGACAGACTGACAGACTGACAGACTGACAGACTGACAGACTGACAGACTGACAGACTGACAGACTGACAGACTGACAGACTGACAGACTGACAGACTGACAGACTGACAGACTGACAGACTGACAGACTGACAGACTGACAGACTGACAGACTGACAGACTACCAGACTGACAGACTGACCGACTGACAGACTGACAGACTGACAGACTGACAGACTGACAGACTGACAGACTGACAGACTGACAGACTGACAGACTGACAGACTGACAGACTGACAGACTGACAGACTGACAGACTGACAGACTGACAGACTGACAGACTGACAGACTGACAGACTGACAGACTGACAGACTGACAGACTGACAGACTGACAGACTGACAGACTGACAGACTGACAGACTGACAGACTGACAGACTGACAGACTGACAGACTGACAGACTGACAGACTGACAGACTGACAGACTGACAGACTGACAGACTGACAGACTGACAGACTGACAGACTGACAGACTGACAGACTGACAGACTGACAGACTGACAGACTGACAGACTGACAGACTGACAGACTGACAGACTGACAGACTGACAGACTGACAGACTGACAGACTGACAGACTGACAGACTGACAGACTGACAGACTGACAGACTGACAGACTGACAGACTGACAGACTGACAGACTGACAGACTGACAGACTGACAGACTGACAGACTGACAGACTGACAGACTGACAGACTGACAGACTGACAGACTGACAGACTGACAGACTGACAGACTGACAGACTGACAGACTGACAGACTGACAGACTGACAGACTGACAGACTGACAGACTGACAGACTGACAGACTGACAGACTGACAGACTGACAGACTGACAGACTGACAGACTGACAGACTGACAGACTGACAGACTGACAGACTGACAGACTGACAGACTGACAGACTGACAGACTGACAGACTGACAGACTGACAGACTGACAGACTGACAGACTGACAGACTGACAGACTGACAGACTGACAGACTGACAGACTGACAGACTGACAGACTGACAGACTGACAGACTGACAGACTGACAGACTGACAGACTGACAGACTGACAGACTGACAGACTGACAGACTGACAGACTGACAGACTGACAGACTGACAGACTGACAGACTGACAGACTGACAGACTGACAGACTGACAGACTGACAGACTGACAGACTGACAGACTGACAGACTGACAGACTGACAGACTGACAGACTGACAGACTGACAGACTGACAGACTGACAGACTGACAGACTGACAGACTGACAGACTGACAGACTGACAGACTGACAGACTGACAGACTGACAGACTGACAGACTGACAGACTGACAGACTGACAGACTGACAGACTGACAGACTGACAGACTGACAGACTGACAGACTGACAGACTGACAGACTGACAGACTGACAGACTGACAGACTGACAGACTGACAGACTGACAGACTGACAGACTGACAGACTGACAGACTGACAGACTGACAGACTGACAGACTGACAGACTGACAGACTGACAGACTGACAGACTGACAGACTGACAGACTGACAGACTGACAGACTGACAGACTGACAGACTGACAGACTGACAGACTGACAGACTGACAGACTGACAGACTGACAGACTGACAGACTGACAGACTGACAGACTGACAGACTGACAGACTGACAGACTGACAGACTGACAGACTGACAGACTGACAGACTGACAGACTGACAGACTGACAGACTGACAGACTGACAGACTGACAGACTGACAGACTGACAGACTGACAGACTGACAGACTGACAGACTGACAGACTGACAGACTGACAGACTGACAGACTGACAGACTGACAGACTGACAGACTGACAGACTGACAGACTGACAGACTGACAGACTGACAGACTGACAGACTGACAGACTGACAGACTGACAGACTGACAGACTGACAGACTGACAGACTGACAGACTGACAGACTGACAGACTGACAGACTGACAGACTGACAGACTGACAGACTGACAGACTGACAGACTGACAGACTGACAGACTGACAGACTGACAGACTGACAGACTGACAGACTGACAGACTGACAGACTGACAGACTGACAGACTGACAGACTGACAGACTGACAGACTGACAGACTGACAGACTGACAGACTGACAGACTGACAGACTGACAGACTGACAGACTGACAGACTGACAGACTGACAGACTGACAGACTGACAGACTGACAGACTGACAGACTGACAGACTGACAGACTGACAGACTGACAGACTGACAGACTGACAGACTGACAGACTGACAGACTGACAGACTGACAGACTGACAGACTGACAGACTGACAGACTGACAGACTGACAGACTGACAGACTGACAGACTGACAGACTGACAGACTGACAGACTGACAGACTGACAGACTGACAGACTGACAGACTGACAGACTGACAGACTGACAGACTGACAGACTGACAGACTGACAGACTGACAGACTGACAGACTGACAGACTGACAGACTGACAGACTGACAGACTGACAGACTGACAGACTGACAGACTGACAGACTGACAGACTGACAGACTGACAGACTGACAGACTGACAGACTGACAGACTGACAGACTGACAGACTGACAGACTGACAGACTGACAGACTGACAGACTGACAGACTGACAGACTGACAGACTGACAGACTGACAGACTGACAGACTGACAGACTGACAGACTGACAGACTGACAGACTGACAGACTGACAGACTGACAGACTGACAGACTGACAGACTGACAGACTGACAGACTGACAGACTGACAGACTGACAGACTGACAGACTGACAGACTGACAGACTGACAGACTGACAGACTGACAGACTGACAGACTGACAGACTGACAGACTGACAGACTGACAGACTGACAGACTGACAGACTGACAGACTGACAGACTGACAGACTGACAGACTGACAGACTGACAGACTGACAGACTGACAGACTGACAGACTGACAGACTGACAGACTGACAGACTGACAGACTGACAGACTGACAGACTGACAGACTGACAGACTGACAGACTGACAGACTGACAGACTGACAGACTGACAGACTGACAGACTGACAGACTGACAGACTGACAGACTGACAGTGACAGACTGACAGACTGACAACTGACAGACTGACAGACTGACAGACTGACAGACTGACAGACTGACAGACTGACAGACTGACAGACTGACAGACTGACAGACTGACAGACTGACAGACTGACAGACTGACAGACTGACAGACTGACAGACTGACAGACTGACAGACTGACAGACTGACAGACTGACAGACTGACAGACTGACAGACTGACAGACTGACAGACTGACAGACTGACAGACTGACAGACTGACAGACTGACAGACTGACAGACTGACAGACTGACAGACTGACAGACTGACAGACTGACAGACTGACAGACTGACAGACTGACAGACTGACAGACTGACAGACTGACAGACTGACAGACTGACAGACTGACACAGACTGACAGACTGACAGACTGACAGACTGACAGACTGACAGACTGACAGACTGACAGACTGACAGACTGACAGACTGACAGACTGACAGACTGACAGACTGACAGACTGACAGACTGACAGACTGTCAGACTGACAGACTGTCAGTCTGTCAGTCTGTCAGTCAGTCTGTCAGTCTGTCAGTCTGTCAGTCTGTCAGTCTGTCAGTCTGTCAGTCTGTCAGTCTGTCAGTCTGTCAGTCTGTCAGTCTGTCAGTCTGTCAGTCTGTCAGTCTGTCAGTCTGTCAGTCTGTCAGTCTGTCAGTCTGTCAGTCTGTCAGTCTGTCAGTCTGTCAGTCTGTCAGTCTGTCAGTCTGTCAGTCTGTCAGTCTGTCAGTCTGTCAGTCTGTCAGTCTGTCAGTCTGTCAGTCTGTCAGTCTGTCAGTCTGTCAGTCTGTCAGTCTGTCAGTCTGTCAGTCTGTCAGTCTGTCAGTCTGTCAGTCTGTCAGTCTGTCAGTCTGTCAGTCTGTCAGTCTGTCAGTCTGTCAGTCTGTCAGTCTGTCAGTCTGTCAGTCTGTCAGTCTGTCAGTCTGTCAGTCTGTCAGTCTGTCAGTCTGTCAGTCTGTCAGTCTGTCAGTCTGTCAGTCTGTCAGTCTGTCAGTCTGTCAGTCTGTCAGTCTGTCAGTCTGTCAGTCTGTCAGTCTGTCAGTCTGTCAGTCTGTCAGTCTGTCAGTCTGTCAGTCTGTCAGTCTGTCAGTCTGTCAGTCTGTCAGTCTGTCAGTCTGTCAGTCTGTCAGTCTGTCAGTCTGTCAGTCTGTCAGTCTGTCAGTCTGTCAGTCTGTCAGTCTGTCAGTCTGTCAGTCTGTCAGTCTGTCAGTCTGTCAGTCTGTCAGTCTGTCAGTCTGTCAGTCTGTCAGTCTGTCAGTCTGTCAGTCTGTCAGTCTGTCAGTCTGTCAGTCTGTCAGTCTGTCAGTCTGTCAGTCTGTCAGTCTGTCAGTCTGTCAGTCTGTCAGTCTGTCAGTCTGTCAGTCTGTCAGTCTGTCAGTCTGTCAGTCTGTCAGTCTGTCAGTCTGTCAGTCTGTCAGTCTGTCAGTCTGTCAGTCTGTCAGTCTGTCAGTCTGTCAGTCTGTCAGTCTGTCAGTCTGTCAGTCTGTCAGTCTGTCAGTCTGTCAGTCTGTCAGTCTGTCAGTCTGTCAGTCTGTCAGTCTGTCAGTCTGTCAGTCTGTCAGTCTGTCAGTCTGTCAGTCTGTCAGTCTGTCAGTCTGTCAGTCTGTCAGTCTGTCAGTCTGTCAGTCTGTCAGTCTGTCAGTCTGTCAGTCTGTCAGTCTGTCAGTCTGTCAGTCTGTCAGTCTGTCAGTCTGTCAGTCTGTCAGTCTGTCAGTCTGTCAGTCTGTCAGTCTGTCAGTCTGTCAGTCTGTCAGTCTGTCAGTCTGTCAGTCTGTCAGTCTGTCAGTCTGTCAGTCTGTCAGTCTGTCAGTCTGTCAGTCTGTCAGTCTGTCAGTCTGTCAGTCTGTCAGTCTGTCAGTCTGTCAGTCTGTCAGTCTGTCAGTCTGTCAGTCTGTCAGTCTGTCAGTCTGTCAGTCTGTCAGTCTGTCAGTCTGTCAGTCTGTCAGTCTGTCAGTCTGTCAGTCTGTCAGTCTGTCAGTCTGTCAGTCTGTCAGTCTGTCAGTCTGTCAGTCTGTCAGTCTGTCAGTCTGTCAGTCTGTCAGTCTGTCAGTCTGTCAGTCTGTCAGTCTGTCAGTCTGTCAGTCTGTCAGTCTGTCAGTCTGTCAGTCTGTCAGTCTGTCAGTCTGTCAGTCTGTCAGTCTGTCAGTCTGTCAGTCTGTCAGTCTGTCAGTCTGTCAGTCTGTCAGTCTGTCAGTCTGTCAGTCTGTCAGTCTGTCAGTCTGTCAGTCTGTCAGTCTGTCAGTCTGTCAGTCTGTCAGTCTGTCAGTCTGTCAGTCTGTCAGTCTGTCAGTCTGTCAGTCTGTCAGTCTGTCAGTCTGTCAGTCTGTCAGTCTGTCAGTCTGTCAGTCTGTCAGTCTGTCAGTCTGTCAGTCTGTCAGTCTGTCAGTCTGTCAGTCTGTCAGTCTGTCAGTCTGTCAGTCTGTCAGTCTGTCAGTCTGTCAGTCTGTCAGTCTGTCAGTCTGTCAGTCTGTCAGTCTGTCAGTCTGTCAGTCTGTCAGTCTGTCAGTCTGTCAGTCTGTCAGTCTGTCAGTCTGTCAGTCTGTCAGTCTGTCAGTCTGTCAGTCTGTCAGTCTGTCAGTCTGTCAGTCTGTCAGTCTGTCAGTCTGTCAGTCTGTCAGTCTGTCAGTCTGTCAGTCTGTCAGTCTGTCAGTCTGTCAGTCTGTCAGTCTGTCAGTCTGTCAGTCTGTCAGTCTGTCAGTCTGTCAGTCTGTCAGTCTGTCAGTCTGTCAGTCTGTCAGTCTGTCAGTCTGTCAGTCTGTCAGTCTGTCAGTCTGTCAGTCTGTCAGTCTGTCAGTCTGTCAGTCTGTCAGTCTGTCAGTCTGTCAGTCTGTCAGTCTGTCAGTCTGTCAGTCTGTCAGTCTGTCAGTCTGTCAGTCTGTCAGTCTGTCAGTCTGTCAGTCTGTCAGTCTGTCAGTCTGTCAGTCTGTCAGTCTGTCAGTCTGTCAGTCTGTCAGTCTGTCAGTCTGTCAGTCTGTCAGTCTGTCAGTCTGTCAGTCTGTCAGTCTGTCAGTCTGTCAGTCTGTCAGTCTGTCAGTCTGTCAGTCTGTCAGTCTGTCAGTCTGTCAGTCTGTCAGTCTGTCAGTCTGTCAGTCTGTCAGTCTGTCAGTCTGTCAGTCTGTCAGTCTGTCAGTCTGTCAGTCTGTCAGTCTGTCAGTCTGTCAGTCTGTCAGTCTGTCAGTCTGTCAGTCTGTCAGTCTGTCAGTCTGTCAGTCTGTCAGTCTGTCAGTCTGTCAGTCTGTCAGTCTGTCAGTCTGTCAGTCTGTCAGTCTGTCAGTCTGTCAGTCTGTCAGTCTGTCAGTCTGTCAGTCTGTCAGTCTGTCAGTCTGTCAGTCTGTCAGTCTGTCAGTCTGTCAGTCTGTCAGTCTGTCAGTCTGTCAGTCTGTCAGTCTGTCAGTCTGTCAGTCTGTCAGTCTGTCAGTCTGTCAGTCTGTCAGTCTGTCAGTCTGTCAGTCTGTCAGTCTGTCAGTCTGTCAGTCTGTCAGTCTGTCAGTCTGTCAGTCTGTCAGTCTGTCAGTCTGTCAGTCTGTCAGTCTGTCAGTCTGTCAGTCTGTCAGTCTGTCAGTCTGTCAGTCTGTCAGTCTGTCAGTCTGTCAGTCTGTCAGTCTGTCAGTCTGTCAGTCTGTCAGTCTGTCAGTCTGTCAGTCTGTCAGTCTGTCAGTCTGTCAGTCTGTCAGTCTGTCAGTCTGTCAGTCTGTCAGTCTGTCAGTCTGTCAGTCTGTCAGTCTGTCAGTCTGTCAGTCTGTCAGTCTGTCAGTCTGTCAGTCTGTCAGTCTGTCAGTCTGTCAGTCTGTCAGTCTGTCAGTCTGTCAGTCTGTCAGTCTGTCAGTCTGTCAGTCTGTCAGTCTGTCAGTCTGTCAGTCTGTCAGTCTGTCAGTCTGTCAGTCTGTCAGTCTGTCAGTCTGTCAGTCTGTCAGTCTGTCAGTCTGTCAGTCTGTCAGTCTGTCAGTCTGTCAGTCTGTCAGTCTGTCAGTCTGTCAGTCTGTCAGTCTGTCAGTCTGTCAGTCTGTCAGTCTGTCAGTCTGTCAGTCTGTCAGTCTGTCAGTCTGTCAGTCAGTCTGTCAGTCTGTCAGTCTGTCAGTCTGTCAGTCTGTCAGTCTGTCAGTCTGTCAGTCTGTCAGTCTGTCAGTCTGTCAGTCTGTCAGTCTGTCAGTCTGTCAGTCTGTCAGTCTGTCAGTCTGTCAGTCTGTCAGTCTGTCAGTCTGTCAGTCTGTCAGTCTGTCAGTCTGTCAGTCTGTCAGTCTGTCAGTCTGTCAGTCTGTCAGTCTGTCAGTCTGTCAGTCTGTCAGTCTGTCAGTCTGTCAGTCTGTCAGTCTGTCAGTCTGTCAGTCTGTCAGTCTGTCAGTCTGTCAGTCTGTCAGTCTGTCAGTCTGTCAGTCTGTCAGTCTGTCAGTCTGTCAGTCTGTCAGTCTGTCAGTCTGTCAGTCTGTCAGTCTGTCAGTCTGTCAGTCTGTCAGTCTGTCAGTCTGTCAGTCTGTCAGTCTGTCAGTCTGTCAGTCTGTCAGTCTGTCAGTCTGTCAGTCTGTCAGTCTGTCAGTCTGTCAGTCTGTCAGTCTGTCAGTCTGTCAGTCTGTCAGTCTGTCAGTCTGTCAGTCTGTCAGTCTGTCAGTCTGTCAGTCTGTCAGTCTGTCAGTCTGTCAGTCTGTCAGTCTGTCAGTCTGTCAGTCTGTCAGTCTGTCAGTCTGTCAGTCTGTCAGTCTGTCAGTCTGTCAGTCTGTCAGTCTGTCAGTCTGTCAGTCTGTCAGTCTGTCAGTCTGTCAGTCTGTCAGTCTGTCAGTCTGTCAGTCTGTCAGTCTGTCAGTCTGTCAGTCTGTCAGTCTGTCAGTCTGTCAGTCTGTCAGTCTGTCAGTCTGTCAGTCTGTCAGTCTGTCAGTCTGTCAGTCTGTCAGTCTGTCAGTCTGTCAGTCTGTCAGTCTGTCAGTCTGTCAGTCTGTCAGTCTGTCAGTCTGTCAGTCTGTCAGTCTGTCAGTCTGTCAGTCTGTCAGTCTGTCAGTCTGTCAGTCTGTCAGTCTGTCAGTCTGTCAGTCTGTCAGTCTGTCAGTCTGTCAGTCTGTCAGTCTGTCAGTCTGTCAGTCTGTCAGTCTGTCAGTCTGTCAGTCTGTCAGTCTGTCAGTCTGTCAGTCTGTCAGTCTGTCAGTCTGTCAGTCTGTCAGTCTGTCAGTCTGTCAGTCTGTCAGTCTGTCAGTCTGTCAGTCTGTCAGTCTGTCAGTCTGTCAGTCTGTCAGTCTGTCAGTCTGTCAGTCTGTCAGTCTGTCAGTCTGTCAGTCTGTCAGTCTGTCAGTCTGTCAGTCTGTCAGTCTGTCAGTCTGTCAGTCTGTCAGTCTGTCAGTCTGTCAGTCTGTCAGTCTGTCAGTCTGTCAGTCTGTCAGTCTGTCAGTCTGTCAGTCTGTCAGTCTGTCAGTCTGTCAGTCTGTCAGTCTGTCAGTCTGTCAGTCTGTCAGTCTGTCAGTCTGTCAGTCTGTCAGTCTGTCAGTCTGTCAGTCTGTCAGTCTGTCAGTCTGTCAGTCTGTCAGTCTGTCAGTCTGTCAGTCTGTCAGTCTGTCAGTCTGTCAGTCTGTCAGTCTGTCAGTCTGTCAGTCTGTCAGTCTGTCAGTCTGTCAGTCTGTCAGTCTGTCAGTCTGTCAGTCTGTCAGTCTGTCAGTCTGTCAGTCTGTCAGTCTGTCAGTCTGTCAGTCTGTCAGTCTGTCAGTCTGTCAGTCTGTCAGTCTGTCAGTCTGTCAGTCTGTCAGTCTGTCAGTCTGTCAGTCTGTCAGTCTGTCAGTCTGTCAGTCTGTCAGTCTGTCAGTCTGTCAGTCTGTCAGTCTGTCAGTCTGTCAGTCTGTCAGTCTGTCAGTCTGTCAGTCTGTCAGTCTGTCAGTCTGTCAGTCTGTCAGTCTGTCAGTCTGTCAGTCTGTCAGTCTGTCAGTCTGTCAGTCTGTCAGTCTGTCAGTCTGTCAGTCTGTCAGTCTGTCAGTCTGTCAGTCTGTCAGTCTGTCAGTCTGTCAGTCTGTCAGTCTGTCAGTCTGTCAGTCTGTCAGTCTGTCAGTCTGTCAGTCTGTCAGTCTGTCAGTCTGTCAGTCTGTCAGTCTGTCAGTCTGTCAGTCTGTCAGTCTGTCAGTCTGTCAGTCTGTCAGTCTGTCAGTCTGTCAGTCTGTCAGTCTGTCAGTCTGTCAGTCTGTCAGTCTGTCAGTCTGTCAGTCTGTCAGTCTGTCAGTCTGTCAGTCTGTCAGTCTGTCAGTCTGTCAGTCTGTCAGTCTGTCAGTCTGTCAGTCTGTCAGTCTGTCAGTCTGTCAGTCTGTCAGTCTGTCAGTCTGTCAGTCTGTCAGTCTGTCAGTCTGTCAGTCTGTCAGTCTGTCAGTCTGTCAGTCTGTCAGTCTGTCAGTCTGTCAGTCTGTCAGTCTGTCAGTCTGTCAGTCTGTCAGTCTGTCAGTCTGTCAGTCTGTCAGTCTGTCAGTCTGTCAGTCTGTCAGTCTGTCAGTCTGTCAGTCTGTCAGTCTGTCAGTCTGTCAGTCTGTCAGTCTGTCAGTCTGTCAGTCTGTCAGTCTGTCAGTCTGTCAGTCTGTCAGTCTGTCAGTCTGTCAGTCTGTCAGTCTGTCAGTCTGTCAGTCTGTCAGTCTGTCAGTCTGTCAGTCTGTCAGTCTGTCAGTCTGTCAGTCTGTCAGTCTGTCAGTCTGTCAGTCTGTCAGTCTGTCAGTCTGTCAGTCTGTCAGTCTGTCAGTCTGTCAGTCTGTCAGTCTGTCAGTCTGTCAGTCTGTCAGTCTGTCAGTCTGTCAGTCTGTCAGTCTGTCAGTCTGTCAGTCTGTCAGTCTGTCAGTCTGTCAGTCTGTCAGTCTGTCAGTCTGTCAGTCTGTCAGTCTGTCAGTCTGTCAGTCTGTCAGTCTGTCAGTCTGTCAGTCTGTCAGTCTGTCAGTCTGTCAGTCTGTCAGTCTGTCAGTCTGTCAGTCTGTCAGTCTGTCAGTCTGTCAGTCTGTCAGTCTGTCAGTCTGTCAGTCTGTCAGTCTGTCAGTCTGTCAGTCTGTCAGTCTGTCAGTCTGTCAGTCTGTCAGTCTGTCAGTCTGTCAGTCTGTCAGTCTGTCAGTCTGTCAGTCTGTCAGTCTGTCAGTCTGTCAGTCTGTCAGTCTGTCAGTCTGTCAGTCTGTCAGTCTGTCAGTCTGTCAGTCTGTCAGTCTGTCAGTCTGTCAGTCTGTCAGTCTGTCAGTCTGTCAGTCTGTCAGTCTGTCAGTCTGTCAGTCTGTCAGTCTGTCAGTCTGTCAGTCTGTCAGTCTGTCAGTCTGTCAGTCTGTCAGTCTGTCAGTCTGTCAGTCTGTCAGTCTGTCAGTCTGTCAGTCTGTCAGTCTGTCAGTCTGTCAGTCTGTCAGTCTGTCAGTCTGTCAGTCTGTCAGTCTGTCAGTCTGTCAGTCTGTCAGTCTGTCAGTCTGTCAGTCTGTCAGTCTGTCAGTCTGTCAGTCTGTCAGTCTGTCAGTCTGTCAGTCTGTCAGTCTGTTAGTCTGTCAGTCTGTCAGTCTGTCAGTCTGTCAGTCTGTCAGTCTGTCAGTCTGTCAGTCTGTCAGTCTGTCAGTCTGTCAGTCTGTCAGTCTGTCAGTCTGTCAGTCTGTCAGCAGTCTGTCAGTCTGTCAGTCTGTCAGTCTGTCAGTCTGTCAGTCTGTCAGTCTGTCAGTCTGTCAGTCTGTCAGTCTGTCAGTCTGTCAGTCTGTCAGTCTGTCAGTCTGTCAGTCTGTCAGTCTGTCAGTCTGTCAGTCTGTCAGTCTGTCAGTCTGTCAGTCTGTCAGTCTGTCAGTCTGTCAGTCTGTCAGTCTGTCAGTCTGTCAGTCTGTCAGTCTGTCAGTCTGTCAGTCTGTCAGTCTGTCAGTCTGTCAGTCTGTCAGTCTGTCAGTCTGTCAGTCTGTCAGTCTGTCAGTCTGTCAGTCTGTCAGTCTGTCAGTCTGTCAGTCTGTCAGTCTGTCAGTCTGTCAGTCTGTCAGTCTGTCAGTCTGTCAGTCTGTCAGTCTGTCAGTCTGTCAGTCTGTCAGTCTGTCAGTCTGTCAGTCTGTCAGTCTGTCAGTCTGTCAGTCTGTCAGTCTGTCAGTCTGTCAGTCTGTCAGTCTGTCAGTCTGTCAGTCTGTCAGTCTGTCAGTCTGTCAGTCTGTCAGTCTGTCAGTCTGTCAGTCTGTCAGTCTGTCAGTCTGTCAGTCTGTCAGTCTGTCAGTCTGTCCAGTCTGTCAGTCTGTCAGTCTGTCAGTCTGTCAGTCTGTCAGTCTGTCAGTCTGTCAGTCTGTCAGTCTGTCAGTCTGTCAGTCTGTCAGTCTGTCAGTCTGTCAGTCTGTCAGTCTGTCAGTCTGTCAGTCTGTCAGTCTGTCAGTCTGTCAGTCTGTCAGTCTGTCAGTCTGTCAGTCTGTCAGTCTGTCAGTCTGTCAGTCTGTCAGTCTGTCAGTCTGTCAGTCTGTCAGTCTGTCAGTCTGTCAGTCTGTCAGTCTGTCAGTCTGTCAGTCTGTCAGTCTGTCAGTCTGTCAGTCTGTCAGTCTGTCAGTCTGTCAGTCTGTCAGTCTGTCAGTCTGTCAGTCTGTCAGTCTGTCAGTCTGTCAGTCTGTCAGTCTGTCAGTCTGTCAGTCTGTCAGTCTGTCAGTCTGTCAGTCTGTCAGTCTGTCAGTCTGTCAGTCTGTCAGTCTGTCAGTCTGTCAGTCTGTCAGTCTGTCAGTCTGTCAGTCTGTCAGTCTGTCAGTCTGTCAGTCTGTCAGTCTGTCAGTCTGTCAGTCTGTCAGTCTGTCAGTCTGTCAGTCTGTCAGTCTGTCAGTCTGTCAGTCTGTCAGTCTGTCAGTCTGTCAGTCTGTCAGTCTGTCAGTCTGTCAGTCTGTCAGTCTGTCAGTCTGTCAGTCTGTCAGTCTGTCAGTCTGTCAGTCTGTCAGTCTGTCAGTCTGTCAGTCTGTCAGTCTGTCAGTCTGTCAGTCTGTCAGTCTGTCAGTCTGTCAGTCTGTCAGTCTGTCAGTCTGTCAGTCTGTCAGTCTGTCAGTCTGTCAGTCTGTCAGTCTGTCAGTCTGTCAGTCTGTCAGTCTGTCAGTCTGTCAGTCTGTCAGTCTGTCAGTCTGTCAGTCTGTCAGTCTGTCAGTCTGTCAGTCTGTCAGTCTGTCAGTCTGTCAGTCTGTCAGTCTGTCAGTCTGTCAGTCTGTCAGTCTGTCAGTCTGTCAGTCTGTCAGTCTGTCAGTCTGTCAGTCTGTCAGTCTGTCAGTCTGTCAGTCTGTCAGTCTGTCAGTCTGTCAGTCTGTCAGTCTGTCAGTCTGTCAGTCTGTCAGTCTGTCAGTCTGTCAGTCTGTCAGTCTGTCAGTCTGTCAGTCTGTCAGTCTGTCAGTCTGTCAGTCTGTCAGTCTGTCAGTCTGTCAGTCTGTCAGTCTGTCAGTCTGTCAGTCTGTCAGTCTGTCAGTCTGTCAGTCTGTCAGTCTGTCAGTCTGTCAGTCTGTCAGTCTGTCAGTCTGTCAGTCTGTCAGTCTGTCAGTCTGTCAGTCTGTCAGTCTGTCAGTCTGTCAGTCTGTCAGTCTGTCAGTCTGTCAGTCTGTCAGTCTGTCAGTCTGTCAGTCTGTCAGTCTGTCAGTCTGTCAGTCTGTCAGTCTGTCAGTCTGTCAGTCTGTCAGTCTGTCAGTCTGTCAGTCTGTCAGTCTGTCAGTCTGTCAGTCTGTCAGTCTGTCAGTCTGTCAGTCTGTCAGTCTGTCAGTCTGTCAGTCTGTCAGTCTGTCAGTCTGTCAGTCTGTCAGTCTGTCAGTCTGTCAGTCTGTCAGTCTGTCAGTCTGTCAGTCTGTCAGTCTGTCAGTCTGTCAGTCTGTCAGTCTGTCAGTCTGTCAGTCTGTCAGTCTGTCAGTCTGTCAGTCTGTCAGTCTGTCAGTCTGTCAGTCTGTCAGTCTGTCAGTCTGTCAGTCTGTCAGTCTGTCAGTCTGTCAGTCTGTCAGTCTGTCAGTCTGTCAGTCTGTCAGTCTGTCAGTCTGTCAGTCTGTCAGTCTGTCAGTCTGTCAGTCTGTCAGTCTGTCAGTCTGTCAGTCTGTCAGTCTGTCAGTCTGTCAGTCTGTCAGTCTGTCAGTCTGTCAGTCTGTCAGTCTGTCAGTCTGTCAGTCTGTCAGTCTGTCAGTCTGTCAGTCTGTCAGTCTGTCAGTCTGTCAGTCTGTCAGTCTGTCAGTCTGTCAGTCTGTCAGTCTGTCAGTCTGTCAGTCTGTCAGTCTGTCAGTCTGTCAGTCTGTCAGTCTGTCAGTCTGTCAGTCTGTCAGTCTGTCAGTCTGTCAGTCTGTCAGTCTGTCAGTCTGTCAGTCTGTCAGTCTGTCAGTCTGTCAGTCTGTCAGTCTGTCAGTCTGTCAGTCTGTCAGTCTGTCAGTCTGTCAGTCTGTCAGTCTGTCAGTCTGTCAGTCTGTCAGTCTGTCAGTCTGTCAGTCTGTCAGTCTGTCAGTCTGTCAGTCTGTCAGTCTGTCAGTCTGTCAGTCTGTCAGTCTGTCAGTCTGTCAGTCTGTCAGTCTGTCAGTCTGTCAGTCTGTCAGTCTGTCAGTCTGTCAGTCTGTCAGTCTGTCAGTCTGTCAGTCTGTCAGTCTGTCAGTCTGTCAGTCTGTCAGTCTGTCAGTCTGTCAGTCTGTCAGTCTGTCAGTCTGTCAGTCTGTCAGTCTGTCAGTCTGTCAGTCTGTCAGTCTGTCAGTCTGTCAGTCTGTCAGTCTGTCAGTCTGTCAGTCTGTCAGTCTGTCAGTCTGTCAGTCTGTCAGTCTGTCAGTCTGTCAGTCTGTCAGTCTGTCAGTCTGTCAGTCTGTCAGTCTGTCAGTCTGTCAGTCTGTCAGTCTGTCAGTCTGTCAGTCTGTCAGTCTGTCAGTCTGTCAGTCTGTCAGTCTGTCAGTCTGTCAGTCTGTCAGTCTGTCAGTCTGTCAGTCTGTCAGTCTGTCAGTCTGTCAGTCTGTCAGTCTGTCAGTCTGTCAGTCTGTCAGTCTGTCAGTCTGTCAGTCTGTCAGTCTGTCAGTCTGTCAGTCTGTCAGTCTGTCAGTCTGTCAGTCTGTCAGTCTGTCAGTCTGTCAGTCTGTCAGTCTGTCAGTCTGTCAGTCTGTCAGTCTGTCAGTCTGTCAGTCTGTCAGTCTGTCAGTCTGTCAGTCTGTCAGTCTGTCAGTCTGTCAGTCTGTCAGTCTGTCAGTCTGTCAGTCTGTCAGTCTGTCAGTCTGTCAGTCTGTCAGTCTGTCAGTCTGTCAGTCTGTCAGTCTGTCAGTCTGTCAGTCTGTCAGTCTGTCAGTCTGTCAGTCTGTCAGTCTGTCAGTCTGTCAGTCTGTCAGTCTGTCAGTCTGTCAGTCTGTCAGTCTGTCAGTCTGTCAGTCTGTCAGTCTGTCAGTCTGTCAGTCTGTCAGTCTGTCAGTCTGTCAGTCTGTCAGTCTGTCAGTCTGTCAGTCTGTCAGTCTGTCAGTCTGTCAGTCTGTCAGTCTGTCAGTCTGTCAGTCTGTCAGTCTGTCAGTCTGTCAGTCTGTCAGTCTGTCAGTCTGTCAGTCTGTCAGTCTGTCAGTCTGTCAGTCTGTCAGTCTGTCAGTCTGTCAGTCTGTCAGTCTGTCAGTCTGTCAGTCTGTCAGTCTGTCAGTCTGTCAGTCTGTCAGTCTGTCAGTCTGTCAGTCTGTCAGTCTGTCAGTCTGTCAGTCTGTCAGTCTGTCAGTCTGTCAGTCTGTCAGTCTGTCAGTCTGTCAGTCTGTCAGTCTGTCAGTCTGTCAGTCTGTCAGTCTGTCAGTCTGTCAGTCTGTCAGTCTGTCAGTCTGTCAGTCTGTCAGTCTGTCAGTCTGTCAGTCTGTCAGTCTGTCAGTCTGTCAGTCTGTCAGTCTGTCAGTCTGTCAGTCTGTCAGTCTGTCAGTCTGTCAGTCTGTCAGTCTGTCAGTCTGTCAGTCTGTCAGTCTGTCAGTCTGTCAGTCTGTCAGTCTGTCAGTCTGTCAGTCTGTCAGTCTGTCAGTCTGTCAGTCTGTCAGTCTGTCAGTCTGTCAGTCTGTCAGTCTGTCAGTCTGTCAGTCTGTCAGTCTGTCAGTCTGTCAGTCTGTCAGTCTGTCAGTCTGTCAGTCTGTCAGTCTGTCAGTCTGTCAGTCTGTCAGTCTGTCAGTCTGTCAGTCTGTCAGTCTGTCAGTCTGTCAGTCTGTCAGTCTGTCAGTCTGTCAGTCTGTCAGTCTGTCAGTCTGTCAGTCTGTCAGTCTGTCAGTCTGTCAGTCTGTCAGTCTGTCAGTCTGTCAGTCTGTCAGTCTGTCAGTCTGTCAGTCTGTCAGTCTGTCAGTCTGTCAGTCTGTCAGTCTGTCAGTCTGTCAGTCTGTCAGTCTGTCAGTCTGTCAGTCTGTCAGTCTGTCAGTCTGTCAGTCTGTCAGTCTGTCAGTCTGTCAGTCTGTCAGTCTGTCAGTCTGTCAGTCTGTCAGTCTGTCAGTCTGTCAGTCTGTCAGTCTGTCAGTCTGTCAGTCTGTCAGTCTGTCAGTCTGTCAGTCTGTCAGTCTGTCAGTCTGTCAGTCTGTCAGTCTGTCAGTCTGTCAGTCTGTCAGTCTGTCAGTCTGTCAGTCTGTCAGTCTGTCAGTCTGTCAGTCTGTCAGTCTGTCAGTCTGTCAGTCTGTCAGTCTGTCAGTCTGTCAGTCTGTCAGTCTGTCAGTCTGTCAGTCTGTCAGTCTGTCAGTCTGTCAGTCTGTCAGTCTGTCAGTCTGTCAGTAGTGTCAGTCTGTCAGTCTGTCAGTCTGTCAGTCTGTCAGTCTGTCAGTCTGTCAGTCTGTCAGTCTGTCAGTCTGTCAGTCTGTCAGTCTGTCAGTCTGTCAGTCTGTCAGTCTGTCAGTCTGTCAGTCTGTCAGTCTGTCAGTCTGTCAGTCTGTCAGTCTGTCAGTCTGTCAGTCTGTCAGTCTGTCAGTCTGTCAGTCTGTCAGTCTGTCAGTCTGTCAGTCTGTCAGTCTGTCAGTCTGTCAGTCTGTCAGTCTGTCAGTCTGTCAGTCTGTCAGTCTGTCAGTCTGTCAGTCTGTCAGTCTGTCAGTCTGTCAGTCTGTCAGTCTGTCAGTCTGTCAGTCTGTCAGTCTGTCAGTCTGTCAGTCTGTCAGTCTGTCAGTCTGTCAGTCTGTCAGTCTGTCAGTCTGTCAGTCTGTCAGTCTGTCAGTCTGTCAGTCTGTCAGTCTGTCAGTCTGTCAGTCTGTCAGTCTGTCAGTCTGTCAGTCTGTCAGTCTGTCAGTCTGTCAGTCTGTCAGTCTGTCAGTCTGTCAGTCTGTCAGTCTGTCAGTCTGTCAGTCTGTCAGTCTGTCAGTCTGTCAGTCTGTCAGTCTGTCAGTCTGTCAGTCTGTCAGTCTGTCAGTCTGTCAGTCTGTCAGTCTGTCAGTCTGTCAGTCTGTCAGTCTGTCAGTCTGTCAGTCTGTCAGTCTGTCAGTCTGTCAGTCTGTCAGTCTGTCAGTCTGTCAGTCTGTCAGTCTGTCAGTCTGTCAGTCTGTCAGTCTGTCAGTCTGTCAGTCTGTCAGTCTGTCAGTCTGTCAGTCTGTCAGTCTGTCAGTCTGTCAGTCTGTCAGTCTGTCAGTCTGTCAGTCTGTCAGTCTGTCAGTCTGTCAGTCTGTCAGTCTGTCAGTCTGTCAGTCTGTCAGTCTGTTCAGTCTGTCAGTCTGTCAGTCTGTCAGTCTGTCAATCTGTCAGTCTGTCAGTCTGTCAGTCTGTCAGTCTGTCAGTCTGTCAGTCTGTCAGTCTGTCAGTCTGTCAGTCTGTCAGTCTGTCAGTCTGTCAGTCTGTCAGTCTGTCAGTCTGTCAGTCTGTCAGTCTGTCAGTCTGTCAGTCTGTCAGTCTGTCAGTCTGTCAGTCTGTCAGTCTGTCAGTCTGTCAGTCTGTCAGTCTGTCAGTCTGTCAGTCTGTCAGTCTGTCAGTCTGTCAGTCTGTCAGTCTGTCAGTCTGTCAGTCTGTCAGTCTGTCAGTCTGTCAGTCTGTCAGTCTGTCAGTCTGTCAGTCTGTCAGTCTGTCAGTCTGTCAGTCTGTCAGTCTGTCAGTCTGTTAGTCTGTCAGTATGTCAGTCTGTCAGTCTGTCAGTCTGTCAGTCTGTCAGTCTGTCAGTCTGTCAGTCTGTCAGTCTGTCAATCTGTCAGTCTGTCAGTCTGTTAGTCTGTCAGTCTGTCAGTCTGTCAGTCTGTCAGTCTGTCAGTCTGTCAGTCTGTCAGTCTGTCAGTCTGTCAGTCTGTCAGTCTGTCAGTCTGTCAGTCTGTCAGTCTGTCAGTCTGTCAGTCTGTCAGTCTGTCAGTCTGTCAGTCTGTCAGTCTGTCAGTCTGTCAGTCTGTCAGTCTGTCAGTCTGTCAGTCTGTCAGTCTGTCAGTCTGTCAGTCTGTCAGTCTGTCAGTCTGTCAGTCTGTCAGTCTGTCAGTCTGTCAGTCTGTCAGTCTGTCAGTCTGTCAGTCTGTCAGTCTGTCAGTCTGTCAGTCTGTCAGTCTGTCAGTCTGTCAGTCTGTCAGTCTGTCAGTCTGTCAGTCTGTCAGTCTGTCAGTCTGTCAGTCTGTCAGTCTGTCAGTGTCAGTCTGTCAGTCTGTCAGTCTGTCAGTCTGTCAGTCTGTCAGTCTGTCAGTCTGTCAGTCTGTCAGTCTGTCAGTCTGTCAGTCTGTCAGTCTGTCAGTCTGTCAGTCTGTCAGTCTGTCAGTCTGTCAGTCTGTCAGTCTGTCAGTCTGTCAGTCTGTCAGTCTGTCAGTCTGTCAGTCTGTCAGTCTGTCAGTCTGTCAGTCTGTCAGTCTGTCAGTCTGTCAGTCTGTCAGTCTGTCAGTCTGTCAGTCTGTCAGTCTGTCAGTCTGTCAGTCTGTCAGTCTGTCAGTCTGTCAGTCTGTCAGTCTGTCAGTCTGTCAGTCTGTCAGTCTGTCAGTCTGTCAGTCTGTCAGTCTGTCAGTCTGTCAGTCTGTCAGTCTGTCAGTCTGTCAGTCTGTCAGTCTGTCAGTCTGTCAGTCTGTCAGTCTGTCAGTCTGTCAGTCTGTCAGTCTGTCAGTCTGTCAGTCTGTCAGTCTGTCAGTCTGTCAGTCTGTCAGTCTGTCAGTCTGTCAGTCTGTCAGTCTGTCAGTCTGTCAGTCTGTCAGTCTGTCAGTCTGTCAGTCTGTCAGTCTGTCAGTCTGTCAGTCTGTCAGTCTGTCAGTCTGTCAGTCTGTCAGTCTGTCAGTCTGTCAGTCTGTCAGTCTGTCAGTCTGTCAGTCTGTCAGTCTGTCAGTCTGTCAGTCTGTCAGTCTGTCAGTCTGTCAGTCTGTCAGTCTGTCAGTCTGTCAGTCTGTCAGTCTGTCAGTCTGTCAGTCTGTCAGTCTGTCAGTCTGTCAGTCTGTCAGTCTGTCAGTCTGTCAGTCTGTCAGTCTGTCAGTCTGTCAGTCTGTCAGTCTGTCAGTCTGTCAGTCTGTCAGTCTGTCAGTCTGTCAGTCTGTCAGTCTGTCAGTCTGTCAGTCTGTCAGTCTGTCAGTCTGTCAGTCTGTCAGTCTGTAGTCTGTCAGTCTGTCAGTCTGTCAGTCTGTCAGTCTGTCAGTCTGTCAGTCTGTCAGTCTGTCAGTCTGTCAGTCTGTCAGTCTGTCAGTCTGTCAGTCTGTCAGTCTGTCAGTCTGTCAGTCTGTCAGTCTGTCAGTCTGTCAGTCTGTCAGTCTGTCAGTCTGTCAGTCTGTCAGTCTGTCAGTCTGTCAGTCTGTCAGTCTGTCAGTCTGTCAGTCTGTCAGTCTGTCAGTCTGTCAGTCTGTCAGTCTGTCAGTCTGTCAGTCTGTCAGTCTGTCAGTCTGTCAGTCTGTCAGTCTGTCAGTCTGTCAGTCTGTCAGTCTGTCAGTCTGTCAGTCTGTCAGTCTGTCAGTCTGTCAGTCTGTCAGTCTGTCAGTCTGTCAGTCTGTCAGTCTGTCAGTCTGTCAGTCTGTCAGTCTGTCAGTCTGTCAGTCTGTCAGTCTGTCAGTCTGTCAGTCTGTCAGTCTGTCAGTCTGTCAGTCTGTCAGTCTGTCAGTCTGTCAGTCTGTCAGTCTGTCAGTCTGTCAGTCTGTCAGTCTGTCAGTCTGTCAGTCTGTCAGTCTGTCAGTCTGTCAGTCTGTCAGTCTGTCAGTCTGTCAGTCTGTCAGTCTGTCAGTCTGTCAGTCTGTCAGTCTGTCAGTCTGTCAGTCTGTCAGTCTGTCAGTCTGTCAGTCTGTCAGTCTGTCAGTCTGTCAGTCTGTCAGTCTGTCAGTCTGTCAGTCTGTCAGTCTGTCAGTCTGTCAGTCTGTCAGTCTGTCAGTCTGTCAGTCTGTCAGTCTGTCAGTCTGTCAGTCTGTCAGTCTGTCAGTCTGTCAGTCTGTCAGTCTGTCAGTCTGTCAGTCTGTCAGTCTGTCAGTCTGTCAGTCTGTCAGTCTGTCAGTCTGTCAGTCTGTCAGTCTGTCAGTCTGTCAGTCTGTCAGTCTGTCAGTCTGTCAGTCTGTCAGTCTGTCAGTCTGTCAGTCTGTCAGTCTGTCAGTCTGTCAGTCTGTCAGTCTGTCAGTCTGTCAGTCTGTCAGTCTGTCAGTCTGTCAGTCTGTCAGTCTGTCAGTCTGTCAGTCTGTCAGTCTGTCAGTCTGTCAGTCTGTCAGTCTGTCAGTCTGTCAGTCTGTCAGTCTGTCAGTCTGTCAGTCTGTCAGTCTGTCAGTCTGTCAGTCTGTCAGTCTGTCAGTCTGTCAGTCTGTCAGTCTGTCAGTCTGTCAGTCTGTCAGTCTGTCAGTCTGTCAGTCTGTCAGTCTGTCAGTCTGTCAGTCTGTCAGTCTGTCAGTCTGTCAGTCTGTCAGTCTGTCAGTCTGTCAGTCTGTCAGTCTGTCAGTCTGTCAGTCTGTCAGTCTGTCAGTCTGTCAGTCTGTCAGTCTGTCAGTCTGTCAGTCTGTCAGTCTGTCAGTCTGTCAGTCTGTCAGTCTGTCAGTCTGTCAGTCTGTCAGTCTGTCAGTCTGTCAGTCTGTCAGTCTGTCAGTCTGTCAGTCTGTCAGTCTGTCAGTCTGTCAGTCTGTCAGTCTGTCAGTCTGTCAGTCTGTCAGTCTGTCAGTCTGTCAGTCTGTCAGTCTGTCAGTCTGTCAGTCTGTCAGTCTGTCAGTCTGTCAGTCTGTCAGTCTGTCAGTCTGTCAGTCTGTCAGTCTGTCAGTCTGTCAGTCTGTCAGTCTGTCAGTCTGTCAGTCTGTCAGTCTGTCAGTCTGTCAGTCTGTCAGTCTGTCAGTCTGTCAGTCTGTCAGTCTGTCAGTCTGTCAGTCTGTCAGTCTGTCAGTCTGTCAGTCTGTCAGTCTGTCAGTCTGTCAGTCTGTCAGTCTGTCAGTCTGTCAGTCTGTCAGTCTGTCAGTCTGTCAGTCTGTCAGTCTGTCAGTCTGTCAGTCTGTCAGTCTGTCAGTCTGTCAGTCTGTCAGTCTGTCAGTCTGTCAGTCTGTCAGTCTGTCAGTCTGTCAGTCTGTCAGTCTGTCAGTCTGTCAGTCTGTCAGTCTGTCAGTCTGTCAGTCTGTCAGTCTGTCAGTCTGTCAGTCTGTCAGTCTGTCAGTCTGTCAGTCTGTCAGTCTGTCAGTCTGTCAGTCTGTCAGTCTGTCAGTCTGTCAGTCTGTCAGTCTGTCAGTCTGTCAGTCTGTCAGTCTGTCAGTCTGTCAGTCTGTCAGTCTGTCAGTCTGTCAGTCTGTCAGTCTGTCAGTCTGTCAGTCTGTCAGTCTGTCAGTCTGTCAGTCTGTCAGTCTGTCAGTCTGTCAGTCTGTCAGTCTGTCAGTCTGTCAGTCTGTCAGTCTGTCAGTCTGTCAGTCTGTCAGTCTGTCAGTCTGTCAGTCTGTCAGTCTGTCAGTCTGTCAGTCTGTCAGTCTGTCAGTCTGTCAGTCTGTCAGTCTGTCAGTCTGTCAGTCTGTCAGTCTGTCAGTCTGTCAGTCTGTCAGTCTGTCAGTCTGTCAGTCTGTCAGTCTGTCAGTCTGTCAGTCTGTCAGTCTGTCAGTCTGTCAGTCTGTCAGTCTGTCAGTCTGTCAGTCTGTCAGTCTGTCAGTCTGTCAGTCTGTCAGTCTGTCAGTCTGTCAGTCTGTCAGTCTGTCAGTCTGTCAGTCTGTCAGTCTGTCAGTCTGTCAGTCTGTCAGTCTGTCAGTCTGTCAGTCTGTCAGTCTGTCAGTCTGTCAGTCTGTCAGTCTGTCAGTCTGTCAGTCTGTCAGTCTGTCAGTCTGTCAGTCTGTCAGTCTGTCAGTCTGTCAGTCTGTCAGTCTGTCAGTCTGTCAGTCTGTCAGTCTGTCAGTCTGTCAGTCTGTCAGTCTGTCAGTCTGTCAGTCTGTCAGTCTGTCAGTCTGTCAGTCTGTCAGTCTGTCAGTCTGTCAGTCTGTCAGTCTGTCAGTCTGTCAGTCTGTCAGTCTGTCAGTCTGTCAGTCTGTCAGTCTGTCAGTCTGTCAGTCTGTCAGTCTGTCAGTCTGTCAGTCTGTCAGTCTGTCAGTCTGTCAGTCTGTCAGTCTGTCAGTCTGTCAGTCTGTCAGTCTGTCAGTCTGTCAGTCTGTCAGTCTGTCAGTCTGTCAGTCTGTCAGTCTGTCAGTCTGTCAGTCTGTCAGTCTGTCAGTCTGTCAGTCTGTCAGTCTGTCAGTCTGTCAGTCTGTCAGTCTGTCAGTCTGTCAGTCTGTCAGTCTGTCAGTCTGTCAGTCTGTCAGTCTGTCAGTCTGTCAGTCTGTCAGTCTGTCAGTCTGTCAGTCTGTCAGTCTGTCAGTCTGTCAGTCTGTCAGTCTGTCAGTCTGTCAGTCTGTCAGTCTGTCAGTCTGTCAGTCTGTCAGTCTGTCAGTCTGTCAGTCTGTCAGTCTGTCAGTCTGTCAGTCTGTCAGTCTGTCAGTCTGTCAGTCTGTCAGTCTGTCAGTCTGTCAGTCTGTCAGTCTGTCAGTCTGTCAGTCTGTCAGTCTGTCAGTCTGTCAGTCTGTCAGTCTCTCAGTCTTCAGTCTGTCAGTCTGTCAGTCTGTCAGTCTGTCAGTCTGTCAGTCTGTCAGTCTGTCAGTCTGTCAGTCTGTCAGTCTGTCAGTCTGTCAGTCTGTCAGTCTGTCAGTCTGTCAGTCTGTCAGTCTGTCAGTCTGTCAGTCTGTCAGTCTGTCAGTCTGTCAGTCTGTCAGTCTGTCAGTCTGTCAGTCTGTCAGTCTGTCAGTCTGTCAGTCTGTCAGTCTGTCAGTCTGTCAGTCTGTCAGTCTGTCAGTCTGTCAGTCTGTCAGTCTGTCAGTCTGTCAGTCTGTCAGTCTGTCAGTCTGTCAGTCTGTCAGTCTGTCAGTCTGTCAGTCTGTCAGTCTGTCAGTCTGTCAGTCTGTCAGTCTGTCAGTCTGTCAGTCTGTCAGTCTGTCAGTCTGTCAGTCTGTCAGTCTGTCAGTCTGTCAGTCTGTCAGTCTGTCAGTCTGTCAGTCTGTCAGTCTGTCAGTCTGTCAGTCTGTCAGTCTGTCAGTCTGTCAGTCTGTCAGTCTGTCAGTCTGTCAGTCTGTCAGTCTGTCAGTCTGTCAGTCTGTCAGTCTGTCAGTCTGTCAGTCTGTCAGTCTGTCAGTCTGTCAGTCTGTCAGTCTGTCAGTCTGTCAGTCTGTCAGTCTGTCAGTCTGTCAGTCTGTCAGTCTGTCAGTCTGTCAGTCTGTCAGTCTGTCAGTCTGTCAGTCTGTCAGTCTGTCAGTCTGTCAGTCTGTCAGTCTGTCAGTCTGTCAGTCTGTCAGTCTGTCAGTCTGTCAGTCTGTCAGTCTGTCAGTCTGTCAGTCTGTCAGTCTGTCAGTCTGTCAGTCTGTCAGTCTGTCAGTCTGTCAGTCTGTCAGTCTGTCAGTCTGTCAGTCTGTCAGTCTGGCAGTCTGTCAGACTGTCAGTCTGTCAGTCTGTCAGTATGTCAGTCTGTCAGTCTGTCAGTCTGTCAGTCTGTCAGTCTGTCAGTCTGTCAGTCTGTCAGTCTGTCAGTCTGTCAGTCTGTCAGTCTGTCAGTCTGTCAGTCTGTCAGTCTGCCAGTCTGTCAGTCTGCCAGTATGTCAGTTTGTCAGTCTGTCAGTATGTCATACTGTCAGTCTGTCAGTATGTCAGTTTGTCAGTCTGTCAGTATGTCAGTCTGTAAGTCTGTCAGTCTGTCAGTCTGTCAGTCTGTCAGTCTGTCAGTCTGTCAGTCTGTCAGTCTGTCAGTCTGTCAGTCTGTCAGTCTGTCAGTCTGTCAGTCTGTCAGTCTGTCAGTCTGTCAGTCTGTCAGTCTGTCAGTCTGTCAGTCTGTCAGTCTGTCAGTCTGTCAGTCTGTCAGTCTGTCAGTCTGTCAGTCTGTCAGTCTGTCAGTCTGTCAGTCTGTCAGTCTGTCAGTCTGTCAGTCTGTCAGTCTGTCAGTCTGTCAGTCTGTCAGTCTGTCAGTCTGTCAGTCTGTCTGTCAGTCTGTCAGTCTGTCAGTCTGTCAGTCTGTCAGTCTGTCAGTCTGTCAGTCTGAGTCTGTCAGTCTGTCAGTCTGTCAGTCTGTCAGTCTGTCAGTCTGTCAGTCTGTCAGTCTGTCAGTCTGTCAGTCTGTCAGTCTGTCAGTCTGTCAGTCTGTCAGTCTGTCAGTCTGTCAGTCTGTCAGTCTGTCAGTCTGTCAGTCTGTCAGTCTGTCAGTCTGTCAGTCTGTCAGTCTGTCAGTCTGTCAGTCTGTCAGTCTGTCAGTCTGTCAGTCTGTCAGTCTGTCAGTCTGTCAGTCTGTCAGTCTGTCAGTCTGTCAGTCTGTCAGTCTGTCAGTCTGTCAGTCTGTCAGTCTGTCAGTCTGTCAGTCTGTCAGTCTGTCAGTCTGTCAGTCTGTCAGTCTGTCAGTCTGTCAGTCTGTCAGTCTGTCAGTCTGTCAGTCTGTCAGTCTGTCAGTCTGTCAGTCTGTCAGTCTGTCAGTCTGTCAGTCTGTCAGTCTGTCAGTCTGTCAGTCTGTCAGTCTGTGTCAGTCTGTCAGTCTGTCAGTCTGTCAGTCTGTCAGTCTGTAAGTCTGTCAGTCTGTCAGTCTGTCAGTCTGTTAGTCTGTCAGTCTGTCAGTCTGTCAGTCTGTCAGTCTGTCAGTCTGTCAGTCTGTCAGTCTGTCAGTCTGTCAGTCTGTCAGTCTGTCAGTCTGTCAGTCTGTCAGTCTGTCAGTCTGTCAGTCTGTCAGTCTGTCAGTCTGTCAGTCTGTCAGTCTGTCAGTCTGTCAGTCTGTCAGTCTGTCAGTCTGTCAGTCTGTCAGTCTGTCAGTCTGTCAGTCTGTCAGTCTGTCAGTCTGTCAGTCTGTCAGGCTGTCAGTCTGTCAGTCTGTCAGTCTGTCAGTCTGTCAGTCTGTCAGTCTGTCAGTCTGTCAGGCTGTCAGGCTGTCAGGCTGTCAGTCTGTCATTCTGTCAGTCTGTCAGTCTGTCAGTCTGTCAGTCTGTCAGTCTGTCAGTCTGTCAGTCTGTCAGTCTGTCAGTCTGTCAGTCTGTCAGTCTGTCAGTCTGTCAGTCTGTCACTCTGTCAGTCTGTCAGTCTGTCAGTCTGTCAGTCTGTCAGTCTGTCAGTCTGTCAGTCTGTCAGTCTGTCAGTCTGTCAGTCTGTCAGTCTGTCAGTCTGTCAGTCTGTCAGTCTGTCAGTCTGTCAGTCTGTCAGTCTGTCAGTCTGTCAGTCTGTCAGTCTGTCAGTCTGTCAGTCTGTCAGTCTGTCAGTCTGTCAGTCTGTCAGTCTGTCAGTCTGTCAGTCTGTCAGTCTGTCAGTCTGTCAGTCTGTCAGTCTGTCAGTCTGTCAGTCTGTCAGTCTGTCAGTCTGTCAGTCTGTCAGTCTGTCAGTCTGTCAGTCTTTCAGTCTGTCAGTCTGTCAGTCTGTCGTCTGTCAGTCTGTCAGTCTGTCAGTCTGTCAGTCTATCAGTCTGTCAGTCTGTCAGTCTGTCAGTCTGTCAGTCTGTCAGTCTGTCAGTCTGTCAGTCTGTCAGTCTGTCAGTCTGTCAGTCTGTCAGTCTGTCAGTCTGTCAGTCTGTCAGTCTGTCAGTCTGTCAGTCTGTCAGTCTGTCAGTCTGTCAGTCTGTCAGTCTGTCAGTCTGTCAGTCTGTCAGTCTGTCAGTCTGTCAGTCTGTCAGTCTGTCAGTCTGTCAGTCTGTCAGTCTGTCAGTCTGTCAGTCTGTCAGTCTGTCAGTCTGTCAGTCTGTCAGTCTGTCAGTCTGTCAGTCTGTCAGTCTGTCAGTCTGTCAGTCTGTCAGTCTGTCAGTCTGTCAGTCTGTCAGTCTGTCAGTCTGTCAGTCTGTCAGTCTGTCAGTCTGTCAGTCTGTCAGTTGTCAGTCTGTCAGTCTGTCAGTCTGTCAGTCTGTCAGTCTGTCAGTCTGTCAGTCTGTCAGTCTGTCAGTCTGTCAGTCTGTCAGTCTGTCAGTCTGTCAGTCTGTCAGTCTGTCAGTCTGTCAGTCTGTCAGTCTGTCAGTCTGTCAGTCTGTCAGTCTGTCAGTCTGTCAGTCTGTCAGTCTGTCAGTCTGTCAGTCTGTCAGTCTGTCAGTCTGTCAGTCTGTCAGTCTGTCAGTCTGTCAGTCTGTCAGTCTGTCAGTCTGTCAGTCTCTCAGTCTGTCAGTCTGTCAGTCTGTCAGTCTGTCAGTCTCTCAGTCTGTCAGTCTGTCAGTCTGTCAGTCTGTCAGTCTGTCAGTCTGTCAGTCTGTCAGTCTGTCAGTCTGTCAGTCTGTCAGTCTGTCAGTCTGTCAGTCTGTCAGTCTGTCAGTCTGTCAGTCTGTCAGTCTGTCAGTCTGTCAGTCTGTCAGTCTGTCAGTCTGTCAGTCTGTCAGTCTGTCAGTCTGTCAGTCTGTCAGTCTGTCAGTCTGTCAGTCTGTCAGTCTGTCAGTCTGTCAGTCTGTCAGTCTGTCAGTCTGTCAGTCTGTCAGTCTGTCAGTCTGTCGATCTGTCAGTCTGTCAGTCTGTCAGTCTGTCAGTCTGTCAGTCTGTCAGTCTGTCAGTCTGTCAGTCTGTCAGTCTGTCAGTCTGTCAGTCTGTCAGTCTGTCAGTCTGTCAGTCTGTCAGTCTGTCAGTCTGTCAGTCTGTCAGTCTGTCAGTCTGTCAGTCTGTCAGTCTGTCAGTCTGTCAGTCTGTCAGTCTGTCAGTCTGTCAGTCTGTCAGTCTGTCAGTCTGTCAGTCTGTCAGTCTGTCAGTCTGTCAGTCTGTCAGTCTGTCAGTCTGTCAGTCTGTCAGTCTGTCAGTCTGTCAGTCTGTCAGTCTGTCAGTCTGTCAGTCTGTCAGTCTGTCAGTCTGTCAGTCTGTCAGTCTGTCAGTCTGTCAGTCTGTCAGTCTGTCAGTCTGTCAGTCTGTCAGTCTGTCAGTCTGTCAGTCTGTCAGTCTGTCAGTCTGTCAGTCTGTCAGTCTGTCAGTCTGTCAGTCTGTCAGTCTGTCAGTCTGTCAGTCTGTCAGTCTGTCAGTCTGTCAGTCTGTCAGTCTGTCAGTCTGTCAGTCTGTCTGTCTGTCAGTCTGTCAGTCTGTCAGTCTGTCAGTCTGTCAGTCTGTCAGTCTGTCGTCTGTCAGTCTGTCAGTCTGTCAGTCTGTCAGTCTGTCAGTCTGTCAGTCTGTCAGATCTGTCAGTCTGTCAGTCTGTCAGTCTGTCAGTCTGTCAGTCTCTCTGTCAGTCTGTCAGTCTGTCAGTCTGTCAGTCTGTCAGTCTGTCAGTCTGTCAGTCTGTCAGTCTGTCAGTCTGTCAGTCTGTCAGTCTGTCAGTCTGTCAGTCTGTCAGTCTGTCAGTCTGTCAGTCTGTCAGTCTGTCAGTCTGTCAGTCTGTCAGTCTGTCAGTCTGTCAGTCTGTCAGTCTGTCAGTCTGTCAGTCTGTCAGTCTGTCAGTCTGTCAGTCTGTCAGTCTGTCAGTCTGTCAGTCTGTCAGTCTGTCAGTCTGTCAGTCTGTCAGTCTGTCAGTCTGTCAGTCTGTCAGTCTGTCAGTCTGTCAGTCTGTCAGTCTGTCAGTCGTCAGTCTGTCAGTCTGTCAGTCTGTCAGTCTGTCAGTCTGTCAGTCTGTCAGTCTGTCAGTCTGTCAGTCTGTCAGTCTGTCAGTCTGTCAGTCTGTCAGTCTGTCAGTCTGTCAGTCTGTCAGTCTGTCAGTCTGTCAGTCTGTCAGTCTGTCAGTCTGTCAGTCTGTCAGTCTGTCAGTCTGTCAGTCTGTCAGTCTGTCAGTCTGTCAGTCTGTCAGTCTGTCAGTCTGTCAGTCTGTCAGTCTGTCAGTCTGTCAGTCTGTCAGTCTGTCAGTCTGTCAGTCTGTCAGTCTGTCAGTCTGTCAGTCTGTCAGTCTGTCAGTCTGTCAGTCTGTCAGTCTGTCAGTCTGTCAGTCTGTCAGTCTGTCAGTCTGTCAGTCTGTCAGTCTGTCAGTCTGTCAGTCTGTCAGTCTGTCAGTCTGTCAGTCTGTCAGTCTGTCAGTCTGTCAGTCTGTCAGTCTGTCAGTCTGTCAGTCTGTCAGTCTGTCAGTCTGTCAGTCTGTCAGTCTGTCAGTCTGTCAGTCTGTCAGTCTGTCAGTCTGTCAGTCTGTCAGTCTGTCAGTCTGTCGTCTGTCAGTCTGTCAGTCTGTCAGTCTGTCGTCTGTCAGTCTGTCAGTCTGTCAGTCTGTCAGTCTGTCAGTCTGTCAGTCTGTCAGTCTGTCAGTCTGTCAGTCTGTCAGTCTGTCAGTCTGTCAGTCTGTCAGTCTGTCAGTCTGTCAGTCTGTCAGTCTGTCAGTCTGTCAGTCTGTCAGTCTGTCAGTCTGTCAGTCTGTCAGTCTGTCAGTCTGTCAGTCTGTCAGTGTCAGTCTGTCAGTCTGTCAGTCTGTCAGTCTGTCAGTCTGTCAGTCTGTCAGTCTGTCAGTCTGTCCGTCTGTCAGTCTGTCAGTCTGTCAGTCTGTCAGTCTGTCAGTCTGTCAGTCTGTCAGTCTGTCAGTCTGTCAGTCTGTCAGTCTGTCAGTCTGTCAGTCTGTCAGTCTGTCAGTCTGTCAGTCTGTCAGTCTGTCAGTCTGTCAGTCTGTCAGTCTGTCAGTCTGTCAGTCTGTCTGTCTGTCAGTCTGTCAGTCTGTCAGTCTGTCAGTCTGTCAGTCTGTCAGTCTGTCAGTCTGTCAGTCTGTCAGTCTGTCAGTCTGTCAGTCTGTCAGTCTGTCAGTCTGTCAGTCTGTCAGTCTGTCAGTCTGTCAGTCTGTCAGTCTGTCAGTCTGTCAGTCTGTCAGTCTGTCAGTCTGTCAGTCTGTCAGTCTGTCAGTCTGTCAGTCTGTCAGTCTGTCAGTCTGTCGTCTGTCAGTCTTCAGTCTGTCAGTCTGTCAGTCTGTCAGTCTGTCAGTCTGTCAGTCTGTCAGTCTGTCAGTCTGTCAGTCTGTCAGTCTGTCAGTCTGTCAGTCTGTCAGTCTGTCAGTCTGTCAGTCTGTCAGTCTGTCAGTCTGTCAGTCTGTCAGTCTGTCAGTCTGTCAGTCTGTCAGTCTGTCAGTCTGTCAGTCTGTCAGTCTGTCAGTCTGTCAGTCTGTCAGTCTGTCAGTCTGTCAGTCTGTCAGTCTGTCAGTCTGTCAGTCTGTCAGTCTGTCAGTCTGTCAGTCTGTCAGTCTGTCAGTCTGTCAGTCTGTCAGTCTGTCAGTCTGTCAGTCTGTCAGTCTGTCAGTCTGTCAGTCTGTCAGTCTGTCAGTCTGTCAGTCTGTCAGTCTGTCAGTCTGTCAGTCTGTCAGTCTGTCAGTCTGTCAGTCTGTCAGTCTGTCAGTCTGTCAGTCTGTCAGTCTGTCAGTCTGTCAGTCTGTCAGTCTGTCAGTCTGTCAGTCTGTCAGTCTGTCAGTCTGTCAGTCTGTCAGTCTGTCAGTCTGTCAGTCTGTCAGTCTGTCAGTCTGTCAGTCTGTCAGTCTGTCAGTCTGTCAGTCTGTAGTCTGTCAGTCTGTCAGTCTGTCAGTCTGTCAGTCTGTCAGTCTGTCAGTCTGTCAGTCTGTCAGTCTGTCAGTCTGTCAGTCTGTCAGTCTGTCAGTCTGTCAGTCTGTCAGTCTGTCAGTCTGTCAGTCTGTCAGTCTGTCAGTCTGTCAGTCTGTCAGTCTGTCAGTCTGTCAGTCTGTCAGTCTGTCAGTCTGTCAGTCTGTCAGTCTGTCAGTCTGTCAGTCTGTCAGTCTGTCAGTCTGTCAGTCTGTCAGTCTGTCAGTCTGTCAGTCTGTCAGTCTGTCAGTCTGTCAGTCTGTCAGTCTGTCAGTCTGTCAGTCTGTCAGTCTGTCAGTCTGTCAGTCTGTCAGTCTGTCAGTCTGTCAGTCTGTCAGTCTGTCAGTCTGTCAGTCTGTCAGTCTGTCAGTCTGTCAGTCTGTCAGTCTGTCAGTCTGTCAGTCTGTCAGTCTGTCAGTCTGTCAGTCTGTCAGTCTGTCAGTCTGTCGTCTGTCTGTCAGTCTGTCAGTCTGTCAGTCTGTCAGTCTGTCAGTCTGTCAGTCTGTCAGTCTGTCAGTCTGTCAGTCTGTCAGTCTGTCAGTCTTGTCAGTCTGTCAGTCTGTCAGTCTGTCAGTCTGTCAGTCTGTCAGTCTGTCAGTCTGTCAGTCTGTCAGTCTGTCAGTCTGTCAGTCTGTCAGTCTGTCAGTCTGTCAGTCTGTCAGTCTGTCAGTCTGTCAGTCTGTCAGTCTGTCAGTCTGTCAGTCTGTCAGTCTGTCAGTCTGTCAGTCTGTCAGTCTGTCAGTCTGTCAGTCTGTCAGTCTGTCAGTCTGTCAGTCTGTCAGTCTGTCAGTCTGTCAGTCTGTAGTCTGTCAGTCTGTCAGTCTGTCAGTCTGTCAGTCTGTCAGTCTGTCAGTCTGTCAGTCTGTCAGTCTGTCAGTCTGTCAGTCTGTCTGTCAGTCTGTCAGTCTGTCAGTCTGTCAGTCTGTCAGTCTGTCAGTCTGTCAGTCTGTCAGTCTGTCAGTCTGTCAGTCTGTCAGTCTGTCAGTCTGTCAGTCTGTCAGTCTGTCAGTCTGTCAGTCTGTCAGTCTGTCAGTCTGTCAGTCTGTCAGTTGTCAGTCTGTCAGTCTGTCAGTCTGTCAGTCTGTCAGTCTGTCAGTCTGTCAGTCTGTCAGTCTGTCAGTCTGTCAGTCTGTCAGTCTGTCAGTCTGTCAGTCTGTCAGTCTGTCAGTCTGTCAGTCTGTCAGTCTGTCAGTCTGTCAGTCTGTCTGTCAGTCTGTCAGTCTGTCAGTCTGTCAGTCTGTCAGTCTGTCAGTCTGTCAGTCTGTCAGTCTGTCAGTCTGTCAGTCTGTCTGTCTGTCAGTCTGTCAGTCTGTCAGTCTGTCAGTCTGTCAGTCTGTCGTCTGTCAGTCTGTCAGTCTGTCAGTCTGTCAGTCTGTCAGTCTGTCAGTCTGTCAGTCTGTCAGTCTGTCAGTCTGTCAGTCTGTCAGTCTGTCAGTCTGTCAGTCTGTCAGTCTGTCAGTCTGTCAGTCTGTCAGTCTGTCAGTCTGTCAGTCTGTCAGTCTGTCAGTCTGTCAGTCTGTCAGTCTGTCAGTCTGTCAGTCTGTCAGTCTGTCAGTCTGTCAGTCTGTCAGTCTGTCAGTCTGTCAGTCTGTCAGTCTGTCAGTCTGTCAGTCTGTCAGTCTGTCAGTCTGTCAGTCTGTCAGTCTGTCAGTCTGTCAGTCTGTCAGTCTGTCAGTCTGTCAGTCTGTCAGTCTGTCAGTCTGTCAGTCTGTCAGTCTGTCAGTCTGTCAGTCTGTCAGTCTGTCAGTCTGTCAGTCTGTCAGTCTGTCAGTCTGTCAGTCTGTCAGTCTGTCAGTCTGTCAGTCTGTCAGTCTGTCAGTCTGTCAGTCTGTCAGTCTGTCAGTCTGTCAGTCTGTCAGTCTGTCAGTCTGTCAGTCTGTCAGTCTGTCAGTCTGTCAGTCTGTCAGTCTGTCAGTCTGTCAGTCTGTCAGTCTGTCAGTCTGTCAGTCTGTCAGTCTGTCAGTCTGTCAGTCTGTCAGTCTGTCAGTCTGTCAGTCTGTCAGTCTGTCAGTCTGTCAGTCTGTCAGTCTGTCAGTCTGTCAGTCTGTCAGTCTGTCAGTTGTCAGTCTGTCAGTCTGTCAGTCTGTCAGTCTGTCAGTCTGTCAGTCTGTCAGTCTGTCAGTCTGTCAGTCTGTCAGTCTGTCAGTCTGTCAGTCTGTCAGTCTGTCAGTCTGTCAGGTCTGTCAGTCTGTCAGTCTGTCAGTCTGTCAGTCTGTCAGTCTGTCAGTCTGTCAGTCTGTCAGTCTGTCAGTCTGTCAGTCTGTCAGTCTGTCAGTCTGTCAGTCTGTCAGTCTGTCAGTCTGTCAGTCTGTCAGTCTGTCAGTCTGTCAGTCTGTCAGTCTGTCAGTCTGTCAGTCTGTCAGTCTGTCAGTCTGTCAGTCTGTCAGTCTGTCAGTCTGTCAGTCTGTCAGTCTGTCAGTCTGTCAGTCTGTCAGTCTGTCAGTCTGTCAGTCTGTCAGTCTGTCAGTCTGTCAGTCTGTCAGTCTGTCAGTCTGTCAGTCTGTCAGTCTGTCAGTCTGTCAGTCTGTCAGTCTGTCAGTCTGTCAGTCTGTCAGTCTGTCAGTCTGTCAGTCTGTCAGTCTGTCAGTCTGTCAGTCTGTCAGTCTGTCAGTCTGTCAGTCTGTCAGTCTGTCAGTCTGTCGTCTGTCAGTCTGTCAGTCTGTCAGTCTGTCAGTCTGTCAGTCTGTCAGTCTGTCAGTCTGTCAGTCTGTCAGTCTGTCAGTCTGTCAGTCTGTCAGTCTGTCAGTCTGTCAGTCTGTCAGTCTGTCAGTCTGTCAGTCTGTCAGTCTGTCAGTCTGTCAGTCTGTCAGTCTGTCAGTCTGTCAGTCTGTCAGTCTGTCAGTCTGTCAGTCTGTCAGTCTGTCAGTCTGTCAGTCTGTCAGTCTGTCAGTCTGTCAGTCTGTCAGTCTGTCAGTCTGTCAGTCTGTCAGTCTGTCAGTCTGTCAGTCTGTCAGTCTGTCAGTCTGTCAGTCTGTCAGTCTGTCAGTCTGTCAGTCTGTCAGTCTGTCAGTCTGTCAGTCTGTCAGTCTGTCAGTCTGTCAGTCTGTCAGTCTGTCAGTCTGTCAGTCTGTCAGTCTGTCAGTCTGTCAGTCTGTCAGTCTGTCAGTCTGTCAGTCTGTCAGTCTGTCAGTCTGTCAGTCTGTCAGTCTGTCAGTCTGTCAGTCTGTCAGTCTGTCAGTCTGTCAGTCTGTCAGTCTGTCAGTCTGTCAGTCTGTCAGTCTGTCAGTCTGTCAGTCTGTCAGTCTGTCAGTCTGTCAGTCTGTCAGTCTGTCAGTCTGTCAGTCTGTCAGTCTGTCAGTCTGTCAGTCTGTCAGTCTGTCAGTCTGTCAGTCTGTCAGTCTGTCAGTCTGTCAGTCTGTCAGTCTGTCAGTCTGTCAGTCTGTCAGTCTGTCAGTCTGTCAGTCTGTCAGTCTGTCAGTCTGTCAGTCTGTCAGTCTGTCAGTCTGTCAGTCTGTCAGTCTGTCAGTCTGTCAGTCTGTCAGTCTGTCAGTCTGTCAGTCTGTCAGTCTGTCAGTCTGTCAGTCTGTCAGTCTGTCAGTCTGTCAGTCTGTCAGTCTGTCAGTCTGTCAGTCTGTCAGTCTGTCAGTCTGTCAGTCTGTCAGTCTGTCAGTCTGTCAGTCTGTCAGTCTGTCAGTCTGTCAGTCTGTCAGTCTGTCAGTCTGTCAGTCTGTCAGTCTGTCAGTCTGTCAGTCTGTCAGTCTGTCAGTCTGTCAGTCTGTCAGTCTGTCAGTCTGTCAGTCTGTCAGTCTGTCAGTCTGTCAGTCTGTCAGTCTGTCAGTCTGTCAGTCTGTCAGTCTGTCAGTCTGTCAGTCTGTCAGTCTGTCAGTCTGTCAGTCTGTCAGTCTGTCAGTCTGTCAGTCTGTCAGTCTGTCAGTCTGTCAGTCTGTCAGTCTGTCAGTTGTCAGTCTGTCAGTCTGTCAGTCTGTCAGTCTGTCAGTCTGTCAGTCTGTCAGTCTGTCAGTCTGTCAGTCTGTCAGTCTGTCAGTCTGTCAGTCTGTCAGTCTGTCAGTCTGTCAGTCTGTCAGTCTGTCAGTCTGTCAGTCTGTCAGTCTGTCAGTCTGTCAGTCTGTCAGTTGTCAGTCTGTCAGTCTGTCAGTCTGTCAGTCTGTCAGTCTGTCAGTCTGTCAGTCTGTCAGTCTGTCAGTCTGTCAGTCTGTCAGTCTGTCAGTCTGTCAGTCTGTCAGTCTGTCAGTCTGTCAGTCTGTCAGTCTGTCAGTCTGTCAGTCTGTCAGTCTGTCAGTCTGTCAGTCTGTCAGTCTGTCAGTCTGTCGTCTGTCAGTCTGTCAGTCTGTCAGTCTGTCAGTCTGTCAGTCTGTCAGTCTGTCAGTCTGTCAGTCTGTCAGTCTGTCAGTCTGTCAGTCTGTCAGTCTGTCAGTCTGTCAGTCTGTCAGTCTGTCAGTCTGTCAGTCTGTCAGTCTGTCAGTCTGTCAGTCTGTCAGTCTGTCAGTCTGTCAGTCTGTCGTCTGTCAGTCTGTCAGTCTGTCAGTCTGTCAGTCTGTCAGTCTGTCAGTCTGTCAGTCTGTCAGATCTGTCAGTCTGTCAGTCTGTCAGTCTGTCAGTCTGTCGTCTGTCAGTCTGTCAGTCTGTCAGTCTGTCAGTCTGTCAGTCTGTCAGTCTGTCAGTCTGTCAGTCTGTCAGTCTGTCAGTCTGTCAGTCTGTCAGTCTGTCAGTCTGTCAGTCTGTCAGTCTGTCAGTCTGTCAGTCTGTCAGTCTGTCAGTCTGTCAGTCTGTCAGTCTGTCAGTCTGTCAGTCTGTCAGTCTGTCAGTCTGTCAGTCTGTCAGTCTGTCAGTCTGTCAGTCTGTCAGTCTGTCAGTCTGTCAGTCTGTCAGTCTGTCAGTCTGTCAGTCTGTCAGTCTGTCAGTCTGTCAGTCTGTCGTCTGTCAGTCTGTCAGTCTGTCAGTCTGTCAGTCTGTCAGTCTGTCAGTCTGTCAGTCTGTCAGTCTGTCAGTCTGTCAGTCTGTCAGTCTGTCAGTCTGTCAGTCTGTCAGTCTGTCAGTCTGTCAGTCTGTCAGTCTGTCAGTCTGTCAGTCTGTCAGTCTGTCAGTCTGTCAGTCTGTCAGTCTGTCAGTCTCTCAGTCTGTCAGTCTGTCAGTCTGTCAGTCTGTCAGTCTCTCAGTCTGTCAGTCTGTCAGTCTGTCAGTCTGTCAGTCTGTCAGTCTGTCAGTCTGTCAGTCTGTCAGTCTGTCAGTCTGTCAGTCTGTCAGTCTGTCAGTCTATCAGTCTGTCAGACTGACAGACTGACAGACTGACTGACAGACTGACAGACTGACAGACTGACAGACTGACAGACTGACAGACTGACAGACTGACAGACTGACAGACTGACAGACTGACAGACTGACAGACTGAGACTGACAGACTGACAGACTGACAGACTGACAGACTGAGAGACTGACAGACTGACAGACTGACAGACAGACTGACAGACTGACAGACTGACAGACTGACAGACTGACAGACTGACAGACTGACAGACTGACAGACTGACAGACTGACAGACTGACAGACTGACAGACTGACAGACTGACAGACTGACAGACTGACAGACTGACAGACTGACAGACTGACAGACTGACAGACTGACAGACTGACAGACTGACAGACTGACAGACTGACAGACTGACAGACTGACAGACTGACAGACTGACAGACTGACAGACTGACAGACTGACAGACTGACAGACTGACAGACTGACAGACTGACAGACTGACAGACTGACAGACTGACAGACTGACAGACTGACAGACTGACAGACTGACAGACTGACAGACTGACAGACTGACAGACTGACAGACTGACAGACTGACAGACTGACAGACTGACAGACTGACAGACTGACAGACTGACAGACTGACAGACTGACAGACTGACAGACTGACAGACTGACAGACTGACAGACTGACAGACTGACAGACTGACAGACTGACAGACTGACAGACTGACAGACTGACAGACTGACAGACTGACAGACTGACAGACTGACAGACTGACAGACTGACAGACTGACAGACTGACAGACTGACAGACTGACAGACTGACAGACTGACAGACTGACAGACTGACAGACTGACAGACTGACAGACTGACAGACTGACAGACTGACAGACTGACAGACTGACAGACTGACAGACTGACAGACTGACAGACTGACAGACTGACAGACTGACAGACTGACAGACTGACAGACTGACAGACTGACAGACTGACAGACTGACAGACTGACAGACTGACAGACTGACAGACTGACAGACTGACAGACTGACAGACTGACAGACTGACAGACTGACAGACTGACAGACTGACAGACTGACAGACTGACAGACTGACAGACTGACAGACTGACAGACTGACAGACTGACAGACTGACAGACTGACAGACTGACAGACTGACAGACTGACAGACTGACAGACTGACAGACTGACAGACTGACAGACTGACAGACTGACAGACTGACAGACTGACAGACTGACAGACTGACAGACTGACAGACTGACAGACTGACAGACTGACAGACTGACAGACTGACAGACTGACAGACTGACAGACTGACAGACTGACAGACTGACAGACTGACAGACTGACAGACTGACAGACTGACAGACTGACAGACTGACAGACTGACAGACTGACAGACTGACAGACTGACAGACTGACAGACTGACAGACTGACAGACTGACAGACTGACAGACTGACAGACTGACAGACTGACAGACTGACAGACTGACAGACTGACAGACTGACAGACTGACAGACTGACAGACTGACAGACTGACAGACTGACAGACTGACAGACTGACAGACTGACAGACTGACAGACTGACAGACTGACAGACTGACAGACTGACAGACTGACAGACTGACAGACTGACAGACTGACAGACTGACAGACTGACAGACTGACAGACTGACAGACTGACAGACTGACAGACTGACAGACTGACAGACTGACAGACTGACAGACTGACAGACTGACAGACTGACAGACTGACAGACTGACAGACTGACAGACTGACAGACTGACAGACTGACAGACTGACAGACTGACAGACTGACAGACTGACAGACTGACAGACTGACAGACTGACAGACTGACAGACTGACAGACTGACAGACTGACAGACTGACAGACTGACAGACTGACAGACTGACAGACTGACAGACTGACAGACTGACAGACTGACAGACTGACAGACTGACAGACTGACAGACTGACAGACTGACAGACTGACAGACTGACAGACTGACAGACTGACAGACTGACAGACTGACAGACTGACAGACTGACAGACTGACAGACTGACAGACTGACAGACTGACAGACTGACAGACTGACAGACTGACAGACTGACAGACTGACAGACTGACAGACTGACAGACTGACAGACTGACAGACTGACAGACTGACAGACTGACAGACTGACAGACTGACAGACTGACAGACTGACAGACTGACAGACTGACAGACTGACAGACTGACAGACTGACAGACTGACAGACTGACAGACTGACAGACTGACAGACTGACAGACTGACAGACTGACAGACTGACAGACTGACAGACTGACAGACTGACAGACTGACAGACTGACAGACTGACAGACTGACAGACTGACAGACTGACAGACTGACAGACTGACAGACTGACAGACTGACAGACTGACAGACTGACAGACTGACAGACTGACAGACTGACAGACTGACAGACTGACAGACTGACAGACTGACAGACTGACAGACTGACAGACTGACAGACTGACAGACTGACAGACTGACAGACTGACAGACTGACAGACTGACAGACTGACAGACTGACAGACTGACAGACTGACAGACTGACAGACTGACAGACTGACAGACTGACAGACTGACAGACTGACAGACTGACAGACTGACAGACTGACAGACTGACAGACTGACAGACTGACAGACTGACAGACTGACAGACTGACAGACTGACAGACTGACAGACTGACAGACTGACAGACTGACAGACTGACAGACTGACAGACTGACAGACTGACAGACTGACAGACTGACAGACTGACAGACTGACAGACTGACAGACTGACAGACTGACAGACTGACAGACTGACAGACTGACAGACTGACAGACTGACAGACTGACAGACTGACAGACTGACAGACTGACAGACTGACAGACTGACAGACTGACAGACTGACAGACTGACAGACTGACAGACTGACAGACTGACAGACTGACAGACTGACAGACTGACAGACTGACAGACTGACAGACTGACAGACTGACAGACTGACAGACTGACAGACTGACAGACTGACAGACTGACAGACTGACAGACTGACAGACTGACAGACTGACAGACTGACAGACTGACAGACTGACAGACTGACAGACTGACAGACTGACAGACTGACAGACTGACAGACTGACAGACTGACAGACTGACAGACTGACAGACTGACAGACTGACAGACTGACAGACTGACAGACTGACAGACTGACAGACTGACAGACTGACAGACTGACAGACTGACAGACTGACAGACTGACAGACTGACAGACTGACAGACTGACAGACTGACAGACTGACAGACTGACAGACTGACAGACTGACAGACTGACAGACTGACAGACTGACAGACTGACAGACTGACAGACTGACAGACTGACAGACTGACAGACTGACAGACTGACAGACTGACAGACTGACAGACTGACAGACTGACAGACTGACAGACTGACAGACTGACAGACTGACAGACTGACAGACTGACAGACTGACAGACTGACAGACTGACAGACTGACAGACTGACAGACTGACAGACTGACAGACTGACAGACTGACAGACTGACAGACTGACAGACTGACAGACTGACAGACTGACAGACTGACAGACTGACAGACTGACAGACTGACAGACTGACAGACTGACAGACTGACAGACTGACAGACTGACAGACTGACAGACTGACAGACTGACAGACTGACAGACTGACAGACTGACAGACTGACAGACTGACAGACTGACAGACTGACAGACTGACAGACTGACAGACTGACAGACTGACAGACTGACAGACTGACAGACTGACAGACTGACAGACTGACAGACTGACAGACTGACAGACTGACAGACTGACAGACTGACAGACTGACAGACTGACAGACTGACAGACTGACAGACTGACAGACTGACAGACTGACAGACTGACAGACTGACAGACTGACAGACTGACAGACTGACAGACTGACAGACTGACAGACTGACAGACTGACAGACTGACAGACTGACAGACTGACAGACTGACAGACTGACAGACTGACAGACTGACAGACTGACAGACTGACAGACTGACAGACTGACAGACTGACAGACTGACAGACTGACAGACTGACAGACTGACAGACTGACAGACTGACAGACTGACAGACTGACAGACTGACAGACTGACAGACTGACAGACTGACAGACTGACAGACTGACAGACTGACAGACTGACAGACTGACAGACTGACAGACTGACAGACTGACAGACTGACAGACTGACAGACTGACAGACTGACAGACTGACAGACTGACAGACTGACAGACTGACAGACTGACAGACTGACAGACTGACAGACTGACAGACTGACAGACTGACAGACTGACAGACTGACAGACTGACAGACTGACAGACTGACAGACTGACAGACTGACAGACTGACAGACTGACAGACTGACAGACTGACAGACTGACAGACTGACAGACTGACAGACTGACAGACTGACAGACTGACAGACTGACAGACTGACAGACTGACAGACTGACAGACTGACAGACTGACAGACTGACAGACTGACAGACTGACAGACTGACAGACTGACAGACTGACAGACTGACAGACTGACAGACTGACAGACTGACAGACTGACAGACTGACAGACTGACAGACTGACAGACTGACAGACTGACAGACTGACAGACTGACAGACTGACAGACTGACAGACTGACAGACTGACAGACTGACAGACTGACAGACTGACAGACTGACAGACTGACAGACTGACAGACTGACAGACTGACAGACTGACAGACTGACAGACTGACAGACTGACAGACTGACAGACTGACAGACTGACAGACTGACAGACTGACAGACTGACAGACTGACAGACTGACAGACTGACAGACTGACAGACTGACAGACTGACAGACTGACAGACTGACAGACTGACAGACTGACAGACTGACAGACTGACAGACTGACAGACTGACAGACTGACAGACTGACAGACTGACAGACTGACAGACTGACAGACTGACAGACTGACAGACTGACAGACTGACAGACTGACAGACTGACAGACTGACAGACTGACAGACTGACAGACTGACAGACTGACAGACTGACAGACTGACAGACTGACAGACTGACAGACTGACAGACTGACAGACTGACAGACTGACAGACTGACAGACTGACAGACTGACAGACTGACAGACTGACAGACTGACAGACTGACAGACTGACAGACTGACAGACTGACAGACTGACAGACTGACAGACTGACAGACTGACAGACTGACAGACTGACAGACTGACAGACTGACAGACTGACAGACTGACAGACTGACAGACTGACAGACTGACAGACTGACAGACTGACAGACTGACAGACTGACAGACTGACAGACTGACAGACTGACAGACTGACAGACTGACAGACTGACAGACTGACAGACTGACAGACTGACAGACTGACAGACTGACAGACTGACAGACTGACAGACTGACAGACTGACAGACTGACAGACTGACAGACTGACAGACTGACAGACTGACAGACTGACAGACTGACAGACTGACAGACTGACAGACTGACAGACTGACAGACTGACAGACTGACAGACTGACAGACTGACAGACTGACAGACTGACAGACTGACAGACTGACAGACTGACAGACTGACAGACTGACAGACTGACAGACTGACAGACTGACAGACTGACAGACTGACAGACTGACAGACTGACAGACTGACAGACTGACAGACTGACAGACTGACAGACTGACAGACTGACAGACTGACAGACTGACAGACTGACAGACTGACAGACTGACAGACTGACAGACTGACAGACTGACAGACTGACAGACTGACAGACTGACAGACTGACAGACTGACAGACTGACAGACTGACAGACTGACAGACTGACAGACTGACAGACTGACAGACTGACAGACTGACAGACTGACAGACTGACAGACTGACAGACTGACAGACTGACAGACTGACAGACTGACAGACTGACAGACTGACAGACTGACAGACTGACAGACTGACAGACTGACAGACTGACAGACTGACAGACTGACAGACTGACAGACTGACAGACTGACAGACTGACAGACTGACAGACTGACAGACTGACAGACTGACAGACTGACAGACTGACAGACTGACAGACTGACAGACTGACAGACTGACAGACTGACAGACTGACAGACTGACAGACTGACAGACTGACAGACTGACAGACTGACAGACTGACAGACTGACAGACTGACAGACTGACAGACTGACAGACTGACAGACTGACAGACTGACAGACTGACAGACTGACAGACTGACAGACTGACAGACTGACAGACTGACAGACTGACAGACTGACAGACTGACAGACTGACAGACTGACAGACTGACAGACTGACAGACTGACAGACTGACAGACTGACAGACTGACAGACTGACAGACTGACAGACTGACAGACTGACAGACTGACAGACTGACAGACTGACAGACTGACAGACTGACAGACTGACAGACTGACAGACTGACAGACTGACAGACTGACAGACTGACAGACTGACAGACTGACAGACTGACAGACTGACAGACTGACAGACTGACAGACTGACAGACTGACAGACTGACAGACTGACAGACTGACAGACTGACAGACTGACAGACTGACAGACTGACAGACTGACAGACTGACAGACTGACAGACTGACAGACTGACAGACTGACAGACTGACAGACTGACAGACTGACAGACTGACAGACTGACAGACTGACAGACTGACAGACTGACAGACTGACAGACTGACAGACTGACAGACTGACAGACTGACAGACTGACAGACTGACAGACTGACAGACTGACAGACTGACAGACTGACAGACTGACAGACTGACAGACTGACAGACTGACAGACTGACAGACTGACAGACTGACAGACTGACAGACTGACAGACTGACAGACTGACAGACTGACAGACTGACAGACTGACAGACTGACAGACTGACAGACTGACAGACTGACAGACTGACAGACTGACAGACTGACAGACTGACAGACTGACAGACTGACAGACTGACAGACTGACAGACTGACAGACTGACAGACTGACAGACTGACAGACTGACAGACTGACAGACTGACAGACTGACAGACTGAGTGACTGACAGACTGACAGACTGACAGACTGACAGACTGACAGACTGACAGACTGACAGACTGACAGACTGACAGACTGACAGACTGACAGACTGACAGACTGACAGACTGACAGACTGACAGACTGACAGACTGACAGACTGACAGACTGACAGACTGACAGACTGACAGACTGACAGACTGACAGACTGACAGACTGACAGACTGACAGACTGACAGACTGACAGACTGACAGACTGACAGACTGACAGACTGACAGACTGACAGACTGACAGACTGACAGACTGACAGACTGACAGACTGACAGACTGACAGACTGACAGACTGACAGACTGACAGACTGACAGACTGACAGACTGACAGACTGACAGACTGACAGACTGACAGACTGACAGACTGACAGACTGACAGACTGACAGACTGACAGACTGACAGACTGACAGACTGACAGACTGACAGACTGACAGACTGACAGACTGACAGACTGACAGACTGACAGACTGACAGACTGACAGACTGACAGACTGACAGACTGACAGACTGACAGACTGACAGACTGACAGACTGACAGACTGACAGACTGACAGACTGACAGACTGACAGACTGACAGACTGACAGACTGACAGACTGACAGACTGACAGACTGACAGACTGACAGACTGACAGACTGACAGACTGACAGACTGACAGACTGACAGACTGACAGACTGACAGACTGACAGACTGACAGACTGACAGACTGACAGACTGACAGACTGACAGACTGACAGACTGACAGACTGACAGACTGACAGACTGACAGACTGACAGACTGACAGACTGACAGACTGACAGACTGACAGACTGACAGACTGACAGACTGACAGACTGACAGACTGACAGACTGACAGACTGACAGACTGACAGACTGACAGACTGACAGACTGACAGACTGACAGACTGACAGACTGACAGACTGACAGACTGACAGACTGACAGACTGACAGACTGACAGACTGACAGACTGACAGACTGACAGACTGACAGACTGACAGACTGACAGACTGACAGACTGACAGACTGACAGACTGACAGACTGACAGACTGACAGACTGACAGACTGACAGACTGACAGACTGACAGACTGACAGACTGACAGACTGACAGACTGACAGACTGACAGACTGACAGACTGACAGACTGACAGACTGACAGACTGACAGACTGACAGACTGACAGACTGACAGACTGACAGACTGACAGACTGACAGACTGACAGACTGACAGACTGACAGACTGACAGACTGACAGACTGACAGACTGACAGACTGACAGACTGACAGACTGACAGACTGACAGACTGACAGACTGACAGACTGACAGACTGACAGACTGACAGACTGACAGACTGACAGACTGACAGACTGACAGACTGACAGACTGACAGACTGACAGACTGACAGACTGACAGACTGACAGACTGACAGACTGACAGACTGCAGACTGACAGACTGACAGACTGACAGACTGACAGACTGACAGACTGACAGACTGACAGACTGACAGACTGACAGACTGACAGACTGACAGACTGACAGACTGACAGACTGACAGACTGACAGACTGACAGACTGACAGACTGACAGACTGACAGACTGACAGACTGACAGACTGACAGACTGACAGACTGACAGACTGACAGACTGACAGACTGACAGACTGACAGACTGACAGACTGACAGACTGACAGACTGACAGACTGACAGACTGACAGACTGACAGACTGACAGACTGACAGACTGACAGACTGACAGACTGACAGACTGACAGACTGACAGACTGACAGACTGACAGACTGACAGACTGACAGACTGACAGACTGACAGACTGACAGACTGACAGACTGACAGACTGACAGACTGACAGACTGACAGACTGACAGACTGACAGACTGACAGACTGACAGACTGACAGACTGACAGACTGACAGACTGACAGACTGACAGACTGACAGACTGACAGACTGACAGACTGACAGACTGACAGACTGACAGACTGACAGACTGACAGACTGACAGACTGACAGACTGACAGACTGACAGACTGACAGACTGACAGACTGACAGACTGACAGACTGACAGACTGACAGACTGACAGACTGACAGACTGACAGACTGACAGACTGACAGACTGACAGACTGACAGACTGACAGACTGACAGACTGACAGACTGACAGACTGACAGACTGACAGACTGACAGACTGACAGACTGACAGACTGACAGACTGACAGACTGACAGACTGACAGACTGACAGACTGACAGACTGACAGACTGACAGACTGACAGACTGACAGACTGACAGACTGACAGACTGACAGACTGACAGACTGACAGACTGACAGACTGACAGACTGACAGACTGACAGACTGACAGACTGACAGACTGACAGACTGACAGACTGACAGACTGACAGACTGACAGACTGACAGACTGACAGACTGACAGACTGACAGACTGACAGACTGACAGACTGACAGACTGACAGACTGACAGACTGACAGACTGACAGACTGACAGACTGACAGACTGACAGACTGACAGACTGACAGACTGACAGACTGACAGACTGACAGACTGACAGACTGACAGACTGACAGACTGACAGACTGACAGACTGACAGACTGACAGACTGACAGACTGACAGACTGACAGACTGACAGACTGACAGACTGACAGACTGACAGACTGACAGACTGACAGACTGACAGACTGACAGACTGACAGACTGACAGACTGACAGACTGACAGACTGACAGACTGACAGACTGACAGACTGACAGACTGACAGACTGACAGACTGACAGACTGACAGACTGACAGACTGACAGACTGACAGACTGACAGACTGACAGACTGACAGACTGACAGACTGACAGACTGACAGACTGACAGACTGACAGACTGACAGACTGACAGACTGACAGACTGACAGACTGACAGACTGACAGACTGACAGACTGACAGACTGACAGACTGACAGACTGACAGACTGACAGACTGACAGACTGACAGACTGACAGACTGACAGACTGACAGACTGACAGACTGACAGACTGACAGACTGACAGACTGACAGACTGACAGACTGACAGACTGACAGACTGACAGACTGACAGACTGACAGACTGACAGACTGACAGACTGACAGACTGACAGACTGACAGACTGACAGACTGACAGACTGACAGACTGACAGACTGACAGACTGACAGACTGACAGACTGACAGACTGACAGACTGACAGACTGACAGACTGACAGACTGACAGACTGACAGACTGACAGACTGACAGACTGACAGACTGACAGACTGACAGACTGACAGACTGACAGACTGACAGACTGACAGACTGACAGACTGACAGACTGACAGACTGACAGACTGACAGACTGACAGACTGACAGACTGACAGACTGACAGACTGACAGACTGACAGACTGACAGACTGACAGACTGACAGACTGACAGACTGACAGACTGACAGACTGACAGACTGACAGACTGACAGACTGACAGACTGACAGACTGACAGACTGACAGACTGACAGACTGACAGACTGACAGACTGACAGACTGACAGACTGACAGACTGACAGACTGACAGACTGACAGACTGACAGACTGACAGACTGACAGACTGACAGACTGACAGACTGACAGACTGACAGACTGACAGACTGACAGACTGACAGACTGACAGACTGACAGACTGACAGACTGACAGACTGACAGACTGACAGACTGACAGACTGACAGACTGACAGACTGACAGACTGACAGACTGACAGACTGACAGACTGACAGACTGACAGACTGACAGACTGACAGACTGACAGACTGACAGACTGACAGACTGACAGACTGACAGACTGACAGACTGACAGACTGACAGACTGACAGACTGACAGACTGACAGACTGACAGACTGACAGACTGACAGACTGACAGACTGACAGACTGACAGACTGACAGACTGACAGACTGACAGACTGACAGACTGACAGACTGACAGACTGACAGACTGACAGACTGACAGACTGACAGACTGACAGACTGACAGACTGACAGACTGACAGACTGACAGACTGACAGACTGACAGACTGACAGACTGACAGACTGACAGACTGACAGACTGACAGACTGACAGACTGACAGACTGACAGACTGACAGACTGACAGACTGACAGACTGACAGACTGACAGACTGACAGACTGACAGACTGACAGACTGACAGACTGACAGACTGACAGACTGACAGACTGACAGACTGACAGACTGACAGACTGACAGACTGACAGACTGACAGACTGACAGACTGACAGACTGACAGACTGACAGACTGACAGACTGACAGACTGACAGACTGACAGACTGACAGACTGACAGACTGACAGACTGACAGACTGACAGACTGACAGACTGACAGACTGACAGACTGACAGACTGACAGACTGACAGACTGACAGACTGACAGACTGACAGACTGACAGACTGACAGACTGACAGACTGACAGACTGACAGACTGACAGACTGACAGACTGACAGACTGACAGACTGACAGACTGACAGACTGACAGACTGACAGACTGACAGACTGACAGACTGACAGACTGACAGACTGACAGACTGACAGACTGACAGACTGACAGACTGACAGACTGACAGACTGACAGACTGACAGACTGACAGACTGACAGACTGACAGACTGACAGACTGACAGACTGACAGACTGACAGACTGACAGACTGACAGACTGACAGACTGACAGACTGACAGACTGACAGACTGACAGACTGACAGACTGACAGACTGACAGACTGACAGACTGACAGACTGACAGACTGACAGACTGACAGACTGACAGACTGACAGACTGACAGACTGACAGACTGACAGACTGACAGACTGACAGACTGACAGACTGACAGACTGACAGACTGACAGACTGACAGACTGACAGACTGACAGACTGACAGACTGACAGACTGACAGACTGACAGACTGACAGACTGACAGACTGACAGACTGACAGACTGACAGACTGACAGACTGACAGACTGACAGACTGACAGACTGACAGACTGACAGACTGACAGACTGACAGACTGACAGACTGACAGACTGACAGACTGACAGACTGACAGACTGACAGACTGACAGACTGACAGACTGACAGACTGACAGACTGACAGACTGACAGACTGACAGACTGACAGACTGACAGACTGACAGACTGACAGACTGACAGACTGACAGACTGACAGACTGACAGACTGACAGACTGACAGACTGACAGACTGACAGACTGACAGACTGACAGACTGACAGACTGACAGACTGACAGACTGACAGACTGACAGACTGACAGACTGACAGACTGACAGACTGACAGACTGACAGACTGACAGACTGACAGACTGACAGACTGACAGACTGACAGACTGACAGACTGACAGACTGACAGACTGACAGACTGACAGACTGACAGACTGACAGACTGACAGACTGACAGACTGACAGACTGACAGACTGACAGACTGACAGACTGACAGACTGACAGACTGACAGACTGACAGACTGACAGACTGACAGACTGACAGACTGACAGACTGACAGACTGACAGACTGACAGACTGACAGACTGACAGACTGACAGACTGACAGACTGACAGACTGACAGACTGACAGACTGACAGACTGACAGACTGACAGACTGACAGACTGACAGACTGACAGACTGACAGACTGACAGACTGACAGACTGACAGACTGACAGACTGACAGACTGACAGACTGACAGACTGACAGACTGACAGACTGACAGACTGACAGACTGACAGACTGACAGACTGACAGACTGACAGACTGACAGACTGACAGACTGACAGACTGACAGACTGACAGACTGACAGACTGACAGACTGACAGACTGACAGACTGACAGACTGACAGACTGACAGACTGACAGACTGACAGACTGACAGACTGACAGACTGACAGACTGACAGACTGACAGACTGACAGACTGACAGACTGACAGACTGACAGACTGACAGACTGACAGACTGACAGACTGACAGACTGACAGACTGACAGACTGACAGACTGACAGACTGACAGACTGACAGACTGACAGACTGACAGACTGACAGACTGACAGACTGACAGACTGACAGACTGACAGACTGACAGACTGACAGACTGACAGACTGACAGACTGACAGACTGACAGACTGACAGACTGACAGACTGACAGACTGACAGACTGACAGACTGACAGACTGACAGACTGACAGACTGACAGACTGACAGACTGACAGACTGACAGACTGACAGACTGACAGACTGACAGACTGACAGACTGACAGACTGACAGACTGACAGACTGACAGACTGACAGACTGACAGACTGACAGACTGACAGACTGACAGACTGACAGACTGACAGACTGACAGACTGACAGACTGACAGACTGACAGACTGACAGACTGACAGACTGACAGACTGACAGACTGACAGACTGACAGACTGACAGACAGACTGACAGACTGACAGACTGACAGACTGACAGACTGACAGACTGACAGACTGACAGACTGACAGACTGACAGACTGACAGACTGACAGACTGACAGACTGACAGACTGACAGACTGACAGACTGACAGACTGACAGACTGACAGACTGACAGACTGACAGACTGACAGACTGACAGACTGACAGACTGACAGACTGACAGACTGACAGACTGACAGACTGACAGACTGACAGACTGACAGACTGACAGACTGACAGACTGACAGACTGACAGACTGACAGACTGACAGACTGACAGACTGACAGACTGACAGACTGACAGACTGACAGACTGACAGACTGACAGACTGACAGACTGACAGACTGACAGACTGACAGACTGACAGACTGACAGACTGACAGACTGACAGACTGACAGACTGACAGACTGACAGACTGACAGACTGACAGACTGACAGACTGACAGACTGACAGACTGACAGACTGACAGACTGACAGACTGACAGACTGACAGACTGACAGACTGACAGACTGACAGACTGACAGACTGACAGACTGACAGACTGACAGACTGACAGACTGACAGACTGACAGACTGACAGACTGACAGACTGACAGACTGACAGACTGACAGACTGACAGACTGACAGACTGACAGACTGACAGACTGACAGACTGACAGACTGACAGACTGACAGACTGACAGACTGACAGACTGACAGACTGACAGACTGACAGACTGACAGACTGACAGACTGACAGACTGACAGACTGACAGACTGACAGACTGACAGACTGACAGACTGACAGACTGACAGACTGACAGACTGACAGACTGACAGACTGACAGACTGACAGACTGACAGACTGACAGACTGACAGACTGACAGACTGACAGACTGACAGACTGACAGACTGACAGACTGACAGACTGACAGACTGACAGACTGACAGACTGACAGACTGACAGACTGACAGACTGACAGACTGACAGACTGACAGACTGACAGACTGACAGACTGACAGACTGACAGACTGACAGACTGACAGACTGACAGACTGACAGACTGACAGACTGACAGACTGACAGACTGACAGACTGACAGACTGACAGACTGACAGACTGACAGACTGACAGACTGACAGACTGACAGACTGACAGACTGACAGACTGACAGACTGACAGACTGACAGACTGACAGACTGACAGACTGACAGACTGACAGACTGACAGACTGACAGACTGACAGACTGACAGACTGACAGACTGACAGACTGACAGACTGACAGACTGACAGACTGACAGACTGACAGACTGACAGACTGACAGACTGACAGACTGACAGACTGACAGACTGACAGACTGACAGACTGACAGACTGACAGACTGACAGACTGACAGACTGACAGACTGACAGACTGACAGACTGACAGACTGACAGACTGACAGACTGACAGACTGACAGACTGACAGACTGACAGACTGACAGACTGACAGACTGACAGACTGACAGACTGACAGACTGACAGACTGACAGACTGACAGACTGACAGACTGACAGACTGACAGACTGACAGACTGACAGACTGACAGACTGACAGACTGACAGACTGACAGACTGACAGACTGACAGACTGACAGACTGACAGACTGACAGACTGACAGACTGACAGACTGACAGACTGACAGACTGACAGACTGACAGACTGACAGACTGACAGACTGACAGACTGACAGACTGACAGACTGACAGACTGACAGACTGACAGACTGACAGACTGACAGACTGACAGACTGACAGACTGACAGACTGACAGACTGACAGACTGACAGACTGACAGACTGACAGACTGACAGACTGACAGACTGACAGACTGACAGACTGACAGACTGACAGACTGACAGACTGACAGACTGACAGACTGACAGACTGACAGACTGACAGACTGACAGACTGACAGACTGACAGACTGACAGACTGACAGACTGACAGACTGACAGACTGACAGACTGACAGACTGACAGACTGACAGACTGACAGACTGACAGACTGACAGACTGACAGACTGACAGACTGACAGACTGACAGACTGACAGACTGACAGACTGACAGACTGACAGACTGACAGACTGACAGACTGACAGACTGACAGACTGACAGACTGACAGACTGACAGACTGACAGACTGACAGACTGACAGACTGACAGACTGACAGACTGACAGACTGACAGACTGACAGACTGACAGACTGACAGACTGACAGACTGACAGACTGACAGACTGACAGACTGACAGACTGACAGACTGACAGACTGACAGACTGACAGACTGATAGACTGACTGACTGACAGACTGACAGACTGACAGACTGACAGACTGACAGACTGACAGGCTGACAGACTGACAGACTGACAGACTGACAGACTGACAGACTGACAGACTGACAGACTGACAGACTGACAGACTGACAGACTGACAGACTGACAGACTGACAGACTGACAGACTGACAGACTGACAGACTGACAGACTGACAGACTGACAGACTGACAGACTGACAGACTGACAGACTGACAGACTGACAGGCTGACAGACTGACAGACTGACAGACTGACAGACTGACAGACTTACAGACTGACAGAGTGACAGACTGACAGACTGACGGACTTACAGACTGACAGACTAACAGACTGATAGAATGGCAGACTGACCGACAGACGGAATTGGGGGACCCACTTTTTTTGGTGCTCTCTATGATCGTAGTGTCATGTTTGATTGTTAGAATTTTTTTTTTACGAATACATAACTTGCCTTATAGTACCTATAATCGCAAGTAAAAAAAAGTTTTAAGTGTGGAACCGGAAGGAAAATGCTGCCATTTTGAAAATAATAATTTTTTTTATTTTGTTCAATATCTCCCAAAACCTTTATTTTTCTAAAATTTTGTAAGATCTGCTTGTACACAGTACAATTATCTACAAAATGACACATTGACGAATTTAGTATGTCAATTCGTTCTTAAGTTATAGCGTACCAAATTTTAATTGTTCGTCAAAATGGATATATAGATTAAATTAATTCGTTAAAGCAACCAGGCTTTGCATAGCTCCCATTTTGACGAACTACTCGTATTAAATTTTGATACGCTATAACTTAAAAACGAATTTACATATAAAAGTCGTTAATATATCTTTCTGTAGATAAATGTACTGTCTACTAGCAGTTCTTAGAATTTTGAGAAAAATAAAGGTTTTGGGAGTTATTGAACAAAATAAAATAAATTATTATTTTTAAGATGGCACAATTTATCAGCTACATACATACAAACCTACTGTAATACTATGTTTACATAAAAAAAATATGTACATTACGGCCGTTCACTGCCTTTTCCTTTTTCTGATTTTAAACACAAAAAGAATCTAAACTGCAATTCTCTTTGTGTGCCTTACCCAACTGTGTTCTGGTATTTTCTTTTAATTGTATGTACATACTTGAAATTGTTATGCACTTATCAGCTCTCTATCTCTTTAGTTTTTTTTATTTCGTCGTTTTATACTCAGGGCATTGATATTTTTTTCTATAACGTATAATTTTGCTTTGATTACTTTAAAAATATAAATTTTTGTCCGTATAAAATTCGAACCTTAAATATTTTTAGAAAGTCCGTAGTTTGTTTTATATAAATATATATAACCGTATTTAAAGTATAAATTAATGTTTTTTCACACAATAAAATTAGCATGATGCATTTTTGCACTGACATATATATATTTATTAATTGGATTTGTTATAAAATATTGATTTAAAAAACTAATTGCCACGTAGATATTTTTGGAAGAACTAGAGTATCCTCAACTCCACCAGGATTTATCTTAAGGTGTTGAACTAGTTGCTGCGATGGAATAAAAAAATAATATAGTTTATTCCAAGAAATATTTAAATTATCATTGACTTTTAAATGTTTAAATTTATTGCCAAATTATTAAATATTTGTATTTTGTTAATAAAAGCTTTTTGAAGTTAGTTTTTTTAGCAGCCTTTTCATGTTTATAACTATAATAGATAGTATATCACTGCTATCAAACTACTTTTTGATTATTCGCTCAAATAACTAATGTTATTTTGTTTTTCTACAAAAGACATGAAATTTTATATTTTGCATAGTATATTTTCAAGCACATGGCGCTACACACACGACTATTAAATACATTGTTTTCTTACACAACACAATGAAACATTTGTAAATAATTTGAATAGATGTATATTCGGTGTGTGTTTGGTTCAGATCATTATGTATTTTCTTGGAATAAATTGTTTTATATTTTCAATAACTTTTATTGCAATGTATTCCAAGACTATTTTTGGTCTTAACAAGAACATGATTTCAGTATTTGTTTCAAAAAAAAATATTTTGTACTCACTCTCTATTCAAATGCGATCCAGTGTCCATTGATAAACAACCAGCTCCGCCTCCGAACCCATACCCCTTAGGACCGTATTTACGGGCATGGCAGTTTTTGCAGAAGAGTTCTTTTTCGTGCTCGGTGCAGTTCGTGGAGTCCAAAGCTTTGTTGCACATTTCTATTAGGTATATGTGTTTTTAAAATATTGACATTATAAAATTGTTTTTTACCGCATTTGAAACAAGTTTTGTGGTACTTGTAACCTCCAGCCACACGTTCTTCAGCTGCGTAGACAGACTTGCCGCACTTGGGGCATTTTGGAACTTCAACTGGTGTAAAAGGCATTTCAAAGTAATTTCCTGAGCAGAAAAAAATGTTAATAATGTATAAACTCGAAAAAAAAAATAATCATTAAGTTCTTCAACATATATGTAATATAATTTTTGGAAAAAAAAAGTGTTAATTAATTAAGAAAAACTGTTTTTATTCACAAATCCAATGATGATCAAATCTTAAGAATCAAACATTATATCATTTTTTTATTTTTCAATTGTATTTTTTTTTTACAAAAATAGTATTATTTATTAAATTATATTTACTTTTAATATTCACAGATTATTTTCTACAAAAAAAAAATAAAATATGTACCAACAGAAATGTATCCAATAAATAATTTAAATTTTAGAACTTCTTCCCAATTAGCACCGATATCGAATGAACTGGAGGGTGGCTGCTCACAGGTAGTCTTTATTTCTGAGTGCACACGGCACTCACGTTTACGTACTATAGTAATCACCAAATTTCGTTATAATCGATGCATATAATATGTGCCTTATAACTATACATACAACCAAAATGGTAAAAGGCTACGATCATAATGATTATAATAACTAAGAAAAGAAATTCTGAAGTTAACTACTTAAGCAACAAAACACGATTTAATCGATATTCATATAAATAAAAATAGCGAGTTAAAAAATTAACAGAAGGTCATTTTTCTCTCGTTCTCATATGTATTAGGGTATACTTACGCCACCTACACTTTTCTCGTTACAGTTGTCAGACTAGACAATTAAAAAATATTTGTTCTGAAAGCAAGTATTCCTTTTATACTTGCAGACTAGAGGGTAAACAATTAAATAATCTTTTGGTAAAGAACTAAAATCTAATTCGACTAAAAACAGTCATAGCTCTTCCAATAGAAATACAAATAAACGAAGGCATCAGCTACATGCACAAAATGCAGAAATACTAATGTATCTATAAATATAGTATGTGTTTGCATTAAGGAATTTTTAAGCAAAATGAGGTTTCTAAAACTTATAAATAGACAAATGTACAGGCATTAGAATAAGCATTACCAAAAATATAGATGGCGATTTTTGTCTTACGAAATTAGTAGGTGTTTGGATCCCCAGAAAATCAATTATTGCATTTTTAATACGAATGTTTTATAGGCGGAGATGTGAAAGGTGGATTACTTATCATTATCATCCTCTCAACAGAGTTATTCAAGAGAAATGCGCGTGGGTTGACTATCATATTTCGGTGCGATAGAGCATAACATCGGAAATCAATTTAAACCAATCTCAAACTAAATTATGGTGACCTAGTTATATAGGTTTTATATAAAGATTTAATTATTGGAAATATTTTATTGGCACCCTGATATTTAAAACAACATTTAATAATTTTATTTTTGTTGTCAAAACGTTTTATTTTAAATTATCAAATAACAATTAAACATAGTATCCATACATTTTAATACACATTTTACTTTACGTACTTTAATTTACCTTACTAGCAATTTAGATACAAAAAAATTACCAAGCAAATACAAAGATATTAAAGAAAATAAAAAAACACTTCTTTTTTAATCATCACAAATTTAAATACTAAAACTAATTAAATCAATACATACTACTAATGAATTATTATTCAAAGGAAACAAACAAATTAATTTTTAATTCATTGAAAAATATACATAAATATTACTTGTATAAAATATTTATTTTTCGAAAGCGAAGGACTTAGATCATTTTGAGCGCACAAAACCTTACAAGAAATATTATCAGATATGTTAGAAACATTTAACATGGTATTCTCTCCACTAACTTGAACATTGTATACCGCACTTATCGGATCCAATTCATTAGACTGAATTTGGTGCACGAAAATCACACCTGGTCTTTGCTATGAAAGATTTCTCCAATGCCCTCAGATTTATCGGCAAGCAATTTTTTGATATGACTTTCAAAAATATTGGATTTAAAAGGAGAAACCGTTGTGCATTGGTTTTAAAGTTCACAATATAAAAATGGAAGGGAAAATAAAGCCTTGGAAGTCATTCCAAATTATGACTAAAGAGAAAATCGATGTATTTGACAGTACGTCCGAAGTTGGGCTCAAGGCTAAACTAAGCATTCCTAGAAGCCTGAGTGTTACGGTTGAATAGTTTAAGGAATACAACTGACAATTTGATTCGCATAAACAATGTGTATAAAATAGCGATAAAATAATAAAAGACATAAAACATTTCGACGGTTAAATGAATGATTTATTGTCTCAATGTTTTTATCTTGTTATCAATGTAAATAATTTAAAAATTATGTTCACAAATTAAGACTTTTTATTATTAAAACTAGTTGAATTTACAAATATCAATTTTATTTTTCAAATAGAACGAGGCCTTTCCGAAATTTATTCCACTTTCGATCCATACTGATGGTAGTACCAAAAAAAAAAAAACAGACAGAACCAGATATAAAGATTAGCGTATAATAATAGACTATCACAAATTAGACATTATAATGCAGGGGGGTAAGTTTCATATCCCAATAATTCATGATATATTGGATAAGATCTGAAGAGCGTATTACTTCACCACTCTTGACTTACCAATGGATTCTACCAGAGAACTCCGCGATACATAAGTCCACCTGTAAAACTGAAATGGACGACTGGATCGCACGTACTTGCTTCTATGTTCGATCACATCGTATTCGAAAGATTTCTATTAAGAATCTAAATATATTTTTAAAGTCGTTTCTTACTTAATTTTTTGTATTCAAAATTTCTTTAATTTTTTCCAATGCAAATTGGTATGACAACTCTAAGCATTTAATAACGTAAACTTAATAACTAAATTTCAAAAAAAAAATTTCCACACGTTTTCAATAATCAAAAAAAATATTTTCGAAAATTTTGGTATGCAAAAATTTTGATCGAAATCCGTCGAGGATTTTCTGAGAAGTCAAAAATTTAAAAAAATGGTTGTATGGCAGGTACCGTTAATAACAAAATATGAAAAAAAAAATGTTTTACCAAAATGTAGACGAAATCTAAATTAGTGCACACACTTTCTTTTATCAAAATCGTTAGAGCCGTTTTCGAGGTGGTAGAAAAGTTGCAGGGCAAGTACCGTTATTTTTGGCGCTAAAAAAACGATTCAAAAATCTATTTGAGAGAACCACCAGAAACGCTTGATCAAGTTTGAAGAAAATCGCTTAAGCCATTTACCCTGTAGATCGTTCTACAGATAGACAGACAGAAGGAATTGTGGGACCCACTTTTTGGCGTTCTCTATCTTCGTAATGTCAAGTTTGATTAATATCTCGAGTTCGATTTTTTTCCCAAATCCAAAACTTTCCCTATAGTACCTTTATCGCAAGTAAAAATATTTGGTTTCACAGCAGTTTTGTTTCTCATTTCTGTCAGAGATTGTACAAAATTTACACAGGGTGTCTTATATTTGGAGAATTTTCAACGATGCATATGTATATAAAGTTCTCGGCGTATAAAAAGCTCGGCGCGTAAGTGTAACGTGCTTCCCCCTGCAGCCCGCCTGCTTTGTCCAATTATAGGATTTAAGGTGGGGTCTAGTTGGGTGTATGCAAAATTTTGTTGGATTTAATTTTTTTTTTCTATTTAAAGAAATTCTATAATTAGGTTCACTTGTTCATTAATTTTTACATATACAATATAAGTACATATCTCAAAGGGCATTATTTGCGATGCATACGAATATATAGGTACATATGTATGCATATAAAATTTATAATATATTCTGGCGACGCACGCGATTTAAGCTTTTAAGAGCTGTATTGTAACAACCTTTAGTAGTAGTAGCAGTAGTAGTAGTAGTAGAAATAGTAGTAGTAGTAATATTGATTTTTATTTCATAATAAATTAATTTAAGCTAACATAAATTACAAGAATCAGTATAGCATGGCCCTTGAAGTCTGCCAGGTTGACAACTAAAATAAATTTAATTTACATATGTAATAAAGCTTCCGATAAAAAAGTATTTAAGTAACAATATTTATAATTTAGCAAAATTGAACTAAGCACACATTGAAACATCAAAAATCTTCATTGATTATTCTATATCTATATTTCATTGCTATTTTGCAAAATTCATATAATTTAACGACATCCATCTCATTCAACACATTAATAACGTATTCTTCTGTTAAAAATTCATTTCCAAAAATACTAATCCTAGTCTCTCTTAACGTTGGACATCTACCGATAAAATGAATGATATTCTCTCTTTCTCGTAAGTTGCAGATACTACATTCAAGAGGTAAGTCACTCCTATGTGGTATGAAATTCAGGCTTAATAATTCGTTTCGAAGCTTGACCATGGTAGCAATCGCCTGAATACTATTTGAATCACATAAGTAGTTTTACTCTGCAATTGTGATTGAGTCTACTGTATGTTGTTCTAAATATTGAAGCAGAAGCTTCAGCTATATATTCCGTTCTACAGTTGTCATCTACTGCTGATGTCATTTCGTATAGCATAGCTTTACTGCTCGAAACATTTAAAACATCTAAAACAAAGTTTAAGTTGCATGCTTCTGCAAGTCTAACCCACTCTCTGTACCAACTGTTCTGATCTTGAATGGCTTTAATGACAACTTTTCTGTCGTTCAGGAGGTAGTCCGCCTGGAATTTCAATGTTTTTATATACAGAGGTTCCATACCGGTTTCCAGTATAATAACATAGTCTGGCGTGTTCATTTGTAACCGAAATACTCTTTTTACATAGTATGTTAATAGTTTCTTAACTGAGTGAAACTTTTTGCAACCCCATATTTGCGAGGCATACAAAAGAATACTCTCTGAAACTGCTTCAAGAACACCTTATGTTTACTGCTGTGTGCAATATTCTTATTCGGAAAACATCTTTATCATGACATATTAATAGCACTTTTTACCGTTTGTAATTTATCATTGAAGTGTTTCTCTATATACAGGGTTCTCGAAAAAATTACTTCCAGGTACTTGTATTCACTGACACATTCTATGTTTCCGCCATTAAGGTTCCATATTTCATTCGGAGCATTCCGCCCTCCTACTTTCTAAAATATCATCGCCTTGGACTTCTGTATGTTCACTTCTAGGTTCCATAGACAACTGTATTGGTACACTCTGTTTATCATGAGTTGCAACAATTCTGGGGAATACGCGAACATAACACCATCAACTGCAAACAGCAAATCCTTAATACGCACCCCTGCATAGTCAACTCCACCAGGCAGGTAATCGATGAGATCATATAAGAACAAGCCAAATAGAGTAGGGCTCAATGTGCATCCTTGTCTGACTCCCAACGTGGTATCAAACCAATCAGACAACTTAGCTCCATTGCACACTGTCGCGCGAGTTTCTTTATACAGCTCTTCAAGAACTCGTCCGAATTTGAGCGATAATCCCAAGTTATATAATTTGTAGAATAAAGCACCTCGGTCATTTGAGTCAAAAGCAGCTTTGAAGTCGATGAAAAATGTATACCGTTTTCTTCCCTGCCTAAGAAAGCTTTCCGCTAAGCTTCTGACAATGAAAATATTATCTATTCTTGAGAAACCTAGTCTGAAGCCGGCTTGAAAATCTTTACAGAGGTTAATGGCCGAGATCCACGTTGTGAGTCCTTTGTTCAACATCATTGTAAATATTTTATACGTAGCGTTGAGAAAAGAAATTCCCCGATAGATTGTTACGTCCAATACGGATCCTTTTTTGTGGATAGGAAATATGATAGCATCACGGAATTCATCTACCGGAAGATCAAAGAGATAGTCCCGTACTTATAAAACTCTACTGGGATACCATTTGCACCAGCAGCCTTATGATCTTTTAAATTTATCAGCTCTAATTCTAAATCGTGCAGTGTAAACTCGCGGCTTAACAACTCGTTGCTGAACCCGCAAAATAACACTTGGTGGCAGTTACTACTGGTTTCAAAAGATCCTTGAAATGAGTGAGTAACGTGTTTGCAGAAGCTTTTTTATGAATAGTAAACTGTTTTTCATTCAATTTCCAAGCCAATTTCCAGAAATCGGTTGCATTCCTACATGTAGAAAGTCTAAGTGCTTGAAGTTTATTAAATTTCCTTTTTTTTAGCTTTACATGCAAAAGATGCCTTACGATCTTTTTTACAATTTTTGTCGAACCACTGATTATTTCCTGGTTCGGTGTAATTCACGGAGATTTTTTTTCGGGTTAGATACTTTAATGACATTTTCTAACACGAAGAAGTCTACGTCAATCTGTGATTGAAGATTCGAATCTAGGCGCTGTCTGTATGTCGGAGCATTCGATTTTTTCCAGTTAAGTCTTGGTAGTAAACGTAAGTTACAAATTTGATCCGATAATTCGTCGCCTTGTTGGAAGGTTACTACAACAGGGAGATGATCTTAGTAAGGCATTTTTTTGACGTCAAAGTTAGTGACTAAGGGCTCCAAATCCTCTCCTAAGAGCGCATAATCAATCTTCCTGGACCACCAACAAATGTGAAATTTCCAGATGTGTCTCTTCTACTTGTTCCGTTCTGGATTCGAAGACCGTATGCCTCCGCTAGTTCAATGAGTTTCTTTCTTCTTGCATCGCATGTGAAATCTTTGGATTGCCTGCAGATTCCCTTAACCTTATTCATAACCCCTAACTTCCATCCAATTCTCCACTTCAAATCTCCAATCAACAAAATGTTTTAGCACCTCATGCAATTTATTATCTCGGTTGCTTTTACGAAGTCATCTTCACAGTTGTTGCAATTAAGATATTAAGGCAAAATCCACAAACGTTTACTTTTAACTTAACTTTTAACCAATTCCACGAACGATGTATCATTTTGCATACAGAAATGGCATATTAAATTATTTAAACTTTTCTTGAATCCAAAGTAGCATCCACCACTCGCTCTTCCTCTCGTATGGCTCCACGTCGCCGGTATCCACTTAAAAACATAACCATTAATTTTGTTTTCAATAAACAGAGATTTCTTTAACATACCTGAAACATTATATGTTAAAATTTTAAAATATTGATTTTTACATCTTAAAACATTAGTTTGGACATTATTAATATTTTGGCAGACGGCTGCACTACTAAAAACTACCATTCAAACTCCCACCGACGCCAATGGATCCTGGCACATGAAGTGCATTATCGACGATAGTTGGTGTTGTTTTTTCAGCTGTCATTTGAGAGCTGCCACTGTATTCCTTCAGCACATCGTTTATGAGAAGCATTCCATCTCATTCATTGCATTTCAGGTTGTTGCTTGTATCAAAATAAAAAGTTTTATTGTCCAATAAAAGTGTTTGTCCTCTGATTATAAATTCTGCATGTTTGTCTTTTGCAATAATATTGGCTTTTATTTGTAAAAGAAGTCTTCTTTCCCGTGCTGCTTTGGTGTAGTCGCTGTGGATGGAGATTCCAGTGTCGTGCAATTTAAAGACAGCCTTCAGAATAAGTGGGACATCATCTCTATGTTAACATTAGCTATTTTATTATTTCTCGAGCCAGTTACTTTTGTTTCTGTTATTTTTGCTAGGTTGTTAAAGGAGATCCAGACAAATATTTCCTGCTATGTTTATTAATATGACATAATTATATGCAGTACTTCACTTTAAGAGCAAATCGTTTCTTTAGAAAAAGTTTTACAAGCGTAAATTTAAAAGTGTCTTTAAACAAATCGTATATTGAACCATGACCAATGCAATTAATAAACAGAAAACCTGCATTAGGTTGGATCTGATCATGTGGGCTCGGTGGCGTGATGCGAAGTGCGTTGGCTACTAAGCGGCTGGTCATGGTTCAATATACGATGAAGGCACAATAAGTTTTTCAATTAAGATGAAAAAGTAGACCAGCACCACTAGAGCAAAGAATCTGATGATCGACCTTGGCAAGTCGTGAAATAGCTTTAATTCCAGCCAAAAATAATTGAGAAAAACTTGGTGGTAGCACACTCAAGTTGTTGTTGGGCATTCAAAGTCATTTAGCATTTGTTTTATTTTTAATTAACAATAAAGTACGGGAGTGAATCTTCTACCTCATCGTGATCAATATCAAGAAGCCATGATTTAACATTATTTTAAAATTTATTTGGTGTTCTCATAACTTTTATATCAAGAGGAAGTTTACAGGCCACAACTGGGTAGGAGTTTCTATAATGAATATTGCGAAAAGCTGGAATTTTGACGACATGACGGGTAATGCTACGTAAATTACGGGACGCAAATATTGGAGTTTCCATATATCCACCTCTCATATAAAATATTTTAGTGAATCTAAAATAAAATAGATGTCTAACTGGAAGGATTTTCAAAGATCTAAACAATGACATAGAGTGAACAAGGCGATGTGCGTTACTAATTTTTCTTATGGCCCACTTTTGTAGGATGATGATTGGCCTAAGGTTATACATGTAGACACCTCTCCAAACACTAATCCCATATTTCATATTTTAATTTTATTTTAATTTAACTATATGCCTGTAAGACCTAATGTCTTTTAAATGCAACCTGAATTGCACGGCACTAGTTCGTGTTTGTTTCCCATATTGCAGTTTTGAATGGAAGATTCCATGGTAAACAGTTGTTAATGTTTTATTGAAACAACTTTTTTTTAACCGATAGAAACAGCTAATAGAAGAACACAAGATCAATCGTAGTACCAAGTTATTTAAGGTCCCTAACTACTTCAATCATAAAACAGTTAGAGTTGCAGGCTTAATTTTCATTAACCCTATAAAGATGTTATCATAGCTGAATTTTTTCTGTGAATAGATACTAAAGTAGATAAGAACGAATGGACATTCCGAATTTTCAAGGCTAGCTCTTTTCGGAGATATGCAATGTTAAAAGTGTAACAACTACGTTATTTTATCAAAGCTGATTTTTTAATATGTTTAAGGGGATAGTGTCTCAAACTTTGGTGGTCACTTGTCAAACCCCTACAGTGGGGCGTTTCGTCTGGCAGATACCTTTAAGATGACATCCCCTTAAACATATAAAAAATCAGCTTTGATAAAATATCGTAGTTGGGTATGCACTTTTAACACTGCATATCTCCGAAAAGAACCAGCTTTGAAAATTCGGAATGTCCATTCGTTCTTATCTACTTTGGTATTTATTCAGAGAAAAAAAATCGGGAGCACACGTCTTTTTTTTTGGTTAATAAACTTATTCTGATTTATTGTCCAAAACTTAAGTCTATTTATACTAAATTTTATGCTTACTTTTCCATTATTTTCTATAATATTGTTACCTAGATAAATCCAACATATTGCTTACAATTTAATTTTACTTATTTCGAAATCCATTCCCATGCAGAATATTGCTTATAAGCAATACTCTTTTTCTTGACCTATTAAAATATATGAATATACGGAAAGCCATTCAGAACATGAATAACAAAACAAACAAAATTAAATAATTAATTGATGACCCGGCGCTTTAATACAATGCAATAACCAGTTGAGGTGTTATGCTGTGAGTCAGCATACTGCGGCTGTTATTGCTATCGTGGGACTTTGGTGTTCTATTTCAAGTTGCTGTTGGTTTGTACTGTTGATATTATCAACATTCGTTATTTCTATTTTACATACTATGAAACGATTCTTTCATTCTTTAATAGTATTGAATATTCATATATTGTTACTTTTTACTACACAACCTAATACAAAAAAGAATCAGCCAAAACCGGTGTTTTAAGGATAGGCGCGCACATGCAACTTTCAGTTTTGCAATAATTTGGTTGCTAAAGTGAATACCATGGATTTATATGGGTGTGCGCGCACATGCAAAAACTATTCAGTTCGAGCAACTTAAAAGTTTGCGTTTTGGTAGCATTAGTTTTTCTAATTTTATCAAATGCAATTCAATGAAACAGCATCCACATGTACCTGGTCCCACTTTACATGTATTTGAAGACAATGAACAGTTTGTGAAATGACATCCATACTTAGATTCAACTTGATCAACATTTTTATAAATACTAAAAAACGATATATTTTTAAAAAATTTTTCAAGATGTTTTTAAGCATATTATTTTATAAATCCTAAAAAAGTCAAAAATGCATTTAAGATTAATGACATGGTTGTCATATCGTTTCTGACTTACAATTATTAACTGAATGTAAGATTGTCGTGTTAGGTTTTCTTATAAGAAAAATATTTAAGTTCAAACTCTTGATTCTCTTTAATTTTTTCTATTTCAAGAAAAAAATATTTTCGCAGATCATCGAGCAAGCGGATTGTATTAAAATTCAAATTAGATCAATGTATTCTCTTAATATTTTGCCTTTATTTTTCAATTCATCAAATATGTATGCTTTAGTCACTGCTTGATAAGGCAGTATAGGGCTGCCAGCATTGTGTAGATATACATTTTCCTTCAATATCAAAGTCACCATTCGTAGTTTGCTTAAATCCATCACCAGGAGCTCCGTGAGGATTATACTACCCTTTAAATGGTTGATTTGGAGAAGGCATTCGACACCGTATGGTTAGAAGGTCTCTTTCTAAAACTAACCAGACTAGGTATAAGTAAACCTCTATTGTATATGCTTTATGACATGCTATATGGTAGAAAGCTTATTGTCAAGAGTGGCAATGTAACTTCTACCGCAATTTTTAATATTAATAATGGTCTTCAGCAGGGAGCGGTTAACTCGCCGATTCAATTCAACATTTACACCAGCGATCTGATAGGTTCTCTAACTCAGGCCATTGCGCACGACGACGATCTAATTGCGTACAGAACAGTTAATACCGTTGAGGTCATCAAAATCATTTTGCAGAGTGACTTCGACAAGATTCAGCGATATTGTGATGACTGCAAGTTGAAAATCAACTGGTCGGATCAGTATCTGTATTTCGACAGACATATAAGTGCTGCTCTGGCCAGGGCTAGGTTAGCCTTTGCCCTGACAAAACGACTCTTTTATAGCAGCCGTCAGCAGGGTGAAGGTGATTTGTTATATGGCCCTCATCAGGCCGATGATTGCCTACGGATGCCCGGTGTGGTTCAACCTTGCCCCATCTCAAATGGAAAAGATTCGGGTGCTTGAGAGGCAATGTCTTCGACGTTGTCTTGGATTACACAGAATACCAGATCCGGAGTACAAACGATATTATTGCAACCAGGTTCTATACAACCGAGCCAATATAAACAGAATAGATAATTTTTTGTTTAATCTGATTCGGGGGCACATTGCAAGAGCGATGTCCTCAACTAACAGCTTAATTTTTGGGGCTTATTAACCCAATAACGAATAGTTTGAGGGGGCGCGGTTAAGTGGTTACATCCCTCCCGAGGCATTCCTCTATTTAGACAGTCGAGGGCTGATACAGGATGGAGGGGCGGTTCCGCTCATCTACCACGTCAGCCAGAAAACTGTAGATAGGCGACTCCTGTACGATCGAGACGTCATCGCTCAAGGTGGAGAGGAGCGCCTTCGGTTCAGTAGGACTGTGTCTGATCGGGACCGAAAGGATAGGGCGAAACAGGAGAACCAGTTCTGGTGGCTCTCTGAACAGCATCATGATATTTAAAGTCGATTAAGATGATATGACTTACATAGATTTACGGTAATTAGGTATCGGGAACAGTCGGGGTGGCACCAAAAAAAAAATTTTAATGTGTGTGTATACGGAGGCATATTTGCATTGATCTGCGTATGTCAGTACTTATATGTATGTAGGTATGTATATGTAGCTGTGTGTCTGCATGCGTATACAAAATATAAACAAAACAATTTAAAAAACGATTAAAATGCTGCTGTGGCTGTTCTAGTTTTTAAGTAGTTTTAAGTGGTTTTGGGTATTTTTAAGTATTTTAAGTAGTTTAAATTATTTTTAGATAGTATAAGTTAGTTGTATCTAGTTTTAATTATTTTTAGTCTAGCTTTAGGTTTAGTTTATAAGTAAAAAATAAAAATATGATAAGATACCGAGTTTTTTGTTAATAAGTTTTTTTGGTTAAGAAAAATAATATAATTAGATTTAATTTAAATAGTTTTTAGGTAGAAAGACATTAGTTCTAAGAGCTATTGTTTAGTTTAGAGCGCCCGTACAGGGCCAGTAAATTAGTTGTAAGTTATTGATAATTAGGCTAGTTTAGATTAGTTGTAAGTTATTGTTAATTAGGCTAGTTTTAAACATGTTTGTCTAGCTTTAAGATACTTATAAATTAATATTAAATAAAAATGAATAAAAAAAAATAAAAAAAACTACCCTTTAAATGTTTGATCACAGTGCGAACATGAGGGTGAGGTTAAGGAAGAAAAAGAATGATAGGAAAGATGAGTGGCGTGCTGAGACTGTATGTAGTTGTTGTCTCAGATTTTATCTCCAGGGATAGCGGCTGAACTAATGCGGAGAAATTTCCGTGTCTTATTTATCTATATCCCTTATAATACACATTAATTTTTTGTCATATTTTATAGCTGCACTAGTTTTACTCAATCACGTGTTGTTAGTTCTATTAATAAAATTGATAGGTGACATTTTTAACGTGTTTTTTTATTATAAATTAAAGATTTTATTTTAACAACTTAAAACACAAATTATTTAGTTTAGCTTATATGTACATTTCGGCAGCTATCCTTCCATCGTCAGTAAGCTCTATTTAAATAATAATGACATTTTGATATTAATGTTAAAATTCAATACAAACAACAAATTCAATACAAACAAAAAATTACACAAACAAATTTACAGTGAATTTAAGGTATAATATAAACTTTTTTGAAAGTTGGATTTCTTATTGGTCCATCGTCACTATTCATTAAATTATTTTTATTTTTAAATATATGAAGAGATTCAAAAGCATCTAGTTCATAAGGATTGTTTACATTAAGTATTAATTTCAAATTTTGTAAACTAAAATTATGGTTATTATCTAGCATGTGTTGTGATACACTTGATTTTTTCTGGTTCATTGTATTTTAGATGAGCAAAATGTTCTTTAAGTCTTTTGGGAATTGGTCTTCTTGTCTGCCCTATATATTCTTTATTACAATTGTTACATCCAATTGAGTATATCCCTGATTGCTGTAGTGTTTCAATTTTGTTCTTTGATCCACTAATCAGATTTTTAATTTTTATTTCACTGCTTTGGCTAATTAAGATATTTTGTCTGTTAAATATTGGTTTTAGCTTAGATGTAATTCTGGATGGAAATTAAATTTTGACCATTTCTTTTCTGAATCTTGTTCAATTTTGATTAAATCTAAAGTTGTATAATTCCTTAGGTTTTGTTTTCTTTTCTGAGCAATCAGTAGATCATCAAATAGTTGTTCTGTATACCCATTTATTTTTGCTATTTCTTTGATTTTTTGAATTTCACTGTATTCTCTTTCTTTTGTCATTGGAATATTTAAGGCTCTAAAAATCATGGATTGAAAAGCTGATTTTTTTGCCCAAATGAATGAAATGAATCAAATGTTATGTATCTAAGAGTAGGTTTTCGATAAATATCGAATTCGAAGTTTTCACCTTCTCTAATTATAGTTAAATCTAAATAGTTTAATTTTCCATTTATTTCTTCTTCATAAGTAAAGTTGGTTGATGGATATTTTGATTTATTTAACATGTTTATTAAACTTCGAAATTCATGCTTTTTGACTATGGCTCAAACATCATCTATATATCTGAACCAAATTCTTGGAAAATTTCCTTCATTTTTCATTTTAGTCTCTAAATTTGACATGAATAAGTTTGCTAAGAATGGACTTAAATGTGAACCCATACTGCAACAGAATTTTTGTCGATAGAATTTTTGATTAAACTGAAACCAATTTTCATCCATGCATAATTTAGTAAGACGGACAAGTTCATTAATTTAATTTTAACCATTCTCTGAGAAAATTTAAAGTTTCATTGATTAGAACATTTGGATATAACGAGATAACATCAAATGAAACTTGAAGTTCGTTATTATTTATTTTTAAATCTTTTACTTCTTTTGCGAGTTCAATGCTGTTTTTAATAGCCCTTACTTCGAATTTATTTGGTAGATTATTAAAATTTTCTAATAACCAACATTAAAGTTTTGTAATTACTGATCCTGTTGTTGATGTTATTGGTCTTATTTGTTTTCCAGGTTCATATAACTTGAGTAAGTAATACATTCTTGGTAAAATTGGATCCGAAACATTTAATTTTAAGTTTTGCTCAATGAAAATATTTGCTGCATTTTTTATGGCTACTTTAGTTCTTCTTATCATTCCTGGTAAAGGATTAAAAATTACTTCTTCGTATGGACCATTTTTAATAAATTCTTCGTTAATTTCACCATATTCTTGTTAATCAAGTATTACTATATTATTACTTTTGTCTGCTTTACTAAAGATAACTAAAGCTTTCTTTTCTTTCAGATTTTTTGCAGCTTTCCTGAAATCTTTCATTTTTGTAGATAAACTCGTTTAATGTATATTATTTATTTTTCTACAGCCTCGCATCTAGCTCTTGCTTTTTTATCTTCATCAAGGAAGTGCTTAAGAGCTGTTTCAATGTTAACTAAAGCACTTTCTACGGCTTATTTTTCTGGAGGTTGAAGTGCGAAATCTAATCATCGGTTGAGTAATTCTAGTTCATTTGGTGTAAATTGAACACTTGTTAAATTTTTGACAAAGTCCTGCACTGGTTCTACTTCTTTGAAAATTTTCTTTTGCTTTAAGTTAAAATATTTAATTTATTTATTAAACTTTGTTATTTCTTACCAAATTTAATTTCAACAGTATCCTCAATATGTTGTATAAAAATATTCCAATCGCTTGATTCTTCTATTATTTCAATTTGAGTTTCTCCTTCGTGGTTTAGTTTGTTGCTTAGATATAAATGTATCGAATATGTTTCTCTTTCTATTGTAGACAACTTGTAATATTTTGCTTTGATTTCAAGATTAAGCCACATCGTTTGTCCTGCACTAAGCCTTATCAACAATCCTGTTATTTTCTGAATTGGTTGTACCCCACAGCTGGATAAATTTAGGAATAATGTTGCTGTTTTTGCATCTCCGCAGAAAAAATATGTCAGCTTGTTTATATTTAATCTTTGTTCTTAGCTTTTAATATCGGTTTTTTGCTTTCTTTATCTCCTGTTGCACGTTAGCCATATTGCAATAATTTGATAGTGGAGATTTTTTAACGTGTTTTTTATTATAAATTAAGGATTTTATTTTAACAACTTAAAACACCAATTATTTATTTCTGCTTAAATGTACATTTCGGAAGCTATGTTTCCATCTTCAGTAAGCTCTATTTAAATAATAATGACATTATGATATTAATATTAAAATTCAATACAAACAAAAAATTACACAAACAAATTTATCTCTTTCGGTTGTTGTGGTGGTAATGTTTTTTTAATGAATTAATTTCATTCCCTTTCCCGACGTTTCGACGGTGGTTGCTGTCTTTTTCAGGGGATCTTTTATTATCAAAAATAAAGTGAACATATTATAGACATAAGAACATTTAGTGTAAAATTTTGGCAAACTTATTTTATGATATAAAAAAAAAATTTCGCTTGAAGTTTAGTCGGCTTTAAATGTCTTATTTACGATTCATATGCTGTCTTCCCAGTACTTGTTACGATTAATATGCTGTCTTCCCAGTACTTTTTAAATTAATGCCGGATTTGTGGTTGGAAATTCGTTGACGAAGAAGTTGTTTCGTTGTACCGATAAAGGAAAGATTGCAATTTTCTTCCGCATTGCCACGACAGTTAATTTTATAGACTACGTCTGTGCACTTATCCTTTTCCGTTTTTGTTTTCATGTTGGTGAAAAGAGGTGCCAGCGTCCTATTGAACTTATACGCTAAACTGACGTCATTAGTACTATTCTTTACCGTCTCTTTAAAGTTTTCTGACATTTTGGGAACATAGACTATACTCTTATAAATACCTCTCTCTTTTTGCCGATTATCAACAGGAGCTTTGTGTTTTTGGCGAAGTATTAAGCTCCGTATGATTTCCATTGGATGGCTATTATCTAGGAGGATTTGTGCGACTATTTACTCATTTGCTGCGTGAAATTCCCGGTCACTCAACGCAAAGACTTTTTGAACTAGATTAGAGGCTGTATTAATAAGAATAAGATTTGCTTGATTGGATCTAAAGTTGACAAGTCTTCCAGATGCTGTGTCTTTCTGATACCAATTGAAAGAGAGTCCTATCATTAACGCGATGAATCTTGACGTCTAAGAAGGTTATCGCTCTATTTTGTTTCCTCTCAACGGTAAATTGTGTTTTTGCATGATATGAATCAAGGCATCGTAAAACATTGTCGACCTCCCCCCCATTAACAACTCCAAATATATTTTCTACATATTTCACGATTATCTGTAGTTTGTTACTATCGGCAAATTTTTTTTTTTTTTTTATTTTCATTATTCTTATTATAACATTACATTTATAAAAATAACAAAGGATAATTATGCAAGTTTTAAAAGAAATATTATAAAAAAGAATTGTTATAGTGACATTTTTTATTTAACAATTTATCACTATGATAAATGACACTCAGTATAATTAAATGACTTATGTGGGGTGAACAATATTAAAGAAAGATTAACATAATGAGAATACAAAAATTAAATACAAGAATAAAAAAAAAAAAAAAGAATAAACATTATTTTTGTTATAAAAGACAATTAATTAAGTTTAAAACTAATTGATGTAGGTCAACAAAACTTCCATTTGGTTATGATCAATTTCAAGAAGCCATATTTTAATTTTTTGCAAGTATAGTACTAAGGTTCGAATACAACGAATATTTTCGGGAAACATATTAAAGAGCTTGTAGGACACAATGGAGTAGAAGTTTCTAAAGTGAGTCGTTCGAAATGAGGGGACGGATACATAGCTGTCATGGTTGCTTCGCAAATTGCGGACCTCAGAGTTTGGACTCTGTAGATATCCACATCTCATAAAGAATATTTTGGAAACTCTAAAATAATATAAATGTCTCACAGGTGGAATGTTCAGTGATCTAAAGAGCACCATAGAAGGATACAACCGGTTGACCCCGCAGATTTCTCTTATAGCACACTTTTGCAAAATGACCAGAGGCTGAATTTTAGTTAGGTAAGCACCACCCCAGCAACTAATCCCATACTGAAGTTTAGAATGGAAAATTCCAAAATAAGCTTTTTTTAAGGTTTTGTGATCACAAAATTTTTTGAGGTGGTAAAAACTACGGATTGAAAAACGTAGATATTGCTTCAAAGTTGAAATGTGGTTTGTTCAACTCATATTTTGATCAAACGAAATACCTAGGTATTTAAAATCATTAACAATTTCAACATTAAAACAATTGCCACAACAGACTTTACCTTCATCAAAACGCGATAGAGCACCACCACCATTACGTGTGCAGTTTAACATTCTATAACGTTGGCAGTTTTGAGCATGGAATAATATATTTACATCTGGAATCGCTTGTGTTCTTAGATTGAAATACATCAATTTAGTTTTGTTGCTTACATTAAGTTTGTGTTTTGCAAACCAGATACGCAGTACGTGGATATCAAAATTTATATCAGCCACAAGGCTAAGAGGGCTAGGTGAGGCATACGCTATATCAAGATCGTCAGCAAAAGCAGTAACCTTACCAACGAATGGAAGACTGAACAAAGAGTTTATATAGACGAGAAACAGGATAGGACCAAGGACCGATCCTTGTGGAACACCAAGGTTAGAAACCCTAGTGTTACTTAAAAAATCTCCAATTTTCACTCTTTGGGTTCTGTCTTTCAAATAGGACACAAGCCAGTTATAAAAAAAACCACGGAATCCGATATTATGTAATTTTTTAAGAAGAATGCTATTGTCGACTGTATCAAATGCCTTGCTTATGTCTACAAACAAACCAGCACAATATTTTTTGTCATCTAATCCTTTATTAATTAAAGTGCAAAATTCAAGAAGAGCATCTTCAGTAGAGAGCCCTTCTCTAAAACCGAACTGCGAACTATTGAAGAAACTTATTTTGTTAAGATAACGTAACATTCTATATTTAACAGCTTTTTCAAATATTTTCGATATGGAGGATAGCAATGAAATAGGTCTATAATTATTGACTTCTTTTTTATTACCTTTTTTAAAAAGTGGAATAACGCTAGCACATTTTAATTTAAATGGAAAAACCCCAGTGCCAATGCTTAAATTAATAAGATGAGCTAGGATATCAGATACATTCAGTGCGATTTGTTTTAGAGTTTGATTTGGAATATAATCATCACCACACGAGAACGAGTTATTGAGAGAATTGATTAAGCTATATACCTCAGATTCAGTAACTGGGTCAAAAAAGAAACTACTATGATATGTGCTATCTACTAATCCAACTTCGGCTTCACATCTATTACAGAAATCAATTGAATCCGAAGTTTGACCTACAGAACCAAAAAAGTCATTGAATTGGTTAGCAACAATTAAAGGATCTTCAATTTCTACACCGTCATTATTAAGTACAATTGAGTTGGAGATATTGGATGAATTAGCGTTAATTATACTGTTTATAGCTTTCCATTCCTTTTTAGGGTTGCCTTGCGAACTACTCATTAAAGAGGAATAATATCTAACACGATGCAATCTAATTTCGTAGTTAACCTTTTTGCACATTTTTTTGTAACGATTTTTTAAAACATTATTAAATGGATGCTGAGAACTTTTTTTACGTAACTTATTTTTGATTCTAATTTTCTTAAGTATAATGCGGTTAATCCGAGGCTTCAAATTCATTTCTGATTTTTTAATCAATAGGTTGAAGCTATAGGTACTTATATAAGATTGTAAAATTTCTTAAAATAAATCATATGCATTGGAAGCATTACTTTCGGCAAAGACTGTATCCTAATTTTCAAAACGTAGGGAATTATTCAGTAGATCAAAATTTAACCTTGTTTTAATAGATGAAAATGAAGCATTTTTCCTACGTTCCAAGTTTTTCATGGTGCTGAATAAAATCCCAGTCATACAGTGATCTGATATATGAAGATCAAAGTTAACACCATGGCATTGACTCAAAGACAAATCTTTAAAACGGGCAAAAACGTGATCTAGACAGGAACCTGAGGCTGGCCTTGTAGGTTTATTAATTAAGGATGTAAGACCATGCTCAGCTATCAGAAAAAGATACGAATCAGAAATAGTACAAGAAGTAACAATATCAATATTTAGATCACCTAGTATTACAAGATTAGGTGATTTAATACTGTATAACAAAGTTGAAAATTCATCCAAAAATGAATCTAAACTATGGGAATGAAGTCTATAGACACAAACAAAATTAAACAGTTTACCACATATACCACATGAGAACTGGATGACATCCGCGGACAGCAAACAGTGACGCACAACATTATCTCCCAATGACTCACGTACAAAGACTCCCACTCCACCTGCAGAATATGTTTCGTTAGTATTTGAACAGAAATTATATCCATCCATTGACAAACTATCACGTTCATAATCAAAAATCCATATTTCGGAAACAAAAATAAGATCTGGTAAGTATGCAAGAGCTTCAAGATTACAAGCAAATCAAAGTTATGCCGTAAGCTACGCATATTTTGGTGAACAACAAAAAAAGAATTGCCTACATCAGAGTTACAACAAAAAATATTATCGCTTATATATCTTATAGTTGAGGTTGGGTTGTTACTTATGTGATCTAGGCTTTCAAATGAATTAAACATTATCATAAGGATTTTATTTAGAAACTAAATGAAAAAAAAATTAGTCTTCCAAAGACTCCAAATCATCAAACGATCTTACAGTAACAACCCTACCCTTATCAACTTTTCTTAATAATATATTTGAATTCTGGAACCAAAGGTATTTGTAATTTTTTTCTTTGTTACATTTCTTAGCTTCAGTAAAAAGAGCCCGAGTGTAGCTTGTAAAGCAATCATTGATAAATATATTACTATTGCCATCAGGAACGAAGAGAGTAGACTTTAGTTTCTTAACAGCTTTCCTCTTGCTCTTCATAATCAATTGTTTGGTGTGTAGGGAGGCAAGGTGAACACAGAGAACATCTTTATACTTCTTTTTATTTAATGAAGGGTCAGTAGAGTTTCGATTCCATACGCGCTTAACAAAGCAATGCTGAATATCAGCTGGGGAAACAGAAACATCTAGTCCAGTTTGAAATATTTTTTGTGCACATTCAATCGCATTGTTGTTGTTAGCTCCAGGTACCCCAATAATTTCGATTATGTTTTCCATATGTTTTTGCTCTCTCCAATTTAATTTGCTCTCGAGAGTATTAATCTTTTGTTTAAGTATTTGGTTTTCGTTTTTCAGCTGCTGGACTGTGCTGAGAAAGTCACAGTTAATTTTTTTCAAACAAATAATTTCCTCATAGAGCATATCCAAGGTGATTGTGTTTTTTATATGTTGAGCGTTTGTCGCAGTGGCTGCTGTGAACTTATGTTCGCCGAATTATTCATCGATAGGTTTATGCGTGAATTGCTGATGTGCTTCTAGCTGCTGCCGTCCGTTTACCTGCTGTTTTTCGTTTGTTGTTTGACATGAAGAACCAGTTGCATCCCCCATATTTCCATCAAAATCATTTGTTGCACTGCAAGGCACATGCTTTTGGTTTTCAGTGGGGGCAAGTGCATAGAGATGAGTGGATGTCGATTGCAAATTATGTGATGATCTGTTATCATTTACATTTTCCTTTGTTGTTGTTTACTTCTCAGCAGTAAGCATTTCTCTTGAGGATTTGTGTTTACTAGAAGAGTTTGGCTTTGATGTAGTTGTTGGAAGCAACGGTTTTAATGGAGTCTCTTGATGATGAGGAGTACATCATTTAGTACATCGAAAAAAAGAGTCTTTAGAATTCATAAAAAACTCGATGTCAGCAGAAGTTAACTTCGCACACAACCCGTGACAATATAAATTACAATCAGTGCACATGATTTTAAAAGCATCATTGCGATCAATTTTTTTATTACAATATAGGCAAGCCATTTCGAAAATTGACAAAACGAAGAAAAGAGTATTTTATTTTCAACTTGAGAAGAACTTGACTTAAAAACACGCACCCCACGACACGTCCGTTCTCGGCCAACTTCCAAAAGGTTGTCCAAAACTAAATCGACAATGTATCCAAGCGGTGTACTCTAGAAACGCTTCATATTATTAATAACAAAAACAATATGAATCGTAAACAAGACAGCCAGAACATTTCATCGGTTTACTGCTCTTTGGTGTCTAAGCAGAATCCGTGACAATTTAAAGCCGACTAAACTTCAATGGAAGTGTTTTTTTTTATATCATAACATTTTTTTTAACATTGCTTTATATTTGTCTTTCATTGTATTAGTTATGTTTATCTGTAATACGTACTAAATGTAAGTTTGCCGAAATCTTACACTAAATGTTCTCATGTGTATACTATAATTAAATCTCGAACACCTATAATAATTCAACCAATTGGTCAATAACTTAACAATAAGCATTCATTCGGACGGCTAGCCGAACACACTTTTATACGCAAAAATGGAGAACTATTATCAACACATGTTATACAAATATGGTGAAGATGTATGTACAAATCTAAAGGAATATAGTAACTGTAAAAGAAGACTGGCTCAACAAAAATAAACCCAAAAGTTCCTGCTTGCTCGTAGACAAAAACAAAAAAACACAAAACTCCTATTGATAATCGGCAAAAAGAGAGAGGTATTTATAAGAGTATAGTCTATGTTCTCAAGCTGTCAGAAAACTTTAAAGAGACGGTAAAAATAGTACTAATGACGTCAGTTTAGTTCACAAATCCGACATTAATTTAAAAAGCACTGGGCAGACAGCAGTGGCCTTACACTCCATTGAGCGTGGACACAAACCAGATTTTGACAGAGTGGAAATCCTGGAAAGGGAGAAACATGTCTCCAAGCGGTATACTCTAGAAACGCGTCATAATATTAACAATAAAAACAATATGAATCGTAAACAAGACAGCCAGAATATTTCATTAGTTAACTGCTCTTTGGTGACTAAGCAGAATCCGTGAAAATTTAAAGCCGACTAAACTTCAATCGAAGTGTTTTTTTTTATATCATAAACATTTTTTTTTTTTAAACATTGCTTTATATTTGTCTTTCATTGTATTATTTATGTTTATCTGTAATACGTACTAAATGTAAGTTTGCCGAAATTTTATACTAAATGTTCTTATGTGTATAATATGTTAATTTTATTTTTGCTAATAAAAGATCCCCTGAAGAAGACAGCAACCACCGTCGAAACGTCGGGAAAGGAAATAAAATTGTTTCATTAAGAAAACATTACGACCAAAATAACCGAAGGCGATATATTTAAATCTCAAACACCTATAGAGGAGACAATTAGTAAACATACACAGTTGAGCCAAACCAAATTCAAAGAGTTGTTGGATTTTTGTCTTAAAGAAATCAATTACCTTCAGTATCAAGATAACTTATACAGACAAATTCATGGAATGCCAATGGGAAATCCACTTTCTCCTACCATTGCCGATTTAGTTTTGGACAACCTTTTGGACAATAAATTTGCCGATAGTAACAAGCCAAAGATAAAATATGTAGATGATATATTTGCCGTTGTTAATGAGGGGGAGGTCAACAATGTTTTACGATGCCTTAATTCATATCATGAAAAAATACAATTTACCGTTGAGAGGGAACAAAACAGGGCTATAACGTTCTTAGACGTCAAGATTCATCGCGTTAATGGTAGAATCTCTTTCAATTGGTATCAGAAAGACACAGCATCTGCAAGACTTGTCAACTTTAGATCCAATCAAGCAAAGCATATTCTTATTAATACAGCCTCTAATCTAGTTCAAAAAGTCTTTGCGTTGAGTGACCGGGAATTTCACGCCGCAAATGAGAAAATAGTCACACACACCCTCCTAGATAATGGCTATCCAATGGAAATCATACGGAGCTTGTTACTTCGCCAAAAACACAAAGCTCCTGTTGATAATCGGCAAAAAGAGAGAGGTATTTATAAGACTATACTTTATGTTCCCAAACTGTCAGAAAACTTTAAAGAGACGGTAAAAAATAGTACTTATGATGTTAGTTTAGCGTATAAATCCAATAGGACGCTGGCACCTCTTTTCACCAACATGAAAACAAAAACGGCAAAGGATAAGTGCACAGACGTAGTCTATACGAAACAACTTCGTCAACGAATTTCCAACCACAAATCCGACATTAATTTAAAAAGCACTGGGAAGACAGCATTAGACAGGAGTGTAAAGCCTCCATTGAGCGTGGACACAAACCAGATTTTGACAGAGTGGAAATCCTGGAAAGGGAGAAACATGTCTCCAAGCGGTATACTCTAGAAACGCTTCATATTATTAACAACAAAAACATTATGAATCGTAAACAAGACAGCCAGAACATTTCATCGGTTTACTGCTCTTTGGTGACTAAGCAGAATCCGTGACAATTTAAAGCCGACTAAACTTCAATCGAAGTGTTCTTTTTTTTTTTATATCATACATTTTTTTTTTAACATTGCTTGTCTTTCATTGTATTATTTATGTTTATCTGTAATACGTACTAAATGTAAGTTTGCCGAAATTTTACACTAAATGTTCTTATGTGTATAATATGTTCATTTTATTTTTGTTAATAAAAGATCCCCTGAAGCAGACGGCAACCACCGTCGAAACGTCGGGAAAGGAAATTAAAAAAACATTACGATCAAAACAGCCGAAAGAGATATATTTAAATCTCGAACACCTCTAATATCTCAACCAATTGGTCAATAACTTAACAATAAATATTGGTTTTAGCTTAGATGTAATTTCTGGATTGAAATAACATCAACAACAGGATCAGTAATTACAAGATTTGAAAGTTGGTTATTAGAAAAGTTTAATAATCTACCAAATAAACTCGAAACAAGAGCTTTTTTTTAATAAAATTTCGCACGCGCTCAAGGGATTATGAATACCCTTTATATGTTTTTCTTAACACAGCGCGGGCATCCGGTGGAAGAAGAGAAAGAAGGAGAGGAAATACGTGTGGCGCGATGTTCTGAGACTATAGCTGGTTGTTGTCTCAGATTTATCTCCAGGGATGGCGGCTGAACTAATGCGGAGAGAATTACCGTGTCTTATTTATTTATGTCCCTTATAATTCGCATTATTTTACTTATTTTTTGTCATATTTTATAGGTATGCTAGTGTACTCAGTCACATGTTGTTAGTTTTATGCCTAAACAGCATGTAATGAGCAAAGCAACAACTTATTTTATGACAAAAATTCTATCGACAAAAATTTGGTTGCAGTTTGGGGTCACATATAAGTTTATTTTTAGCAAACTTATTCATTTCAAATTTAGACACTAAAATGAAAAATGAAAGAAATTTTCCAAGAATTTGGTTCAGATATATAGATGATGTTTGGGCCATAGTCAAAAAGCATGAACTTCAAAGTTTAATAAACATGTTAAATAAATCAAAATATCCATCAATAAAGTTATATTATGATTATAATATTTACAATTCAAAAAATCAAAGAAATAGCAAAAATAAATAGGTATACAGAACAACTAATTGATGATCTACTGATTGCTCATAAAAGAAAACAAAACCTAAGGAATTATACAACTATAGATTTAATCAAAAATGAAGAAAGTGTGGAATGGTACACTTATGAGAGTAAGTCGGAAAGACCTTTACGTGTTGTAGCGAGAGGTTTGCACCCATCATGTCCAAAACGCGATATTATTATCGACCTAAAGAAGAACTATAAGATCTTAGATGCTGTGAACATCGTCAAAAGAGAAGCACAACAAAAAGATAGCGAAACAAATGTGGACAGCGTGGTCTTCCACTATTTATTCTTACTTTTGATAAGGCAGAGAAAATAGACGATATTTACAAAATTAAAACAATCCTCAATATTGTTCTTAAGATCGAACCTTTAAGAAAGAGTTCAAGACTTATTCCGTAGTGTAAACGCGGTCAAGAATACAATTACAGGCAAACTTATTGCAAAAAAAAACTAGGTATTTAAAGTGCCCCGGAAATCATCTTACTAAAGACTGCACCTCAGATAGCAAAAGTGCAGCAAAGTGCATAAATTGTAATAAAAGTCATCCGGCCAACTATAGAGGCTGTGAAGTAGCAAAATAATTACAAAAACGTCTTAAACCTAATCCTTTCGAAAATTGAGGAGCAATGTGGTACAAATAAAGTTATATTTGATAGGCTAACTAAACTCGAAAACAGTTTTCGGCCCAAACGCCCTACAAAAAGAAAAACATGATGGAAAAGCTCAAAATAATTACCTGGAATGCCAACGGATTATGGCAAAAACTTGGAGAACTGGAAATGTTAATGCATGAGAAAGATATTGATATTTGTTTGATATCGGAAACGCATGTCAAGAAACAATCAAATAGTAAGATCAATAGATATTTAGAATACCACGCAACTCATCCGTCGAACAAAGAAAGAGCCGGGGCATCTTTATTTATAAAAGAATGCAACGAACACACGATAGGCCCAAAAATAGAGGCTACATCAATGCAATTGATCGGTGAACAGATTAGAACTCAGAATGTTGTACTGAATGTATCTTCCATATACTGTCCTCCACGATGTAAAATTAAAAAGAATGAATTTATGAACGTGATAAAGTTACTCAAACAAAATTTTATTCTTGGTGGTGACTTTAATGCGAAGCACAGCTTTTGGGGATCTAGAGTTATTTCTTAAAAGGGTCGAATCGAATCCATCGAAAATACCTGACCTTAGTGATTTTTTGTGGTCAAAGGAATACCCTCAAATAAAATTAGCATAACAGAAAGCTTTGATCTTTTCTCAGATCATTCTGCTGTTATTCTCACAATGAGCGAAATTCTTGTTAAAAATGAAAAACCACCCACTCTAACCAATGGGAAAACCAACTGGGAAAATTTTAAGAACGATATAGAGGATAACGTTGAATTAAGAGTTTCACTACAAACGCCTCTCGAACTTGAAGACGCAGTAGATAACTTCGTCAATATCGTACAACAAGCCGCATGGAAAAACACACCAAAGAGAAATGCCGCGCTTTAAAAATCTAAAATATCCGCAGGAAATAAAAGATTTAGTAAAAGAGAAACGAAAAGCACGTAAGAAATGGCAGCAAAGTCGAGCTCCTCAACACAAGCTAAATTTAAATCGTTTGTGTAATTTACTAAAAAAGACGATAGCAGAATTCAAAAATTCTGAAGTTGGAAATTATCTTGAAAGCTTGACAGCAGGAAAAGAATCCAACTACTCACTCTGGAAAGCTGTTAAGGTAACGTTTTCGCGGATTACCTGGAGAAAACATTTAAACCTTTTGATGGGCAAGTACTCAACGAAAATTTATATATAAGTTCTAACTCAAGCCAAAATTACATTACAAGAAATGTTACCCTTGCCGAATTAAGTAGAGAAATAAGAAAGCTTAAGTATAAGAATGATCCGGGATATGACCTAATTACGGCCGAAGTTCTCAAAATGCTTCAACGCAAAGGGTTAATTAAACTTCTTTATATAATAAATGCCACTCTAAGGCTAAAGTACGTTCCGAGCCAATGAAAGGTTGCGGAAGTTATAATGATTCTCAAACCAGGAAAACCGTCACATTATAAGAAATCTTATAGACCTATTTAGCTTCTGCCCGTAATATCTAAGGTCTTTGAAAGAATATTACTTCTTAGGTCCAATATTGTACCTATTTCTTACACGTGACATATGTACCTCAAACAGAAGACACTTTCGTAGCCACGTTTGCTGACGACACTGCAATACTAGCAGTGGGCCAAACGATAAATGATTCTACGACAAAATTACAAAAAGCTCTGAATAATGTCAATGATTGGACAAAGACATGCCGGATATCGCTCAACGAAGCAAAATCAGTCCATGTAGATCTTACGTATAAGAAAATAATAGATTACCGGTATTTGTTAATACGGTTCAAGTTCCGTTTGCTAACGAAGCAAAATATCTCGGAATGACTCTAGACGCGAAATTAAAATGGAAACCGCATGTTAAAAAGAAATGCGAAGAGTTAAATAATAAACTCAGAGATATGTACTGGTTGTTCGGGAAACACTCTAAGCTCAGTATCGACAATAAGCTAATTTTGTACAGGCAGGTGCTTAAGCCTGTCTGGACTTACGGTATACAACTCTGGGGCTGTGCGCGAGATTCTTATTTAAATACGTTATACACATTTGAAAATAAACTCCTAAGATCATTTGTAAGCGCACCTTGGTACATCAGAAACGAAGATGTCCACAGAGATCTCGGGATTCCCCCGGTTCACGATGAAATAAAAAATTTTGCCCGAAATCATAGAAAACGGCTATTACAACACTGCAATAGTACTATAATCGAAATTATCGATGAGACGAATTTAGTACGCCGCCTGCGAAGGACAATGCCTTCCGATCTGGTGCACTAAACGAGAATCCGCTTTAAAATCTCGGTATAAGCAGGAACTATCACCGGATAGTTACCTGCAACACGTTAATTAAATTCGTTAAAAATAAATTGCTAGATAAGTTTCAACTTAGTTGCAATCGGGAGGAGGAGGTGTTTTTAGTGCAATAAGAATCTCACACTCCTATGAGCATGCGTTTTTCGGTCCTCATAGAGCCTTTTGAAGATTTTACACCTACCCACGGGGAAAAAAAAATTTAAACATTGCTTTATATTTGTCTTTCATTTTATTATTTATGTTTATCTGTAATACGTACTAAATGTAAGTTTGCCGAAATTTTACACTTAATGTTCTTATGTGTATAATATGTTCATTTCATTTTTGTTAATAATAATCCCCTGAAGAAGACGGCAACCACCGTCGAAACGTCGGGAAAGGAAAAGAAAATGTTTCATTAAAAAAAAATTACGACCAAAACAGCAGAAAGAGATATATTTAAATCTCGAACACCTCTAATAATTCAACCAATTGGTCAATAACTTAACAATAAATATTGGTTTTAGCTTAGATGTAATTTCTGGATTGAAATAACATCAACAACAGGATCAGTAATTACAAAACTTGAAAGTTGGTTATTAGAAAAGTTTAATAATCTACCAAATAAATTTGAAAAAAGAGCTTTTTTTTAAATATAACTTTGCACGTGCTCAAGGGATTATGAATACCATTTATATGTTTTTCTTAACACAGCGCGGGCATCCGGTGGAAGAAGAGAAATAAGGAGAGGAAAAACGTTTGGCGCGATGTTCTGAAATTATAGCTGGTTGTTGTCTCAGATTTATCTCCAGGGATGGCGGCTGAACTAATGTGGAGAGAATTACCGTGTCTTATTTATTTATGTCCCTTATAATTCGCATTATTTTACTTATTTTTTGTCATATTTTATAGGTATGCTAGTGTACTCAGTCACATGTTGTTAGTATTATGCCTAAACAGCATGTAATGAGCAAAGCAGCAACTTATTTTATGACAAAAATTCTATCGCCAAAAATTTGGTTGCAGTTTGGGGTCACATATAAGTCCAATTTTAGCAAACTTATTCATGTCAAATTTAGACACTAAAATGAAAAATCAAAGAAATTTTTCAAGAATTTGGTTCAGATATATAGATGATGTTTGGGCCATAGTCGAAAAGCATGAACTTCGAAGTTTAATAAACATGTTAAATAAATCAAAATATCCATCAATAAAGTTTACTTATGAAGAAGAAATAAATGGAAAATTAAACTATTTAGATTTAACTATAATTAGAGAAGGTGAAAACTTCGAATTGGATATTTATCGAAAACCTACTCATAGATACATAACATCTGATTCATTTCATTCTTTTGGACAAAAAATGTCAGCTTTTTATTCCATGATTTTTAGAGCATTAAATATTCCAATGACAAAAGAAAGAGAATACAGTGAAATTCAAAAAAATCAAAGAAATAGCAAAAATATGTAAATGGGTATACAGAACAACTAATTGATGATCTACTGATTGCTCATAAAAGAAAACAAAACCTAAGGAATTATAAAACTTTAGATTTAATCAAAAATGAACAAGATTCAGAAAAGAAACGGTAAATTAAAATGGAAACCGCATGTTAAAAAGAAATGCGAAGAGTTAAATAATAAACTCAGAGATATGTACTGGTTGTTCGGGAAACACTCTAAGCTCAGTATCGACAATAAGCTAATTTTGTACAGGCAGGTGCTTAAGCCTGTCTGGACTTACGGTATACAACTCTGGGGCTGTGCGCGAGATTCTTATTTAAATACGTTATACACATTTGAAAATAAACTCCTAAGATCATTTGTAAGCGCACCTTGGTACATCAGAAACGAAGATCTCCACAGAGATCTCGGGATTCCCCCGGTTCACGATGAAATAAAAAATTTTGCCCGAAATCATAGAAAACGGCTATTACAACACTGCAACAGTACTATAATCGAAATTATCGATGAGACGAATTTAGTACGCCGCCTGCGAAGGACAATGCCTTCCGATCTGGTGCACTAAACGAGAATCCGCTTTAAAATCTCGGTATAAGCAGGAACTATCACCGGATAGTTACCTGCAACACGTTAATTAAATTCGTTAAAAATAAATTGCTAGATAAGTTTCAACTTAGTTGCAATCGGGAGGAGGAGGTGTTTTTAGTGCAATAAGAATCTCACACTCCTATGAGCATGCGTTTTTCGGTCCTCATAGAGCCTTTTGAAGATTTTACACCTACCCACGGGGAAAAAAATTTTAAACATTGCTTTATATTTGTCTTTCATTTTATTATTTATGTTTATCTGTAATACGTACTAAATGTAAGTTTGCCGAAATTTTACACTTAATGTTCTTATGTGTATAATATGTTCATTTCATTTTTGTTAATAAAAGATCCCCTGAAGAAGACGGCAACCACCGGCGAAACGTCGGGGAAGGAAAAGAAAATGTTTCATTAAAAAAAAATTACGACCAAAACAGCAGAAAGAGATATATTTAAATCTCGAACACCTCTAATAATTCAACCAATTGGTCAATAACTTAACAATAAATATTGGTTTTAGCTTAGATGTAATTTCTGGATTGAAATAACATCAACAACAGGATCAGTAATTACAAAACTTGAAAGTTGGTTATTAGAAAAGTTTAATAATCTACCAAATAAATTTGAAAAAAGAGCTTTTTTTTAAATATAACTTTGCACGTGCTCAAGGGATTATGAATACCATTTATATGTTTTTCTTAACACAGCGCGGGCATCCGGTGGAAGAAGAGAAATAAGGAGAGGAAAAACGTTTGGCGCGATGTTCTGAGATTATAGCTGGTTGTTGTCTCAGATTTATCTCCAGGGATGGCGGCTGAACTAATGTGGAGAGAATTACCGTGTCTTATTTATTTATGTCCCTTATAATTCGCATTATTTTACTTATTTTTTGTCATATTTTATAGGTATGCTAGTGTACTCAGTCACATGTTGTTAGTATTATGCCTAAACAGCATGTAATAAGCAAAGCAGCAACTTATTTTATGACAAAAATTCTATCGCCAAAAATTTGGTTGCAGTTTGGGGTCACATATAAGTCCAATTTTAGCAAACTTATTCATGTCAAATTTAGACACTAAAATGAAAAATCAAAGAAATTTTCCAAGAATTTGGTTCAGATATATAGATGATGTTTGGGCCATAGTCGAAAAGCATGAACTTCGAAGTTTAATAAACATGTTAAATAAATCAAAATATCCATCAATAAAGTTTACTTATGAAGAAGAAATAAATGGAAAATTAAACTATTTAGATTTAACTATAATTAGAGTAGGTGAAAACTTCGAATTGGATATTTATCGAAAACCTACTCATAGATACATAACATCTGATTCATTTCATTCTTTTGGACAAAAAATGTCAGCTTTTTATTCCATGATTTTTAGAGCATTAAATATTCCAATGACAAAAGAAAGAGAATACAGTGATATTCAAAAAAATCAAAGAAATAGCAAAAATATGTAAATGGGTATACAGAACAACTAATTGATGATCTACTGATTGCTCATAAAAGAAAACAAAACCTAAGGAATTATAAAACTTTAGATTTAATCAAAAATGAACAAGATTCAGAAAAGAAACGGTCAAAATTTAATTTCCATCAAGAAATTACATCTAAGCTAAAACCAATATTTAATAGCCAAAATATCAGAACTAGCCAAAGCAGTGAAATAAAAATTAAAAATCTGATTAGTGGATCAACGGACAAAATTGAAACATTACATCAATCAGGGATTTACTCAATTGGATGTAACAATTGTAATAAAGAATATATAGGGCAGACAAGAAGACCAATTCTCAAAAGACTTAAAGAACATCATGTAAAATACAATAAACCAGAAAAATCAGGTGTTTCACAACACATGCTAGATAATAACCATAATTTTAGTTTACAAAATTTGAAATTAATACGTAATGTAAATAATCTTTATGAGCTAGATTCTTTTGAATCTCTTTATATATTTAAAAATAAAAATAATTTAAGGGATAGTGACGATGGACCAATAAGAAATCCAATTTTCAAAAAAGTTTATATTCATAGTCACTCGCAGTTGCTTCGACTTGATCATTACATACAGTGTGTGGTCATCCCACACAATGTAGGTAATGATTAAGTCAAAGTAATATCAGATATATTGCTGTTATTGGCTTTGGGAATACAGGGGCGGATCAATTCAATTGCTTCTTAGGCATAACACTAGTAGTAATTGTATTGTGAAGTCCTATTTGGTACCCAAACCTAATATTAGCATAGTTAACTGTCTGAATTGATTTTATTTATGTTTATTTTTTCGTAATGGGTAGTGAATTCAAGGTAGAGTATTGTAACATAAGTGGGCTTAGGAAGAATTTCTATGCTGCGTATGTTCATACTGCGAACAGCAGGCCAGCTGTTTTTGCACTAAGCGAAACCCAAGTAGGTGAAGATTCTGATCCCTCAGAATTTAGCCTACAAGGATATAGTTTAGTGCAACTCTTTTTTCCACATCATGGTATCGCCGTATATGTGCGAAAAGATGTTGCTTATCAGCTTCAACCACAATATGGCCATTGCTTGAATACAAATCTTAACTTCATGTGGTTCAAATTTACCGTCCATAAGCACATCATTCACACATGCTTTATTTATCGTAGCCCAAATTTGGACAGTACTTCGACTTTTAAGGAATTCGATGCGCTGTCCGACTCTATCCAAAGAATTGTTTTCCAATATCCGCATAGTAAAATCGTTGTTACGGGCGATTTCAATGTACACAATTCCAAGTGGCTACGCCATTCTGGCCTGTCTGGCCAGAAGGAAGGTATGTTGAGCTCTTTGCTGAGGTGAATAATCTGACTCAGCTGGTTACTGAGCCAACAAGAATACCTGACATTGCAGGTCACTCCGCCAACACCCTAGACTTGTTTCTTACCTCTCTACCTGGTAAGTATACTATTAGTGTGTTATCGCCTCTAGGCACATCGGACCATTGTATCATATCAGAAATTTCTCGTGCGCAAAGTTCTCAGTTAAAGAAAGCATTCCGAAGAGGACCGTATGGCAATACGAGAAAGCCAACTGGGACGGTCTGAATAACTTCTTCAGGATCTTTAACTGGTCACTATGCTTCCTCGATAGTGACGTTGACTCCAGCGCAAATATGATTACAAATATAATTCTTAAGGGGATGAAAGCCTTTATACCGAACAAAACCAAAAGCATCAAACCAAAAGAAAATTCATGGTTCGATTTGAGCTGTAAGGAGGTTATCAGGTTGAGAGAGGTAAGTTTCCGATGTTATAAAGCCAACCCAACTGAGGAAAACCGGAATAAGTTCAAACAAGCTAGAAAGACCTGTAATAGTCATATTCAAAGCACCAAATTTCTACATGACCAAAAATTAAGGCAAAAAATACTACAATGTCCCAAAGGTAGTAAAAATTTTTGGTCATTTGTAAAAAACGTACGAAATTCCACCTGCCTGTCCAGCCTGTCCCTAAAAAAGGCGAATCTTCTTCACCCTCTAACTACCGTCCAATTGCACTTACGTCCCTTCTTTCCAAGGTCATTGAAACGCTGATTAACTATCACCTTAAGAAATATCTTGAAGAACGAAAGCTCCTTAATGACCGACAGTATGGCTTTCGTAGCAATAGGTCCACTGGTGATCTGATGGTATATCTCACCGAACAGTGGCACAAATCTTTACATCGTTTTGGAGAAAGTAAGATTATTGCGCTTGATATTTCAAAAGCATTTGATAGAGTTTGGCATCAGGCTCTCTTATCGAAAATGCGTGCATTTGGTATCGAAGAATCTCTTCTTCGTTAGATTAGCAATTACCTTTCGGATCGCTCAATACAAGTTGTATTGGACGGTTTCAAGTCTGATATTCATAAAATAAATGCTGGTGTGCCCCAGGGCTCCGTTCTGTCTCCGACTCTCTCTCTCATTTTCATTAATGATCTCTTTTCTGAAACTTCTAATCCAATGTACTGTTTTGCTGACGACAGTACCCTCAGCTTTTCATACTCGTTTTTAGATTCTCATCCATGTCCTTCGGATGTGGAACTTGAACGGCAGCGTATGTTTAGCTATTTAAATTCTGATCTAGACAGCATTGTCCAATGGGGAATAAAAATCGCGTAGAATTTAATGCTTCAAAAACCCAATGCTGTCTTCTGTCGTTAAAGCGAGACCCTCCCCCAATGCCGTTGTCCATTAGCGGCGCTTGCATCGAGGAAACCGAACAACTTTCAGTTCTCGGTATGTGCATCACTGACCACCTTTTGTGGAATGAACACATATTCGACGTCGCCAAAAATGCTGCAAGATGTTTGGGTTTTCTCAGACGATGCAAGAAATATTTCTCCCCTTCCGATCTGGCTGTAATCTACAAATCCTTTATTCGTCCAAAGCTTGAGTACAATTGTCATATTTGGGCAGGTGCTCCCATAACGCACTTAAGTCTCCTGGACAGAATCCAAAAAAGAGCTTTAAAAATGATAGGTGATGAAACAATAACTAAAACAATTGAGCCTCTCTCCCACCGTCGCAATGTTTCATGCCTTTCATTATTTTGTCGGTATTATAATAAACAGTGTTCTAGTGAAATAGCCAGTTGCATTCCTCCCCTTAAACTATTCAACCGTAACATTCGCGCTTCTAGGAAAGCCCATCAATTTACCCTTGAGCCCAACTTCGGACGTACTGTCAAGTATAGAGATTCTTTCTTTAGCCGCACAACACGAATGTGGAATGCTTTACCCGACCGAATTTTCCCTCCCATTGCGATAATCAGGCATTTAAAACCAATGTATATCGGTATCTCCTGTCTAATCCTATCCCATTTTCCTAATCGCTCGCACTGTGTATTAACATTTTAAGGGTATTCATAACCCCTTGAGTGCGCGCATAGTTTAAAAAAAAAAAAAAAAAAAGACCCTAAGTTCATTGTAAATTTGTTTGTGTAATTTGTTGTTTGTATTGAATTTTAATATTAATATCAAAATGTCATTATTATTTAAATAGAGCTTACTGACGATGGAAGCATAGCTTCCGAAATGTACATATAAGCAAAAATAAAATAATTTGTATTTTAAGTTGTTAAAATAAAATCTTTAATTTAGTTCTATGCCTAAACAACATGTAATGAGTAAACCAGCAACTCATTGTATGACATTTATTTTTAGAATTGGTTTTTTGGTGGACAAATAAGAGAAAAACTTGTGATCATGAGGTTGACAGGCGAACACACAACTATCGCACCCCGGCCACCCCAATGCTAATAAATAACATTTTTTTCACGCAACTCTTCCACAATCGAATTTATCTCATTTTTTTAGGGTTGTTATGCCCCGAAGTTTCAGATGCAATTAAAAGTCTCAACGTATCAACTAGCTCATTTGGATTGTCCCAATATATATATATAATCAATTGGATTAGCTGAATAAATCATTGCAGGTGAATTACATGTGCATGCATTTCCAACTTTCTTTTCTTTACTTTGTGACATATCCTGAACCAAAGGTTTAATGATTTTCTTGTACTTTTGTCCTCTACTGCCTTTAACCCGTGAATTTTTATCATCATTTCTCAAGTGAGTGCAAGTTTTTTGTAATATTCTCTGATACTGTCATAAATCTTCAGTATTAAAAATACTCATTCGAGGATTTTTATGCAGAATAAGTTGAAGCAGGCCTTCTGTTCCATGAAAAATTTCATCATCAATTATAATATTATTGTCAACGTCAATCTTAAAATTCGATCTCCCTAACTTTGCGTCAAAGTACTCGTATAGGCCATAGATCTTATTATGATCTGAACTTGAAATAATGCTCCTTTGATCGGAGCACTCTCATGGAAGCTATTGTAGGTTGTAGGTGTCTTAAATGAAGAGTCAGGTCAGTTTAAGACAGGGCGGTTTTGATATAGGTCTATAGTTTAACGACTGTGACACTTTATAAAACAACTGTTTCTTAAAATGATTTTTTATAGCGACCATTTTTAACACAACTATCTTTGTCAATAAATAAAAACGCATTGCATTCGAAACAGAACTCTTTAAATTGTTTAAATGACATATCTGAATTCGTATGATCATTTTAAATATGCTTCAAATTAAGATCATCTTGCTTAAAGAGAATTATATAGTTAGCATTATCTCGAATCAAATGTTTTGGAATTTGTGTATATGATTGACATAAGCAAAAACTATATACACCGTTATAATGCCCCATAGAGAAATAGTCTCTTATGTTGTTTTGTTTTTTAGCAACGACTGCTTTACATGCAGCTAGACAAATTATTAGGAAAAAAAGCAGTATTACATTACCCAGAGTAATACCAAAATTGGATGATTCTTGCCATTGCTTTCTATTTTAACAAGATTATCTGCTGTAGGTTCTCTAACTGGTGGTGTTGCATGAATGGTAAAAGCCTTAAGCGATTCAGAGATCGGAAGAAAATACCCGACATAATACAGCTATGGAAACGACAAAACTTAAACAAGGAAAGGGTCTCTACCTAAAGCCATATAAAAGTAGTGTGGGATTATTTAAAAATTCACAAGGTTCAAAAAACTAATAAAAATGCTACCCAACGGGCCTCTCACTAACATAGATATATTTAATTTTGGTAAAAAGTATATTCCAAATTTCTGAGGTGTTTTCATGAAGGATAGATTGCCCAACAAACCCTTTAAAATTAAATGTGGGGTCGTAAATTTAGATAACAATAGCAGGGTCGGTACACATTGGGTAGCTTATAACAAAAATAAAAATGATGTTAAATATTTTAATTGTCTTGGAAATTTAAGACCTCCACAGGAAACAGTAAGATACTTACATGCAAATAATATCTATTACCTTTAATTGCGGTCACTTATGTTTGGAGTTTTTTCTAAATCAAAATAAATAAGATATACACTATACCATCTGTTTCATTTCTTTCACACCGATTATGTCGATAACACTTATGTTGAACGGAAGCAAGTCTACTCTCACCACAGAGTACTTCCCACCAATAGTATTAGACTAAAATTATGTGTGTGGATTTTCAAACCTACCACTCTATACTTAACGTATATTTAAGACAGTAAAATTATCTACAAAATGACATTAACGACTTCGGTATGTCAATTCGTTCTTAAGTTATAGCTTGTCAAACTTTAATTCTTCGTCATTAAATGTTAAAAATAATACTTTATTATATTTTGTATAATAACTCCCACAACGTTATTTTTCTCAAGATGGTGTCCAAATTCTTCAGTAAATTTATATGGATTACATTTTAATTTTTGCTTATCTCTTAATAAGCTTTTGGGTTTTGCAGAGGATTTCAAAAAAATAATTCCTAACGCTCGACATGAGTTAATACTAACGGGATCTCGTACTGACGAAAATTCACTTATTGGTGATGCGGATGAGCAAGCTACCTTCGCTTGTAAATTTATATGGATTACATTTTAATTTTTGCTTATCTCTTAAAAAGCTTTTGGGTTTTGCAGAGGATTTCAAAAAAATAATTCCTTACGCTCGACATGACTTAATACTAACCGATCTCGTACTGATGAAAATTCACTTATTGGTGATGCAGATGAGCAAGCGAAGGCAACATTACTCAAATTTCAATGGAAAGTACCACATGTTTATCCTACCGACTTTTTGAAATTGAAACCCTTCAAATCTATAAATGATAATGACACTATGAAAAGTGCCTTTCGTAATTGGGATTTATATGAATATCCAACCTTAGCTACCAGCGACCATCATATTTGTAATGTAAAGACAACATCGCCAGTTGAGAAGCCTAGATACAAACCAACAATAAAAACCAATTTAATGAGAAAACTACTTATTTTGATCACTGTGACGTGTTCAACCTTTAAATTCTGACTTTTATACCTATGAAGATCAAAATATATCATTTGAAAAAAAACAACTTCAGTATAATTTATCAATTATTGTACACTAAGTTTAGAAGAAACTATTATAATTGCTCAGTTGCAGAACCATTGCTGACACGAAATCTCTACAAGTCGCAAGCACCTATTTTTGTGATTGATTGTAGACATCAGAATGAAATAGTCAAAACTAGACCAGTTGATATTCGTCTAGAAATTAAAACGTATTATTTAATGTTGCATGATCGGCAAACTACAATCCTCTAAGTCAATTAGTATCTCGAAATATTTAAATGCTTTAGTTCAATATAGCTCTTAATAAAGAACTCACCAGCTTTAGCCTTGACATTTGTAATTGATATTCCAGGTTTAAGAGAACCTAATAATAAGATTATAGTCAAAGAAGTAGCTATTCTGCATGGACGTAGTCATTACCATTTCATAATCACACCTCCGTTTGACTTTACGCATTTACCAACATCTTTAAAAAGACAAGCAAAATGGTTGTATCGAAACCATTTAGGCTTCTACTGGAATGGCGGATTCACTAAATATCGTCAAGTACAGGAATTCCTTCAAGATAATATTATTAATCACATCGTTTATGTTAAGGGTGATGAAAAACTACAATGAATAAAGCTAGTGCCGTGCAATTCAGATTGCATTTAAAAGACCGTAGGTCTTACAGGCATATAGTTAAATTTACAAAAAAAAACTACTCTAAATTAAAACGTTAAAATAATGAATGTTGAAAATATAAACTGCCTCAGCTTCAAAGAACTAAAAAGTATTTTTCCAAGTGATACAAGATGCTTATCACAAAGCAAATGTTGTGCCCTCCAAAACGTGTTCTTATTAAATAATTACGTACAAAGTCGGTAATACTTTTCCTAAATTTTGTTTAATGAAATAAGAACAACTTTTATTTTATTTTTTTTCTGGTTTATTTTCTTTTTACATATAAGTTTTTCACGTAAATTTTTTTTAATAAATTAAATTATATAATAAATAAGTATTTTACTTAAAAGTATACAGCATTTCTCTTTTTTTCATATACAATTCAATACAATTTCTCTTTTAGTGCAACTATCGTGGATTTATTTTAAAATGACCCCATGCATATATGCGTATTCCATTTCCCCTTATGTATCTCTTATCATCAATACGACTTAAAATAATCGTATGCATCTGCTGTGTATATATTTGGTACGCAAGAGATTGAACAAGAAACATCTCACCATGGTAAACTTGTTTGTTATATAAACAATCCCTATAGCTATCTCAATGTATGTCTTTAACGGCTATCTTTTTAACGCTCTTTCTTTACTTCCGTTTCCCCAACAGAAAAGGAGTATATTTTTGACCTAAGCCCGATAAATTGCTTCATTATTTTACCTGAATTTTCATCCTTCATCATACCTAAGACTTTTTTTTAATTTTTGATGGAATATTATAAGGATTATCTATTGAGTATGCAGAAGTGTCTTAAAGGTGTAAATGAAAGAGCCCGTATCCATATAATTCAATATTAAACATTTACCATAATTAGGCTGCATATAGCTATAGTGGAAGTCGTACATTTTCCACTTAGAAAATTCTAACACCCAGAATCCTAAGTACAACGGCTTATCGTAATAATTATTGACTCTTTTCATTTGAATTGCGGTCATACTATCAATGAATTTAGTTAAACTATTTAAATTTGGTTTTACTATTAAGGCTCTAGCTCCTAGATGTTTCTTGTAACTCTCCCACAAGAGGTAACAATTTTCAAATCTTTTCTTTTGTCTACGTTTTCCATAGTCTTACCAAAAGCACTATTGCTCATCAGTTTAAAAAAATTTTCTCGAACACGTTAGTAGCTAAAGTGCGATAATGATTATTTAAATAAATATATTTTTGTAGCCATCGAGATTGTTTAAATTCTAAAATTCTATGTACACGAATGAGTTTTAAACCATTTTTAATACATTGCTGAATATTTTTATAATATATAACATAATTTTGTTTTAGCGTCAGATCTGCAATCCATTTTGGGAATTTAGATTGATTTACTTTTTTGTTTTGAACGCAAAATGGTAAATCATAATGAATTTCATGTAAGGAATCTGGGTATTCTAAGTCTACTTCATATATATAACCGACTTCCGAATCATCCATCTGAAATATTCATCAAATCAATGGTTTGAAAATCATTAACCCATTTAATAGAGGAATATTGTAGAGGAGAGATGACATTGCCCATCCATATAAGTTATAAGCATCAACAAACATAAAATAATATGTATCTGTAGTTTCATCATAGTTCTGCATGTATTTATTGTTAGATACAGTGTCGATGAGAACATTGAGAGATTCCTCCTCGGATACCCTTCTTAATGAAATTAAAGATCTCTATACCTTGAATAAGATCGAGATTGATTTGGGTTTTTTTAAGCATTGCATCCCAAGATAACCCCGGTGCCGTATAACAATGACAGGGATCAAGTTCTTAAATACTTTTACAAATATTACTTCTGAAATGTCCGAATATGTCACCTAAGAAAAGAACATCAGTTTTTAAATATAACTCCATATAGTCAGAAAGAGTAATTTATTTTTAAGTCACTCCTGGGAAGGAAGTTTTTTTCGTCTAAACTCTGATTTAGTATAATCATAGGGAAATACACCTTTCCTTGTGAGAAGCTTAAACTATCTTTTAATGGGAAAATTCGATCTTATTAATTTGAAATAACCTAATGTTAAGTCTTTCGTTAAGGAATCAATACTAGAAGGCATGAAACCTAAAAATCTAAGTTCTATTGTTCTTTAGTTAAAGGTATGAATTGTGTTTGATACTGAAATATAACGTTCTCTGTTTAGAGGAATGCATTTAATATTACCCCTATATGAAACAAGTTCTTTGATAAGTAAATATCCATTAAAATTATGGAAAAATATCCGGAAAAATCTTGGTTTCCGATAAGCGAAATAATGTATGAATAATTAGCTGGTCCATTATACTTACCGCTATAATGACAATGATATGCAACTCTATCTATACCTAACACTTTATTTCACATATGGCAAACCCGACAGTTTTATTGATAATTTAAATCAATTGCAGAGAGTTGATTCATAAGTTTTGCTTTAATAGGGTAATTGCGGGAGAGATGCCGCATTCAACGAAAATCATACATCTAGTCATCCGTGCAAATAATTTTATCTTGCCTTTTCTTTAGATATTCAACAAAAAACGTAGGACAGAAGAATATGTCACCTAAGAAAAGAACATCAGTTTTTAAATATAACTCCATATAGTCAGAAAGAGTAATTTATTTTTAAGGCACTCCTGGTAAGGAAGTTTTTTTCGTCTAAGCTCTGATTTAGTATAATCATAGGGAAATACACCTTTCCTTGTGAGAAGCTTAAACTATCTTTTAATGGGAAAATTCGATCTTATTAATTTGAAATAACCTAATGTTAAGTCTTTCGTTAAGGAATCAATACTAGAAGGCATGAAACCTAAAAATCTAAGTTCTATTGTTCTTTTGTTAAAGGTATGAATTGTCTTTGATACTGAAATATAACGTTCTCTGTTTAGAGGAATGCATGTAATATTACCCCTATATGAAACAAGTTCTTTGATAAGTAAATATCCATTAAAATTATGGAAAAATATCCGGAAAAACCTTGGTTTCCGATAAGCGAAATAATGTATGAATAATTAGCTGGTCCATTATACTTACCGCTATAATGACAATGATATGCAACTCTATCTATACCTAACACTTTATTTCACATATGGCAAACCCGACAGTTTTATTAATAATTTAAATCAATTGCAGAGAGTTGATTCATAAGTTTTGCTTTAATAGGGTAATTGCGGGAGAGATGCCGCATTCAACGAAAATCATACATCTAGTCAGCCGTGCAAATAATTTTATCTTGCCTTTTCTTTAGATATTCAACAAAAAACGTAGGACAGAAGATTAGTTGCAGCCGAAATGTAACGCGATTTTTTTATATTTGTATTATTTTACGCTCCATTACTCACTATGGAATTTTTCAGCACAACCTACTTCACTTTCGAATGTCCCATCTGAGGCAAAGTTTGAGTCAACCATTAAAGACGTCAACAATTTATTTGCGAAGTTTGAACAAAATTTACTTACATCACTTCGAGACCATCAGGCTGCAGTAGACACGCACATAGCTGAGGTCTCCGAGAGGGTCTCACAAAATGCACAGCGTCTTGATTTTCTTGAAAGACAGCAGAGAGCAGCTGATCTGATTCTGGCTGGTGTTCCTGTTATCGAAAACGAAAACCTTTTCGAATACTTCTCCAAGCTTTGTGAATCAATACATCTGCAAAAACCGATTACTCCTATGAATATCTTCCGAACCAGGGTCACCTCGTCTTCCGCTATCATTTTCTACGCCTTTTTTTTTTTTTTTTTCTTAATTCATTTTTATTTCATTTTAACTTATAACTATCTTAAAGCTAGACAAAAATGTTTAAAACTAGCCTAATTATCAATAACTTACAACTAATTTACTGGCCCTTTACGGGCGCTCTAAATTAAACAATAACTCTTAGAACTAATGTCTTTCGACCTAAAAACTATTTTAATTAAATCTATTTTTTTTGTATTTATTTTATATTTCAAGAAACTTACACAAAAAAACTTGGTATCTTATCATTTTTTTTTTTTTTTTTTTTTACTTATAAACTAAACCTAAATATATATTAAAAATAATAAAAACTAAATAAAACTAACTTATACTAACTAAAAATAACTTTAACTACTTAAAATACCTAATAATACTTAAAACTACTTAAAAACTAGAACAGCCACAGCAGCATTTTTTTCGTTTTTAAATTTTTTTTTCTTTTTTCTTTTCTTTTTTTTTATATGCATGTAGACACACACCAACATGCAACCCACCCATACATGTACATACGCACATACATATACGTACGCACATACACCTACAGACACGCAGATACATGCACGTATGCCCCCGCATACATACATATTTTAAATTTTGTTTGGTGCCACCCCGACTGTTCCCTATACCTTATGCCCTAAATCTATGTAAGTCGGTCAAGATATACCATCTTCATCGACTTTAAATATCACGATGCTGTTCAGAGAGCCACCAGAACTGGTTCTCCTGTTTCACCTTATCCCTCCGGTCCCGATCGGACACAGTCCTATTGAACCGAAGGCGCTCTTCTCCACCTTGAGCGATGACGTCTCGACCATACAGGAGTCGCCTATCCACAGTTTTCCGGCTGACGTGGTAGATGAGCGGAACCGCCCCTCCATCCTGTATCAGCCCTTGACTGTCTAAATAGAGGAATGCCTCGGGAGGGATGTAACCACTTAACCGCGCACTCTCAAAATATTCGTTATTGGGGTAATAAGCCCCAAAAATTAAGCTGTTAGTTGAGGACATCGCTCTTCAACGTGACCCCGAATCAGCTTGAACAAAAAATTATCTATTCTGTTTATGTTGGCTCCGTTGTATAGAACTTAGTTGGAATAATATCTTGTGTACTCCGACTCTGATGTTCTGTGTAATCCAAGGCAACGTCTAAGACATTGCCTCTCAAACACCCGAATCTTTTCCATTTGAGATGGGGCAACGTTGAACCACACCGGCCATCCGTAGGCAATCATCGGCCTGATGAGGGCCATGTAGCAAATCACCTTCACCCTGCTGTCAAGACGGCTACTATAAAACAGTCGTTTTGTCAAGGCAAATGCTCCCCTAGCCCTGGCCAAAGCAGCACCTATATGTCTGTCGAAATACAGGTACTGATCTAACCAGATGCCAAGGTACTTTACTACACTTTTACTCGCCAGTGGATGTCCATGTGGCCCTACGATCACCAGCTTACGGCAGTTTTTTCTCGTATCCCTTGAGGCGCTAGACAACGGAGCCCTAAACAAAATAGTTTCTGATTTGTGGAAGTTGATTTTCAACTTCCAGTCATCACAATATCGCTGAATCTTGTCGAAGTCACTCTGCAAGAGACTTTTGATGACCTCAACTGCATTAGCTGTTCTGTACGCAATTAGATCGTCGGCGTACGCAATTGCCTGAGTTAGACTACCTATTAGATCGCTGGTGTAAATGCTGAATTGAATCGGCGAGTTAACCACTCCCTGCTGAAGACCATTATTAATATTAAAGTTTGCGGTAGAAGTTACATTGCCACTCTTGACAACAAACTTTCTATCATTCAACCATAGTCTGGTTAGCTTTAGATAGAGACCTTCTAACCATACGGTGTCGAAGGCCTTCTCCAAATCAACCAGACAGGCACCCGTATACTGCTTTTTAGTTTTGTTCCATTGGATATCAGAAACTAGTTTAGACGCGGCATGAATTGTGTCATGTCCCGCCTTAAAACCGAACTAATTATCCGGGATGATATTTTTGTCCTCCGCCCACTTGAACAGGGCTCTATTAATAACTTTTTCAAATACTTTGCTGATACTCGGCAGAAGACTTATCGACCGGAGATTCGCCCGATTGGAGTTGTCCTTCCCCTTTTTTGGGAGAAGGTGCACCACAGCTGTCTTCCACCGCACTGGATAATATGCATTATTCAGCGCGTTGTTAAACAGTGTGGTATAAATGTCAACTGCGTCTTGAGGCAAATGTCGTAGTACAACGACAACGTCGGATATACCATCGACTCCTGCAGACTTCTTTTTCTTTAATGAATCGAAGATGAGCTGGAGCTCATTCTTCGAAATGAACAGGGGACTGGGCCCATTTCGGTCGGCGATTATGGCGTTTGCCAAATCTTCATCATTAAACCCGGTAAAACCAAGGTTCTCAGATCGCCATTCACTTATATCGTTTCGGAGCCATAAGTGATGGAGCAGAGCTCTGTTCTCCAGGTCATGATTCGGGCGAATGCTAGCATTCACCTTGTACACTTGCTGGAAAGCAGCCCCCACAGCCTCCACCTTCTCCTGCGGATCTCCGATTATGAAGAGGTCATCGTCCAAGACGGCGTCATCTGGGTCTATGCCTGCTGTCAGAAGTGCGTCTCTGTTTTGTGTCGTCCTCTGGAGCTTAAGACACGGAAGGTCGTTTTGATCTTTTCTTCTGAATATCTTATTAATTTGTGGGAACATACTCGGGTCGGTAGCGTTCACGGCCCGAATTTTGTTGTCCCAAAACAAATTAATGGACAACCTATAATTTTCTTTGATCAATTGGTTGATGTTTTTGATGGACGACTTCAGTGTCCTTATCTCCAGATCTCGTGTGTCAGTAAACCGTCTGTAAAAGCGTTTTAGTCTTTTCAGTAAGCCACTTTTTTGTCTGTGTAATGCATAAATTGTCGCGTTACGGTACATGTCAGTTGCGTTACGTTCTTTGTATTTCGGTAGTGTCCTGTTCATTGTTCGTTGAATTGTTTCGTCCATTCGTTCTAAGTATCTGTCAATTTCAGTATTTGTCATGTTCCTGTCATTTGTTGGGGATATACCATTTGATCGTAAATCGCTCAATAAGACGTTCGAGAGGCGTGGCCAGCGCACCTTACTGTAATTGTAAGTATGCACCGCTACATACTCCTCCAACTCCATAAGCGCGTTCGGAAGTTGTATTGAGGCGGCGAGTCCACAGTGATCACTGTCGTACTCGATCGTTCTTAAACAATTTTTAGGCCGATGGCCCACAGTATCAGTAATTGTTAGTCTTGCGTCTTTCAACAATAGATCAAAATAGGCACCGCTTCTTGGAAACGATGGCCTGTCTGTAGCGAGAAGTTCAATGCGATACTCCAGGTTGTATCGACCCATCCAATTATACAGATGGTTACCACGAGGATTTTGTATTTGATTTCCCCAATCTATATGTTTGGCATTCAAATCACCAGCCAATATGTAGTAGTTTTCTTCCGAGCTCAATCTTAAGCATTCAAAAAGCTTTTCAAGCCCTGTTATAAACTGTGTGGGCTGAGGTGTTTCCGGTGCATAGGCAGCGATCACATACATTCGCTTCCCCTGTTGGAGATGAATGCATATAATGCATATGATGCATGCCTCTAACGTCCGAAATTTACGGACATCACTATTATATATTACCTTATGACTAATGCCTTTGCGTATAAAGATTGCGACGCCCCCTCCTTAAGTGGAGTTGGTTCGGTCTCTCCTTACGATATTGTAATTGTTGTTAGTCAATTTATGTTTCTGGTTAAGCTTAGTTTCGCTAGCCATAAACACATCTGGACTTATGTCTTTAAGCAATTGGAATAAATTCGCTCTAAGTTCGGTCCTAATCAGTGAATTTACATCCACAGCTAGGATCTTAAAGGGCCTCTCCAGCAGCGCGCCCTTAACCTGTAAGTTGCGTTAAGCTCGGCAAAACAGAGTAGAGATAATCCACCCTAGATGCCTGCTACCTGATCTGGTTTTGGAGGCCGTTCAACTGGCCCTGGATGGCCAGTAGAACGCCCATAATATCCGCCTGTGCCGCCGGCGCCTTAGGCACGGGGGCCTGTTGGTCGACCTTTGGTGTAGACTGTACCGTGCTTCCCCTTCTTGACGCCATTTGGGCGTAAGAAATTTGGGGGTTGACGGGCGTTGTTGTAGGAGGGCGCACTGTTGGACGCTTTTCTACCACTGTTTGCCTTGCTGCTTTATTGTTTTTTATAAGCTGAAACGTCGGGCATCCCCGATAATTAGCAGGGTGTCCGACGCCTCGGCAGAATACATATTTAAGCTGGGTCCTATCTTCGACCCGTTCCTTTCCTAACTTGCATTCATCTGCATTGTGGTTCTCTCCACACTTAACGCAGCGTGACTGCATTTCGCAATTTGCTGCGGCGTGGCCGAACCTTTGGCAGCGCATGCATTGAAGCATGTCGCCGCGCCTTTTTAATTTGTCCCAAGTTACAACCTGGTAGTTGAGGACGGATATACTTCTCAAACTATCCAGTTTGCTGATGGGTGAGAGTTGAACAAGGAAGAATGAAAGACTCCGCTTCTCCCGCCTAGCTCTAACTGTAGCGAACGGCTTGACCCCGATAAAGTCGAGATCGTCATTCCCTTTTTGGCGGAGTTCATTTAAGAGCACCTGTGGTTCCGTGCAGGAATCTATGCCCTTCAAAAGGACCGTTTGAAATTTTTCGGTTTTAGGGGTGATACTAAAGAATTCAGTAGTAGTTTCTTTTAGCAACTCTTTAATTTTTTTGTGCTGTTCCAGTGTGAAGCACAGGATAGCATGCCTATCGTTATTTAATCTTTACATAGATTTAGGGTATCCTGTAACTCCATTTTATAAGTATTTATGGGTGGCACCTTTTCTTTTTTCGTAATCGGCGGCTGTGGCTGCTGCTGCTGAGACTGACTTTTCTGCTGCTGTTGATTCTGCTGCTTTTGAATCTGCTGCTGCTGTTTTTCTTGCGGTTGTTTCTGGGCTTGTGTCTGCTGCTGTTGCTGTTGTTGTTGTTTTTGCCGTTGTTGTTTTGGCTGCTGCTGTGGCTGTTGTTTTTGTAATTGTTCTTTTTTCTGTTGTTGTTCTTTTTCGTCGAGTTCTTTTAGTTGCTTCAGTCGGCGCGCTTCTTGGCTGGCTTTAACTTTGCTTTTTATCTTTTCGATTTCTGCCTCCAAAGCTTCAATTTTTGCGACCATTCTTTGTTTCTCGTCCTCCTCAGATGATGCCTCTGATGTGGAGAGGTTCACGAAGGCAGTACTAGCGCCCGTCGTGAAGTGCCCTTCTCCTTCCTCAGACATATATGCTATACCCTCTTCGGGTGAAGTGTCTAGCTGGGTTTGTCTTGCTGCCTCTGACGTCTCGTCTATATCGGACGTATGCACCCCAGCTGGCAGCTTTGCTGACTTGGCCGTGGATCTCCTCTTTACTAAATTTGGTGCGCACTTGATCTTCTTTCTGCGCTTTGGATTAGCATCGGATGATGTTGCCGTTGCTGTTATTGCTGTAGATGTTGTTGCTGCAGAATCACTGCTTGTAATTGGAACATCTTTCGATGTTCCCTCAGCTGATGCCATCGCTGGCCTCATTGGCCCTAGGACACCTTTCGATGCCCCGGTGCTTAAACTCCTCCTCCTTTGATTGTTTTCCCAACCAATAAAGTTTTCCACTTCACGGTTGTGAAAAAAAGCAGCTAAAGTTCTGATGCCCGGCAGGGAATCGAACTGGCGACCCTCGGATTCACGGTCGGCCACTCTATCACTGTGCTACTGCACCACTTATGAGATATTGATTTAATGTAAAACTTAAGCTCATACACGAAATTTAATTTGGAAAAACTGGGAAGCCGAAAACGTGTTAACACTTCCACAGTACGAGATCGACTAATTTCTTCGCCTATTATTGTAAGAATGCACAAAGTAGACCATAAAGTAAGCATCTTATCAGCTGTCCGCAAAACCATACTTCATTGTCATGCGAGTGCACCCAATATCAAATCGCTAGGTGATATACACACAGGTACTATATATATAAAGAGAGTATTTCCCCTTTGAACTATGAATTGATGGAAAAAGCTTCTCTACTTTGAAGAACCAAGGTTATCGTTGCTGCATTTACAAGATCTGGAAGCGTATGGATCAAGAAAGCTGAAAACGATAGCGCGATCAGAGTCGACACTTTTAATTATCTGTCAATCAACGCTGCATAGTAGTAATTTAAAAAATTTGTTCTTGTCATTTTAATTAAGCAGTAATAATTTTATTATTATTATTTTTCTTCTTTTGTCTTATTTGTGTTTATGTTTTGTTATCTTTATTATCTATTTCATCTCTTAAATTATATTTGTTATTCAATCATAATTTTATATTGTTTTGTGTACCCGTTTGCTTCTTCGTTTCGCTTTACAATCATAATGCATGTATCTGTTTTGTGTATACTATGTTTGATGTGGCTCTGGTATGTAAAATTGTCATAGGGGTGTGACAGGAAGAGAAAATACTGGTGCTTTAATTAATGCTCTTTTTAATCAAAGTTCAGATTTTAGGATATGCAATTTTAATGCTCAAAGCATATTACCAACAATTGATGAAATTCGTTATATTTTTAAAAACTCTTTATGTGATATCATCTGTGTGTCGGAGACATGGCTCGAGCTTGAAATTCTCAATTGTGTAGTGGATTTTCATAACTATAAGGCCTATCGGAAAGACCGTTACGTTTACGTCCGGCGCTCAGGATGCGTTGCGATTTACGTCAAGTCTGTTTTAAGATGTCGGGTTGTGCATTGTAATAATCTTTATGAAGAATTTATTTTCTGTGATATACAATCACATTCTGGGGCAACCAGTCTGGTTGATTGTGTGTATTAAGCAACTAGGATACGCAACCTTGATCTACTTACCGCTGCCTTACAAGATATATCTCCATGTTACGAGAGTATAATAATTGACGGAGATTTTAATTTAAATTTGGTAATTCGAAAAAAAGCTTACAGAAATTGATGCAGCATTAACCACCAATGGCCAAAAATACAACAGCATTCGCCTCATGTGTCTTGCCCATTTATCGATAGGTTTTAGTTCTGAAGAATTGGCGACCGTTATTCAGAATTACTGCAACTATTTTGGCCATGTGTTCCACTATTTAGCTCGATCTGGTCTCTTGCTACCGCTAGACGAAGATAAAGTTCTCGAAATAATCTCGAACTTAATATTGGGCAAATTGCAGCAGACCGAAATCCAGGCAACTACCAATCGCCTTAGGCTTTCAGTGTCGACAGGTGGCGCGGACAACACCTATTCTCGAGGCTACGAAGCCGGAAAAACTGAGTTATGTCTTCAATGGACTTTATATTCCACTCATTGCTTAGATGGCCTTGATTTTGGTTAAGTCCACTGGAATCGGTGATCTTGCACTGAAATTAGGAATGGTTGAGACGATGTAGCTACATGTCGCATCCCTGTCTGGCTTAAGTAATATAAAACAAGTACAAGCAACATTTAGGAAAGGCGAGAGAAACAGTGTGCTTCCGATGGCGGTTTTTGCTGTCGGTGGTGTAACCTAAGCAGAAATTGGTGCTTCCCTCACCAACTGGTGTTCCCTCAAACTATTACAACTAAGCAGTATAAAAACAGTTAATTAAGTGTATTATCCATTTATTTCTATACCGTATTATTCCTTTTTTACGAATTTTTGCGTACGTACCTAAATATCACATACAAAGTAGGCCCTCCTACGTATATATCTGTATGTGTCCTTAAAACTTACATTAATCTAATGCATGCATATTGTATACCTACCAACTTACATCCTTCATGTTCATTATCATAAGTACATATTTACATATCTAGGTTCTATGTATGTATGTAGGTACATATTTATCTCCTAACTTACATGATTAAAATCCAAAACCTAGATTTAAATATACATTTGTAGGTACCTATGTAACTATTCCTTGAATCATCCATTCGACAATTCATTATACTATATCAATCAAGGTAATCTTACTTATATCGGATTTAAGCCGGCGTAGGATAACAGCGTCAATGTTTAGCTGCATTAAGGTTGTTAGCTACAAGAGCAAGTTCGTACGATCCTGTTTCATTTTATTTTTGATATATTCATAATTGTCCAAGAATTCAAATGGCATCCTTTTTCAGTCAAACTATAATTATTAGTTTTGCATACGTCAATGAATACCTACATATATATTATGTATCCGGTCATACACTTATATAATACTTAAAAATCACACGGATAATATATATATTGCACCCATCATATAACGTAATATGCATACAGAACCTACCCACCTACGTCCTTCACTTTCATTATATATGTACATATTTAGATACGAGTACCTGAGCTCCATCTATTTAGGTAGGCACATAGGTATATTAGCCTCCTAATTTACATAATTAAAATCCATTTAAATATACATTTGTAGGTACAGGTACCTATGTAACTATTCCTCGAATCATCGATTCATGATTCATCCATTTATTATACTAAGAATCAAGGTAATATTGCCTACATCGCCTTTAAGCCTGGATATGATAACTATAGTCTACCCACCTACTAACAGCGTCAGTTGTTGGCTAAAAGAGCAAACTTCGTACGATCCAGTAGTGCATTTTATTTTAAAATCAAAATCGTAAGAATCGTTTTCGAGATAATTAAGATTTATCATTTTTGATGTTAGTACAAACAATAGTATGGCAGGCAACGTCAATTGGGATTTAAAAAAGGCACGAGCTAATCACCTAAGACTATGAGTACTAACCTTGAAGAAAATCGATACAGCACTTTAGGCAGTACATCGACCTACAAACAGAGAGAATATACTGGAAAGAAGATGAAATGTTTAGGTTATCCATTTTCGTATTACTTTTTGGTTTAAATTTAAATCTTCAATATTACTTTACAAATCAGAAATTCACAATTCCAAAATAAAAAGCCAAAGAACCCATTTTATGTTATTTATTTTTAACTAAAAACAAAACATTTTGTCTATACATATTTTTAAGAATTAATAACTTGAGAAAGCCACTTAATAAATTCAAATGACATATTTGATTTCCCTCAAACTATAAGAACTCAGCAATATTTAAAAACATTTTATATGTGTATTATCCATTCATGTTCTTATTATGAATTTTTGCGTAAGTCACTGAATACTACCAACAATTTAGGCTCCCATATATTTATATTTACATATCCATCTTTAAAAATAACATGAATCTTATGTATGAATATTGCACCTAAATTATAAAGTTTTATGCATGTACCTACCTACCAAAGATAGGTATAAAACACCATCTTCAGGAAGATCATAATACAAAATAATCATAATAATTCAAGGAATAATTACATAGGTAACTACAAATGTATATTTAAATCTATGTTATGGATTTGAATTACATAAGTTAGGAGAGAAATATGTACCTACACACATAGATGTAGTTTAGGTATGTAATTTTGTATTGCCTCTATGGTGTCGTAGATTTTTTCCAGCCCGCCATTAACACAACCTTCTACAGCGATTTTCATTTTTGCGTTTATTTTTAGTATAGGTATATTAAAACTTGACTGTGAAATTATTATTAAAAAAAAATCATTTGCTGAAGTTGTTATTCGTTCAATAAACAAGAATTAAATGAGAAACAAAACGAAGGTTTCTCAGAGAAAATTGGTTTCGGCTTCGTTTGTTGTACGGGAGTAACCCAATACTGATTCTCTGCTGCATCCTTGGACTACTTCAATATGGCTTCACGAGGATCTTGATCGTCGTCCACTCCTGCTCAGACCTAAATTTCTAATGACATAGGAACTGAGCGTCCCGCCCACTAATATCATGCACCAGTGACCGAGTAGTGGAGAGCACGAATGGGGTAGGTTTCAAAAGGTTGAATAGTGCGAAAGCTTCGCATCGAGGAATCCACTGATTCGGAATTGTATGTATCACTGTATTTGTGAAAATTAAATTAAAAGAAAATCACATAGGCTAAAAACAATTTCCAAAATACTTGATTTCAATTTTCCAATTACTTGATTCACATTTTCTTAAAACTTGCTTCTAATTAGCTTGCTTCCTTTTATGTCATTTTACAAAAAAAGTAGTTTAAATTCTATAAATACATCCAAATTATATTAATAGGTGATGTTCGTTTTTTCTTGCATTACAGATGTTTTTCAAATGTCATATTGAAAATTAACAGTGCTGCCAAGTGTTTCCACTGAGCGCCTTGGTCGTTTTTTTAGCCAATTCCCCGGGGATTGCAAAAAAACGCACCTTAAGAGAGTGAAAATATTTGAATTGTTCTTGTATGCGTTTACGAATATGCTAAGACTCAAATTAAAATTGTATACTTTTAATTTCCCAAGGGTAGATTCAAGTTTTCCGAGTCTTGACCTCCTTGTGCAGTGACACGCACATTTTGTAATCGGTTTCTATTATTACCTCTGTTGTTTTGTCTGTTTCGACTATAATTGTAGTTTGATCTGTTGTAATAATTTCGATTGAAATTTTTCGCCACCTTCTTGAGCAAAATTGCCACGATAGTTTCCACGAAAATTTCCGCGAGGCTGCCCTTTAGTAGCTTGTGTACAACTACTTACAAACTTGGAGACGGCTTAGTTCATATTAGCGAATTGTCCCGCCTCCATTATTAATTCTACTTTTTCAATTGAGCAATCATAGCATTAACTGCCTGCTCTGTTGCATATTTATCAGCTTGGTATGTGGTAAGACCATCTGATATGTAGGCATTTTGAAATGCATACCAGTAGTACGATAATTATTATAAAATATTTGTCATAACTAAACCTTTCGTATGGGGCTTGTACTTCGTTTATAACATTGGCGATTGGTTTTTCTATTTTTGATTGTTCTTTGCCCACTTCGTAAATTATATTAAGTTTATAACTTGAAACAGAAGTGATCATTTTAGATTTTTCTATTTCTTTATTTTTTTAGCACTGACACGACACGGTAAGGGAGCCATTAGTCGTTTTTTTTTTAATTTACTCGCACTTGTCACGGTCGCCATGTAGATAAATATATTTAAGATATATAATTTATAGATATTTTGTAGATAATTTATGACACCATAATAAAAACGAGCATAGATAAATAAAACACTTCTTGTCTTGTTGAAAGTACTTTATTGAATTCATTCTTGAAACTAAAACTGCTTTAAGCTATGCGACTTCATATTTATATGTTTGTGGAGTCAGCAAAATGATTCAAATGAATCGTGGGAAGATTAAAGATTATAGTATGCTGATGTACACATTGTCGCACACCAGCGTCGCGACGTATCTAGTGACGATCAGTGTTCGTCACTCGATACGTTACATAAACAATGCATACATAAACATACTACACAACAGTATACTCTTTGCAAAGACGTGAGCAACAAGGAAAGAAACATGTTTCACTGTCAAATTAATTATTTAAGTTCAATAAATTTATCATGCGGCATCTCTCCCACACATGCAGGCAGCGATGGCACATCTAATGTATTTTTCTTTTCAGTTATTTTTTTATGAAAATTGTTATTTTTTTTAATTTTAATTGTTTTTTTTATTGTAGAACATAAATCTATTGTTAAGTGGTTTGCATAAATAAAGTTCATTTTACTAAACTAAAAATTTTTTATTGCTTTTTGAAAATTAAATTGTACATCCATCTTTCGATCAAAATTTTTAAAAGATAATGAATTTTTATCCCCCGTTAGCATTTTCGTAACCATTTTGAATCAATTCTCCTATTGGGCTATCAGTTAATTTCCCATCTAAGCCGAACCAAACATGTGTTGCAGAACAAAGATCTCCCTTTATAGTTCTTGGACTGTATTGAAATGAGCCTAAAATGAAATATATAGGAAATTAGTAATTCTTGGTATATCTCAGTTCTTAAAATTTTATTATTGCTTACCTTGATATACTTTTTATCCAGACGTAGTGCGATACCTCCTCGTTTTGCAATAAGATGAAATTTATATGGTTCCCCTTTTCCTATTGCGTAATAACGGGGTATCCATTTTGCGGTTTAAAAAGTAAACGTAAGTAAAAGATATAAAATATTTTTTTTCATGATATTTCTTTTTTATTATAAAGTTTGAACGCTGACATTATGTGTGAAACACTACATCCTATAAATTACCTCCACGCGGATTGTTGCAAGCATCGATTCTTTTGAGGTAATTTTCGACCACTTTTAGAAACATATTGGGCGGTATCTCAGCCATAACTTGACAAATGTTGGTTTTCAAGTGCTCAAGAGTTAAAAAACAAAAACCCCCGGGCTCAAATCGCATGATCTTGGTGGTCAGTTGATATCGCCACGACGAGAAATTACGCGGCCAGGAAATATCTCTAGCAATAAAGCCATATTTTCTCGAGTAGTGTCGTATTCTTCAATAGTAGGCAAAAAAAGTGTGTTATCATTTGACTATAACGCTCCGAATTGACGGTGACAGTCGTTTCATCGTCGTTTTCGAAGAACACACACCTCCGGACCAAAGAGCGTCCCATACAGTGACTTTTTGTGGATTTAATGGCCTCTCTTCAATTACTTGAGAATTCTCAGAACCCAAAATACGACAATTTTGTTTATTAACATACCCACCGAATGAGAAATGTGCTTCGTCGCTGAAGAAAACTTTGTTCGAAAAATCGCCGTCCACCGCCTGTTGTTCAAGCACCCATTCGACGTATCTAAGAGGTTGCGAGCTGGTTTCAGTTATTGTGTGAGCTGGACTTTATATGGATGTAGGTGTGGATTCAAATGCAAAATACGCAATAATGTGCCGTAAGACAGTCCTAATTCCTGAGAACGACGAGGAATCGACACATTCGGGTCTTCGGCAACACTACCACTTACAGCAGCGATATTTTCAGGGGTATGAGCGAAAAGATGATGCACAGGCCTTACAATATCTGCAACCAATCCAGTCTCTTCAAACTTCTTCTCAATTTTGCCAATTGCTGGCGTAGTTGGACGATTATGTAAACCATAATCTCTTCTTAAAGAACGATATGTGGGTGTGGCAGAATCACCATTTTTGTAGTAGGTTTTAACAATTTTTATGCGTTGTGCGATAGCTAAGCGATCCATTTTCGAAAATGTCAGACTTCCAGCTGAAAAAAAGTGGTTTAACAACTTAGTTTGACAGATGTTGAATTCAAGGCATATACCTTTGAAACCGCAAAATGAATAACCCTTTATAATAGGGCCCCACTACCATCTTTTTTTCTTCATCAAATCCAAACACGTTGATGCCCAGATCAGGATTTAAGGTTTCGAACTTGGAGATATCCCTAAGCCTTAAAAGTAATTGCAGATCACCAAAGTCAATTACAATATTTATTTAAAATATCCTTCTCACGCTAATATTGCGTTTCTTGTACGTCTTAGGTTTAGATGTATCATTTTGTCCTTTAATGAAAAGGCCTGCGATGATTGCCCATTTTAAACAATACTCATCTGTATTGTGATTTAATAGATGTATATTGATTTATATTTATGTCAAGATGGCATATCCGCAGGAAACCCATCCACTTTCTTTTTTCAGAAATTCCTGCATTTTCATGTCTATTTCATCTATAATATGTGCATATGACGAAACAAGATCGCTGCTTAAAAGAGCAATTTCCATTTTGGTATTAAAACTTTTAAGCCTTAGCCCCATTTCATCTTCCAAGTTTAGTTTCATATATTCTGCAAATAGTTCTAGGTTGAACTTTACACTCTGCAACTTCTCTAAATGGTCTTCCAATTTTTCAAGAATCGCTTTCTTTGCTTCATTGAGAAACTCGATGGGGATAATATTTTCTTCTGTCTTGTTTTTATAAACAAGAGTTTCTACTCATCCCTTGGAACAGCTGGTTATTACCTGGAAGTCATCGGATAGGAGTTCAGCAACAAGCCACGATTATGGTTTTTCCGATCAATTTCATTAAATTCTTGCTCACACACATCACCTCGTACTGTTTTTTCCATTTTTTTTTTAAGATCGCTTGGGTGGTTACTACCCTCTTCGGAAAATATATTTTCAATCATATTTATATGCTCACTGCTTTTTATATTACTATCCGATTGGCAAAGGATGACATTTTCTTCACAAATTTCACATTTCTTTTTTGCAGGGCCAGCTTGTTCTAAGTAATCCATGTAATTCGATAGTTTTTAAACCAACGTAGTATGCAGTTTGGTTTCAATACCTCACGCCAACACTTTTCCACATAATTCACAAAAGTTTCTTTTAGTTATTTTCACTGATTACTGTTTTATTAATTGACATATGAATTTTCATATGTCTTTCTAAATTAAAATTTTTGGAAAACGAAATTCCGCAAACTTTTTTTTTTTTTTTTAGTTTTAAAAATGTTAGAGCGAACTAAACGTCAAGCGCACTGGATGAGTAATTCTTTAAGAATAAAAATATCTGGAACAGGATAACAACACTGAACTCATTCTTATCAAAATAAATCCCGTACTTTTTAATGCAAGCAGAAACCCCGCTAATTTATGACTTTTCGATAATATAATGTTCTTGACAACTTTATGCGCCAAACAACCTTGCATACTTACTATTAAATTTCAGAAAGGACGTGACTCGATAAAAACCAACAGTGTAACAGAAAAGTAGAATTTTGACTTTCTGGTAATACAATATTCTTTACAACTTGATTAATCATCACAACACATACATTTTTATGTTCGACGATTTTCTAACGAATAAGAAAGGAAGTGACTCTGTACGGAAGTACAAGCAGACACCAAATATCCCTAGTGAAAATATACCTATGTGTAAGCATGGAAAGCCACCAACCCACCTTACGTATAAAGTAGCCATTAAATACAATCCACAATTCAGCTGATTTATGTATTAAATTCAAAATAATTAATGATATCGATATACCAATCGAATGTACATTTTTGGTCACAAGGTTAATAAAATTATTAAAACGAGTTTGAACAAAGAAAGCAGTTGGTTTTTATTTCGCATTTTTGTTTACTAATTTTTATATAAAACTTAGGCATTAACAGTTGGGCCTTCGAGCCTTTTTTACGAATCGGTTTTTAAAAACAATAAACATTGATTAAACATTATTAACATTATAAAGTGTGTGCAGTGAGTGCTAAACTGAATACAATTTACAATTCATCAAAATACATATGTACATACATATATAGTTATAGTGACTTGAATTTTCCATAGACATTAATTAATTTAAATCAGTGGTTTTTCTTAAATAAACTTAATTACTAGTTTATTTAACTTACATTTACATCTAAATAACTAAATAAAATAAAGTTTTATCCAAACAACTGCAGCCGTAGTAGTATCAGCAGCATCAGTAGCATCAAAAAAAAGCAGTAAGTTTTGCTTTTTACGTGTTGTAAGCCCGCCTTTTTTGAATTTGTTCTACATATTTGTAAAAACATAAAAAAAAAACAAAGAATAGTTATAAATATGGTGAGCTTCAGAAAGGTATTTTAAATAAGATTATTAAGGATCTTACCAATTTTAAAAAAAGCTCCAAAAGAGCGTAGTGTGAAAGCTTATATTTCAGGCCGCCTTAGCAAGCTGGAGGATGACATGGTGACGACAAAAACATACCACGAGGCTATCATTGGGGTAGGTATGCTGGAGGAAAACCTAAGAGTAGAGAATTTGATGGTGGTTTACGAGCAAATAAATAATATGTACATGGAATATCGTGCAGAGTTTGTAGAGGCCATCGAAAAATCTTCGCCAGTCAATGCAGCTTTGACAGACACAGGTGCGCCTCACTTTTCGACAGCGGCATAATCGCATTCGGGTATTCGACTTCCAAGGATCGATCTTCCAAAGTTCGATGGCTCGTATACCACCGGGCGTGCATTTTTTAACAGGTCTCAAGCATAAAACGCTTGATGACATCGACAAATTTCATTTTTTGCAGTCATGTTTGGTGGGTGATGCACAGCGCTCTTTGCAAAATCTTTCAGTTGAGGCGGCCAGCTATGAGTCGGCATGGGATCTTTTGAAGGATCGGTATGATCATAAACACATTCTGGTTCATATCCAATTGTAGACACTTTTTGGTCAACCCTCCTGAAGTCGTGAAACTGCTACTTGATTAAGAGATATCTTCTATACCACAAGAGAATGTGTTTTGGTACTTGCAAACATGGATGTACCGGTCACAAGTTGGGATATAGTGCTATTTGGTTCATTTACCAGAAGCTTCCTAGTACAAGCCAAGAACTGTAGGAAGAAATGTTAGGTTTGGATTACCTTACAGGACTTACAGAGTTTCAAGGAATTAACCAACTTTCTGGAGACACGATTCCTGACTCTCTAGGTTGCGCATCAGCAGGAAGTTGGAGCGGCTTGCAGAAGCAGAGATGAACCAACCGTCAATACAAGGCCACGTTTCCAGGCAACCAAACCAAACATTTTGTATGCCAAGCAGGCGAATAAGCAGCCATCCAAACTAGCAGTGAAGACAAACAACGCAGAGCAGTTAGTTTGCAAATTATGCAACCAGGGCAAACATACACTTAGGAAGTGCCAACGTTTTCTGAACAAGGACAGCATGGGACGAAAGGAAACTGCTCGTAGGCTCCAAGTTTGTGAAAACTGCTTGTCTGATGGCCATCATGTTCAAGTGTGTCTCAGCCTCAGTTCATGTTATGTTTGCCAGCAACGACACCGTTCGCTCCACCACGCGCAACAAAACAGCAATACGCACACACAACATCAACAACAACAATCCGCAGCTTGTACATCATCTCAGGCGAGAAATGTATTTCAGGTGTCCAGGAAGCCAAACGCACCTGAGTTCCAACAGACGCTGGAACAGCAACAAACTTTTAACTACCACACGTCCCATGGTGATCGTGGCTATACACACCAGGTGCTTCCAGCGACAGCAGTTGTCAAGACAAGAGCAGCAGATGGCAGGCTACGTCTTTTACGTGCTCTGATCGACACCGGCTCAGCAACGTCGTTTATCATCGAATCTGCTGCACAACTGCTGAAGATAGAAAAGCGACGTACTATTGCCGAGGTGCCTGGGGTAGGGTTGGTCAGCATCGGCACTACGCAACACACCGTCGAGGTTCGTATTGCATCCCGCCACTAGACGTTTGAGACTGCCAGACTGTGAAGGCTTTGGTTTTCAAGTCGCTGACTGGGCATCTCCCGATCCAACGAGTGACACCTGGCAATTTGAACCACCTAAAGGGTCTTTCGTTAGCAGATGGCTATCTCTACGAACCCGCACCCATCGATTTACTACTCGGAAGTGAGGTTTGCGCCCAGATACTCCTTCCTCAGTTAAAACGACCAGGGCATGGCATCGGACCTATCGCGCAAAATACGCAGCTAGGGTAGATAGTGTTAAAAGAACACCGCATCTGACGACCACTTTAAGCAGAACACAACACGATTACCTGACGGGCGTTATCAAGTGACGCTGCCATTTACGGGTAAAGGTCTACAAGCGATAGGATCGAGCAGACAGAGCGCTTTTCGATGAATTCTTCATCTCGAGAAGAGGTTCAATGCTGATTCAAAACAAATATGGAAGAAATAGATGTCAATGATGCAGCCTTATTAACTCCGTTCCACTATTTCTTACCACATGATGCGGTTTTAAGGAAGCTAGCTCCACTACGAAACCGAAAGCAGTTTTTGACGCAGAGGCGAAGGCTTCGGACGGGAAATCCCTGAACGACGATTTACTGGTGGGTCCAAAATTGCAGTCTAGCAACATAAATCTCGTATTAAAATGGCGGAATCACCGTGTCAAATTTAAGGCCAATGTCGAAAATATGTACCGGCAAATTTTGGTAAGTTTCCCAGACCGATACTATCAGCTACAGACTGACAGACTGACAGACTGACAGACTGACAGACTGACAGACTGACAGACTGACAGACTGACAGACTGACAGACTGACAGACTGACAGACTGACAGACTGACAGACTGACAGACTGACAGACTGACAGACTGACAGACTGACAGACTGACAGACTGACAGACTGACAGACTGACAGACTGACAGACTGACAGACTGACAGACTGACAGACTGACAGACTGACAGACTGACAGACTGACAGACTGACAGACTGACAGACTGACAGACTGACAGACTGACAGACTGACAGACTGACAGACTGACAGACTGACAGACTGACAGACTGACAGACTGACAGACTGACAGACTGACAGACTGACAGACTGACAGACTGACAGACTGACAGACTGACAGACTGACAGACTGACAGACTGACAGACTGACAGACTGACAGACTGACAGACTGACAGACTGACAGACTGACAGACTGACAGACTGACAGACTGACAGACTGACAGACTGACAGACTGACAGACTGACAGACTGACAGACTGACAGACTGACAGACTGACAGACTGACAGACTGACAGACTGACAGACTGACAGACTGACAGACTGACAGACTGACAGACTGACAGACTGACAGACTGACAGACTGACAGACTGACAGACTGACAGACTGACAGACTGACAGACTGACAGACTGACAGACTGACAGACTGACAGACTGACAGACTGACAGACTGACAGACTGACAGACTGACAGACTGACAGACTGACAGACTGACAGACTGACAGACTGACAGACTGACAGACTGACAGACTGACAGACTGACAGACTGACAGACTGACAGACTGACAGACTGACAGACTGACAGACTGACAGACTGACAGACTGACAGACTGACAGACTGACAGACTGACAGACTGACAGACTGACAGACTGACAGACTGACAGACTGACAGACTGACAGACTGACAGACTGACAGACTGACAGACTGACAGACTGACAGACTGACAGACTGACAGACTGACAGACTGACAGACTGACAGACTGACAGACTGACAGACTGACAGACTGACAGACTGACAGACTGACAGACTGACAGACTGACAGACTGACAGACTGACAGACTGACAGACTGACAGACTGACAGACTGACAGACTGACAGACTGACAGACTGACAGACTGACAGACTGACAGACTGACAGACTGACAGACTGACAGACTGACAGACTGACAGACTGACAGACTGACAGACTGACAGACTGACAGACTGACAGACTGACAGACTGACAGACTGACAGACTGACAGACTGACAGACTGACAGACTGACAGACTGACAGACTGACAGACTGACAGACTGACAGACTGACAGACTGACAGACTGACAGACTGACAGACTGACAGACTGACAGACTGACAGACTGACAGACTGACAGACTGACAGACTGACAGACTGACAGACTGACAGACTGACAGACTGACAGACTGACAGACTGACAGACTGACAGACTGACAGACTGACAGACTGACAGACTGACAGACTGACAGACTGACAGACTGACAGACTGACAGACTGACAGACTGACAGACTGACAGACTGACAGACTGACAGACTGACAGACTGACAGACTGACAGACTGACAGACTGACAGACTGACAGACTGACAGACTGACAGACTGACAGACTGACAGACTGACAGACTGACAGACTGACAGACTGACAGACTGACAGACTGACAGACTGACAGACTGACAGACTGACAGACTGACAGACTGACAGACTGACAGACTGACAGACTGACAGACTGACAGACTGACAGACTGACAGACTGACAGACTGACAGACTGACAGACTGACAGACTGACAGACTGACAGACTGACAGACTGACAGACTGACAGACTGACAGACTGACAGACTGACAGACTGACAGACTGACAGACTGACAGACTGACAGACTGACAGACTGACAGACTGACAGACTGACAGACTGACAGACTGACAGACTGACAGACTGACAGACTGACAGACTGACAGACTGACAGACTGACAGACTGACAGACTGACAGACTGACAGACTGACAGACTGACAGACTGACAGACTGACAGACTGACAGACTGACAGACTGACAGACTGACAGACTGACAGACTGACAGACTGACAGACTGACAGACTGACAGACTGACAGACTGACAGACTGACAGACTGACAGACTGACAGACTGACAGACTGACAGACTGACAGACTGACAGACTGACAGACTGACAGACTGACAGACTGACAGACTGACAGACTGACAGACTGACAGACTGACAGACTGACAGACTGACAGACTGACAGACTGACAGACTGACAGACTGACAGACTGACAGACTGACAGACTGACAGACTGACAGACTGACAGACTGACAGACTGACAGACTGACAGACTGACAGACTGACAGACTGACAGACTGACAGACTGACAGACTGACAGACTGACAGACTGACAGACTGACAGACTGACAGACTGACAGACTGACAGACTGACAGACTGACAGACTGACAGACTGACAGACTGACAGACTGACAGACTGACAGACTGACAGACTGACAGACTGACAGACTGACAGACTGACAGACTGACAGACTGACAGACTGACAGACTGACAGACTGACAGACTGACAGACTGACAGACTGACAGACTGACAGACTGACAGACTGACAGACTGACAGACTGACAGACTGACAGACTGACAGACTGACAGACTGACAGACTGACAGACTGACAGACTGACAGACTGACAGACTGACAGACTGACAGACTGACAGACTGACAGACTGACAGACTGACAGACTGACAGACTGACAGACTGACAGACTGACAGACTGACAGACTGACAGACTGACAGACTGACAGACTGACAGACTGACAGACTGACAGACTGACAGACTGACAGACTGACAGACTGACAGACTGACAGACTGACAGACTGACAGACTGACAGACTGACAGACTGACAGACTGACAGACTGACAGACTGACAGACTGACAGACTGACAGACTGACAGACTGACAGACTGACAGACTGACAGACTGACAGACTGACAGACTGACAGACTGACAGACTGACAGACTGACAGACTGACAGACTGACAGACTGACAGACTGACAGACTGACAGACTGACAGACTGACAGACTGACAGACTGACAGACTGACAGACTGACAGACTGACAGACTGACAGACTGACAGACTGACAGACTGACAGACTGACAGACTGACAGACTGACAGACTGACAGACTGACAGACTGACAGACTGACAGACTGACAGACTGACAGACTGACAGACTGACAGACTGACAGACTGACAGACTGACAGACTGACAGACTGACAGACTGACAGACTGACAGACTGACAGACTGACAGACTGACAGACTGACAGACTGACAGACTGACAGACTGACAGACTGACAGACTGACAGACTGACAGACTGACAGACTGACAGACTGACAGACTGACAGACTGACAGACTGACAGACTGACAGACTGACAGACTGACAGACTGACAGACTGACAGACTGACAGACTGACAGACTGACAGACTGACAGACTGACAGACTGACAGACTGACAGACTGACAGACTGACAGACTGACAGACTGACAGACTGACAGACTGACGACAGACTGACAGACTGACAGACTGACAGACTGACAGACTGACAGACTGACAGACTGACAGACTGACAGACTGACAGACTGACAGACTGACAGACTGACAGACTGACAGACTGACAGACTGACAGACTGACAGACTGACAGACTGACAGACTGACAGACTGACAGACTGACAGACTGACAGACTGACAGACTGACAGACTGACAGACTGACAGACTGACAGACTGACAGACTGACAGACTGACAGACTGACAGACTGACAGACTGACAGACTGACAGACTGACAGACTGACAGACTGACAGACTGACAGACTGACAGACTGACAGACTGACAGACTGACAGACTGACAGACTGACAGACTGACAGACTGACAGACTGACAGACTGACAGACTGACAGACTGACAGACTGACAGACTGACAGACTGACAGACTGACAGACTGACAGACTGACAGACTGACAGACTGACAGACTGACAGACTGACAGACTGACAGACTGACAGACTGACAGACTGACAGACTGACAGACTGACAGACTGACAGACTGACAGACTGACAGACTGACAGACTGACAGACTGACAGACTGACAGACTGACAGACTGACAGACTGACAGACTGACAGACTGACAGACTGACAGACTGACAGACTGACAGACTGACAGACTGACAGACTGACAGACTGACAGACTGACAGACTGACAGACTGACAGACTGACAGACTGACAGACTGACAGACTGACAGACTGACAGACTGACAGACTGACAGACTGACAGACTGACAGACTGACAGACTGACAGACTGACAGACTGACAGACTGACAGACTGACAGACTGACAGACTGACAGACTGACAGACTGACAGACTGACAGACTGACAGACTGACAGACTGACAGACTGACAGACTGACAGACTGACAGACTGACAGACTGACAGACTGACAGACTGACAGACTGACAGACTGACAGACTGACAGACTGACAGACTGACAGACTGACAGACTGACAGACTGACAGACTGACAGACTGACAGACTGACAGACTGACAGACTGACAGACTGACAGACTGACAGACTGACAGACTGACAGACTGACAGACTGACAGACTGACAGACTGACAGACTGACAGACTGACAGACTGACAGACTGACAGACTGACAGACTGACAGACTGACAGACTGACAGACTGACAGACTGACAGACTGACAGACTGACAGACTGACAGACTGACAGACTGACAGACTGACAGACTGACAGACTGACAGACTGACAGACTGACAGACTGACAGACTGACAGACTGACAGACTGACAGACTGACAGACTGACAGACTGACAGACTGACAGACTGACAGACTGACAGACTGACAGACTGACAGACTGACAGACTGACAGACTGACAGACTGACAGACTGACAGACTGACAGACTGACAGACTGACAGACTGACAGACTGACAGACTGACAGACTGACAGACTGACAGACTGACAGACTGACAGACTGACAGACTGACAGACTGACAGACTGACAGACTGACAGACTGACAGACTGACAGACTGACAGACTGACAGACTGACAGACTGACAGACTGACAGACTGACAGACTGACAGACTGACAGACTGACAGACTGACAGACTGACAGACTGACAGACTGACAGACTGACAGACTGACAGACTGACAGACTGACAGACTGACAGACTGACAGACTGACAGACTGACAGACTGACAGACTGACAGACTGACAGACTGACAGACTGACAGACTGACAGACTGACAGACTGACAGACTGACAGACTGACAGACTGACAGACTGACAGACTGACAGACTGACAGACTGACAGACTGACAGACTGACAGACTGACAGACTGACAGACTGACAGACTGACAGACTGACAGACTGACAGACTGACAGACTGACAGACTGACAGACTGACAGACTGACAGACTGACAGACTGACAGACTGACAGACTGACAGACTGACAGACTGACAGACTGACAGACTGACAGACTGACAGACTGACAGACTGACAGACTGACAGACTGACAGACTGACAGACTGACAGACTGACAGACTGACAGACTGACAGACTGACAGACTGACAGACTGACAGACTGACAGACTGACAGACTGACAGACTGACAGACTGACAGACTGACAGACTGACAGACTGACAGACTGACAGACTGACAGACTGACAGACTGACAGACTGACAGACTGACAGACTGACAGACTGACAGACTGACAGACTGACAGACTGACAGACTGACAGACTGACAGACTGACAGACTGACAGACTGACAGACTGACAGACTGACAGACTGACAGACTGACAGACTGACAGACTGACAGACTGACAGACTGACAGACTGACAGACTGACAGACTGACAGACTGACAGACTGACAGACTGACAGACTGACAGACTGACAGACTGACAGACTGACAGACTGACAGACTGACAGACTGACAGACTGACAGACTGACAGACTGACAGACTGACAGACTGACAGACTGACAGACAGACAGACTGACAGACTGACAGACTGACAGACTGACAGACTGACAGACTGACAGACTGACAGACTGACAGACTGACAGACTGACAGACTGACAGACTGACAGACTGACAGACTGACAGACTGACAGACTGACAGACTGACAGACTGACAGACTGACAGACTGACAGACTGACAGACTGACAGACTGACAGACTGACAGACTGACAGACTGACAGACTGACAGACTGACAGACTGACAGACTGACAGACTGACAGACTGACAGACTGACAGACTGACAGACTGACAGACTGACAGACTGACAGACTGACAGACTGACAGACTGACAGACTGACAGACTGACAGACTGACAGACTGACAGACTGACAGACTGACAGACTGACAGACTGACAGACTGACAGACTGACAGACTGACAGACTGACAGACTGACAGACTGACAGACTGACAGACTGACAGACTGACAGACTGACAGACTGACAGACTGACAGACTGACAGACTGACAGACTGACAGACTGACAGACTGACAGACTGACAGACTGACAGACTGACAGACTGACAGACTGACAGACTGACAGACTGACAGACTGACAGACTGACAGACTGACAGACTGACAGACTGACAGACTGACAGACTGACAGACTGACAGACTGACAGACTGACAGACTGACAGACTGACAGACTGACAGACTGACAGACTGACAGACTGACAGACTGACAGACTGACAGACTGACAGACTGACAGACTGACAGACTGACAGACTGACAGACTGACAGACTGACAGACTGACAGACTGACAGACTGACAGACTGACAGACTGACAGACTGACAGACTGACAGACTGACAGACTGACAGACTGACAGACTGACAGACTGACAGACTGACAGACTGACAGACTGACAGACTGACAGACTGACAGACTGACAGACTGACAGACTGACAGACTGACAGACTGACAGACTGACAGACTGACAGACTGACAGACTGACAGACTGACAGACTGACAGACTGACAGACTGACAGACTGACAGACTGACAGACTGACAGACTGACAGACTGACAGACTGACAGACTGACAGACTGACAGACTGACAGACTGACAGACTGACAGACTGACAGACTGACAGACTGACAGACTGACAGACTGACAGACTGACAGACTGACAGACTGACAGACTGACAGACTGACAGACTGACAGACTGACAGACTGACAGACTGACAGACTGACAGACTGACAGACTGACAGACTGACAGACTGACAGACTGACAGACTGACAGACTGACAGACTGACAGACTGACAGACTGACAGACTGACAGACTGACAGACTGACAGACTGACAGACTGACAGACTGACAGACTGACAGACTGACAGACTGACAGACTGACAGACTGACAGACTGACAGACTGACAGACTGACAGACTGACAGACTGACAGACTGACAGACTGACAGACTGACAGACTGACAGACTGACAGACTGACAGACTGACAGACTGACAGACTGACAGACTGACAGACTGACAGACTGACAGACTGACAGACTGACAGACTGACAGACTGACAGACTGACAGACTGACAGACTGACAGACTGACAGACTGACAGACTGACAGACTGACAGACTGACAGACTGACAGACTGACAGACTGACAGACTGACAGACTGACAGACTGACAGACTGACAGACTGACAGACTGACAGACTGACAGACTGACAGACTGACAGACTGACAGACTGACAGACTGACAGACTGACAGACTGACAGACTGACAGACTGACAGACTGACAGACTGACAGACTGACAGACTGACAGACTGACAGACTGACAGACTGACAGACTGACAGACTGACAGACTGACAGACTGACAGACTGACAGACTGACAGACTGACAGACTGACAGACTGACAGACTGACAGACTGACAGACTGACAGACTGACAGACTGACAGACTGACAGACTGACAGACTGACAGACTGACAGACTGACAGACTGACAGACTGACAGACTGACAGACTGACAGACTGACAGACTGACAGACTGACAGACTGACAGACTGACAGACTGACAGACTGACAGACTGACAGACTGACAGACTGACAGACTGACAGACTGACAGACTGACAGACTGACAGACTGACAGACTGACAGACTGACAGACTGACAGACTGACAGACTGACAGACTGACAGACTGACAGACTGACAGACTGACAGACTGACAGACTGACAGACTGACAGACTGACAGACTGACAGACTGACAGACTGACAGACTGACAGACTGACAGACTGACAGACTGACAGACTGACAGACTGACAGACTGACAGACTGACAGACTGACAGACTGACAGACTGACAGACTGACAGACTGACAGACTGACAGACTGACAGACTGACAGACTGACAGACTGACAGACTGACAGACTGACAGACTGACAGACTGACAGACTGACAGACTGACAGACTGACAGACTGACAGACTGACAGACTGACAGACTGACAGACTGACAGACTGACAGACTGACAGACTGACAGACTGACAGACTGACAGACTGACAGACTGACAGACTGACAGACTGACAGACTGACAGACTGACAGACTGACAGACTGACAGACTGACAGACTGACAGACTGACAGACTGACAGACTGACAGACTGACAGACTGACAGACTGACAGACTGACAGACTGACAGACTGACAGACTGACAGACTGACAGACTGACAGACTGACAGACTGACAGACTGACAGACTGACAGACTGACAGACTGACAGACTGACAGACTGACAGACTGACAGACTGACAGACTGACAGACTGACAGACTGACAGACTGACAGACTGACAGACTGACAGACTGACAGACTGACAGACTGACAGACTGACAGACTGACAGACTGACAGACTGACAGACTGACAGACTGACAGACTGACAGACTGACAGACTGACAGACTGACAGACTGACAGACTGACAGACTGACAGACTGACAGACTGACAGACTGACAGAGACTGACAGACTGACAGACTGACAGACTGACAGACTGACAGACTGACAGACTGACAGACTGACAGACTGACAGACTGACAGACTGACAGACTGACAGACTGACAGACTGACAGACTGACAGACTGACAGACTGACAGACTGACAGACTGACAGACTGACAGACTGACAGACTGACAGACTGACAGACTGACAGACTGACAGACTGACAGACTGACAGACTGACAGACTGACAGACTGACAGACTGACAGACTGACAGACTGACAGACTGACAGACTGACAGACTGACAGACTGACAGACTGACAGACTGACAGACTGACTGACAGACTGACAGACTGACAGACTGACAGACTGACAGACTGACAGACTGACAGACTGACAGACTGACAGACTGACAGACTGACAGACTGACAGACTGACAGACTGACAGACTGACAGACTGACAGACTGACAGACTGACAGACTGACAGACTGACAGACTGACAGACTGACAGACTGACAGACTGACAGACTGACAGACTGACAGACTGACAGACTGACAGACTGACAGACTGACAGACTGACAGACTGACAGACTGACAGACTGACAGACTGACAGACTGACAGACTGACAGACTGACAGACTGACAGACTGACAGACTGACAGACTGACAGACTGACAGACTGACAGACTGACAGACTGACAGACTGACAGACTGACAGACTGACAGACTGACAGACTGACAGACTGACAGACTGACAGACTGACAGACTGACAGACTGACAGACTGACAGACTGACAGACTGACAGACTGACAGACTGACAGACTGACAGACTGACAGACTGACAGACTGACAGACTGACAGACTGACAGACTGACAGACTGACAGACTGACAGACTGACAGACTGACAGACTGACAGACTGACAGACTGACAGACTGACAGACTGACAGACTGACAGACTGACAGACTGACAGACTGACAGACTGACAGACTGACAGACTGACAGACTGACAGACTGACAGACTGACAGACTGACAGACTGACAGACTGACAGACTGACAGACTGACAGACTGACAGACTGACAGACTGACAGACTGACAGACTGACAGACTGACAGACTGACAGACTGACAGACTGACAGACTGACAGACTGACAGACTGACAGACTGACAGACTGACAGACTGACAGACTGACAGACTGACAGACTGACAGACTGACAGACTGACAGACTGACAGACTGACAGACTGACAGACTGACAGACTGACAGACTGACAGACTGACAGACTGACAGACTGACAGACTGACAGACTGACAGACTGACAGACTGACAGACTGACAGACTGACAGACTGACAGACTGACAGACTGACAGACTGACAGACTGACAGACTGACAGACTGACAGACTGACAGACTGACAGACTGACAGACTGACAGACTGACAGACTGACAGACTGACAGACTGACAGACTGACAGACTGACAGACTGACAGACTGACTGACAGACTGACAGACTGACAGACTGACAGACTGACAGACTGACAGACTGACAGACTGACAGACTGACAGACTGACAGACTGACAGACTGACAGACTGACAGACTGACAGACTGACAGACTGACAGACTGACAGACTGACAGACTGACAGACTGACAGACTGACAGACTGACAGACTGACAGACTGACAGACTGACAGACTGACAGACTGACAGACTGACAGACTGACAGACTGACAGACTGACAGACTGACAGACTGACAGACTGACAGACTGACAGACTGACAGACTGACAGACTGACAGACTGACAGACTGACAGACTGACAGACTGACAGACTGACAGACTGACAGACTGACAGACTGACAGACTGACAGACTGACAGACTGACAGACTGACAGACTGACAGACTGACAGACTGACAGACTGACAGACTGACAGACTGACAGACTGACAGACTGACAGACTGACACAGACTGACAGACTGACAGACTGACAGACTGACAGACTGACAGACTGACAGACTGACAGACTGACAGACTGACAGACTGACAGACTGACAGACTGACAGACTGACAGACTGACAGACTGACAGACTGACAGACTGACAGACTGACAGACTGACAGACTGACAGACTGACAGACTGACAGACTGACAGACTGACAGACTGACAGACTGACAGACTGACAGACTGACAGACTGACAGACTGACAGACTGACAGACTGACAGACTGACAGACTGACAGACTGACAGACTGACAGACTGACAGACTGACAGACTGACAGACTGACAGACTGACAGACTGACAGACTGACAGACTGACAGACTGACAGACTGACAGACTGACAGACTGACAGACTGACAGACTGACAGACTGACAGACTGACAGACTGACAGACTGACAGACTGACAGACTGACAGACTGACAGACTGACAGACTGACAGACTGACAGACTGACAGACTGACAGACTGACAGACTGACAGACTGACAGACTGACAGACTGACAGACTGACAGACTGACAGACTGACAGACTGACAGACTGACAGACTGACAGACTGACAGACTGACAGACTGACAGACTGACACAGACTGACAGACTGACAGACTGACAGACTGACAGACTGACAGACTGACAGACTGACAGACTGACAGACTGACAGACTGACAGACTGACAGGACTGACAGACTGACAGACTGACAGACTGACAGACTGACAGACTGACAGACTGACAGACTGACAGACTGACAGACTGACAGACTGACAGACTGACAGACTGACAGACTGACAGACTGACAGACTGACAGACTGACAGACTGACAGACTGACAGACTGACAGACTGACAGACTGACAGACTGACAGACTGACAGACTGACAGACTGACAGACTGACAGACTGACAGACTGACAGACTGACAGACTGACAGACTGACAGACTGACAGACTGACAGACTGACAGACTGACAGACTGACAGACTGACAGACTGACAGACAGACTGACAGACTGACAGGACTGACAGACTGACAGACTGACAGACTGACAGACTGACAGACTGACAGACTGACAGACTGACAGACTGACAGACTGACAGACTGACAGACTGACAGACTGACAGACTGACAGACTGACAGACTGACAGACTGACAGACTGACAGACTGACAGACTGACAGACTGACAGACTGACAGACTGACAGACTGACAGACTGACAGACTGACAGACTGACAGACTGACAGACTGACAGACTGACAGACTGACAGACTGACAGACTGACAGACTGACAGACTGACAGACTGACAGACTGACAGACTGACAGACTGACAGACTGACAGACTGACAGACTGACAGACTGACAGACTGACAGACTGACAGACTGACAGACTGACAGACTGACAGACTGACAGACTGACAGACTGACAGACTGACAGACTGACAGACTGACAGACTGACAGACTGACAGACTGACAGACTGACAGACTGACAGACTGACAGACTGACAGACTGACAGACTGACAGACTGACAGACTGACAGACTGACAGACTGACAGACTGACAGACTGACAGACTGACAGACTGACAGACTGACAGACTGACAGACTGACAGACTGACAGACTGACAGACTGACAGACTGACAGACTGACAGACTGACAGACTGACAGACTGACAGACTGACAGACTGACAGACTGACAGACTGACAGACTGACAGACTGACAGACTGACAGACTGACAGACTGACAGACTGACAGACTGACAGACTGACAGACTGACAGACTGAACAGACTGACAGACTGACAGACTGACAGACTGACAGACTGACAGACTGACAGACTGACAGACTGACAGACTGACAGACTGACAGACTGACAGACTGACAGACTGACAGACTGACAGACTGACAGACTGACAGACTGACAGACTGACAGACTGACAGACTGACAGACTGACAGACTGACAGACTGACAGACTGACAGACTGACAGACTGACAGACTGACAGACTGACAGACTGACAGACTGACAGACTGACAGACTGACAGACTGACAGACTGACAGACTGACAGACTGACAGACTGACAGACTGACAGACTGACAGACTGACAGACTGACAGACTGACAGACTGACAGACTGACAGACTGACAGACTGACAGACTGACAGACTGACAGACTGACAGACTGACAGACTGACAGACTGACAGACTGACAGACTGACAGACTGACAGACTGACAGACTGACAGACTGACAGACTGACAGACTGACAGACTGACAGACTGACAGACTGACAGACTGACAGACTGACAGACTGACAGACTGACAGACTGACAGACTGACAGACTGACAGACTGACAGACTGACAGACTGACAGACTGACAGACTGACAGACTGACAGACTGACAGACTGACAGACTGACAGACTGACAGACTGACAGACTGACAGACTGACAGACTGACAGACTGACAGACTGACAGACTGACAGACTGACAGACTGACAGACTGACAGACTGACAGACTGACAGACTGACAGACTGACAGACTGACAGACTGACAGACTGACAGACTGACAGACTGACAGACTGACAGACTGACAGACTGACAGACTGACAGACTGACAGACTGACAGACTGACAGACTGACAGACTGACAGACTGACAGACTGACAGACTGACAGACTGACAGACTGACAGACTGACAGACTGACAGACTGACAGACTGACAGACTGACAGACTGACAGACTGACAGACTGACAGACTGACAGACTGACAGACTGACAGACTGACAGACTGACTGACAGACTGACAGACTGACAGACTGACAGACTGACAGACTGACAGACTGACAGACTGACAGACTGACAGACTGACAGACTGACAGACTGACAGACTGACAGACTGACAGACTGACAGACTGACAGACTGACAGACTGACAGACTGACAGACTGACAGACTGACAGACTGACAGACTGACAGACTGACAGACTGACAGACTGACAGACTGACAGACTGACAGACTGACAGACTGACAGACTGACAGACTGACAGACTGACAGACTGACAGACTGACAGACTGACAGACTGACAGACTGACAGACTGACAGACTGACAGACTGACAGACTGACAGACTGACAGACTGACAGACTGACAGACTGACAGACTGACAGACTGACAGACTGACAGACTGACAGACTGACAGACTGACAGACTGACAGACTGACAGACTGACAGACTGACAGACTGACAGACTGACAGACTGACAGACTGACAGACTGACAGACTGACAGACTGACAGACTGACAGACTGACAGACTGACAGACTGACAGACTGACAGACTGACAGACTGACAGACTGACAGACTGACAGACTGACAGACTGACAGACTGACAGACTGACAGACTGACAGACTGACAGACTGACAGACTGACAGACTGACAGACTGACAGACTGACAGACTGACAGACTGACAGACTGACAGACTGACAGACTGACAGACTGACAGACTGACAGACTGACAGACTGACAGACTGACAGACTGACAGACTGACAGACTGACAGACTGACAGACTGACAGACTGACAGACTGACAGACTGACAGACTGACAGACTGACAGACTGACAGACTGACAGACTGACAGACTGACAGACTGACAGACTGACAGACTGACTGACAGACTGACAGACTGACAGACTGACAGACTGACAGACTGACAGACTGACAGACTGACAGACTGACAGACTGACAGACTGACAGACTGACAGACTGACAGACTGACAGACTGACAGACTGACAGACTGACAGACTGACAGACTGACAGACTGACAGACTGACAGACTGACAGACTGACAGACTGACAGACTGACAGACTGACAGACTGACAGACTGACAGACTGACAGACTGACAGACTGACAGACTGACAGACTGACAGACTGACAGACTGACAGACTGACAGACTGACAGACTGACAGACTGACAGACTGACAGACTGACAGACTGACAGACTGACAGACTGACAGACTGACAGACTGACAGACTGACAGACTGACAGACTGACAGACTGACAGACTGACAGACTGACAGACTGACAGACTGACAGACTGACAGACTGACAGACTGACAGACTGACAGACTGACAGACTGACAGACTGACAGACTGACAGACTGACAGACTGACAGACTGACAGACTGACAGACTGACAGACTGACAGACTGACAGACTGACAGACTGACAGACTGACAGACTGACAGACTGACAGACTGACAGACTGACAGACTGACAGACTGACAGACTGACAGACTGACAGACTGACAGACTGACAGACTGACAGACTGACAGACTGACAGACTGACAGACTGACAGACTGACAGACTGACAGACTGACAGACTGACAGACAGACTGACAGACTGACAGACTGACAGACTGACAGACTGACAGACTGACAGACTGACAGACTGACAGACTGACAGACTGACAGACTGACAGACTGACAGACTGACAGACTGACAGACTGACAGACTGACAGACTGACAGACTGACAGACTGACAGACTGACAGACTGACAGACTGACAGACTGACAGACTGACAGACTGACAGACTGACAGACTGACAGACTGACAGACTGACAGACTGACAGACTGACAGACTGACAGACTGACAGACTGACAGACTGACAGACTGACAGACTGACAGACTGACAGACTGACAGACTGACAGACTGACAGACTGACAGACTGACAGACTGACAGACTGACAGACTGACAGACTGACAGACTGACAGACAGACAGACTGACAGACTGACAGACTGACAGACTGACAGACTGACAGACTGACAGACTGACAGACTGACAGACT